>OZ017743.1:300000-320000 GCA_963969285.1 Odontomyia ornata
CAAGAGGTTTTCTTCTAGGCGTACGAGATGAAAATCCAGCTTCTACGACAGCTCTACGCACAGTTTCTGCGCTAACCTCCTTCTTATCATTAATTCCAAGAACATCGCAGATTTTCTACAGCTTAGAAATGGATATTGTTTTACCATTCGCGAAATTTTTCTCTTGTCCTTTGCACTTAGTTTAGATGGACGACCTGTTCGGAGCACATTTTCCACTCTATTTTCCTTCTTAAATCGGTTTATCACTTTTTGAATGGTTGACCGACTTCGCAACACTAGTTCAGCTATTTCAGAATTTGATTTGCTCTGATTTGAATGCAGATTAATAATTATTTCACGCTCCTTAATACTCAACTCCTTTCGACTCATTTTTTAAAAATTTTATTAATAAAAAAAAACACCACGAATACGGACGCGATATTAAAGACAGCGGCCTACGGTTGTTAACTCACTCTGATAATATGAACTTGGGGGATTCCACTTTTTACAAATAACAGGGCATTTTCTGCAACTGTACCAAGACTTTTGTGGAGTAGAAAAGAGACATTGCTAACAAAAAATTATTGTCTTCAATGATCATTATTGCCGAATCCCTTTAAATTTATGAATACTTAAATTCAACAGAACTCGTATCATTACCATTTCATAACTTTTGGTTTTCAAATAAAAATATTGATTCAGTAATACAATTTTCAGTTACCGATTCTCTGTACCTTGACTTTTGTGGAAGACTGTATATATATATATATATATATATATATATATATTTATATATATATATACAATATATATATATATATATATATATATATATATATATATATATATACATATATATATATATATATATATATATATATATATATATATATATGTATATATACATATATATATAAATATATATATATATATATATATATATATATATATATATATATATATATATATATATATATATATATAGCAGAATATATATATATATATATATATATATATATATATATATATATAGCAGAATATATATATATATATATATATATATATATATATATATATATATATATATATATATATATATATATATATATATATGTGCATGTATATATATATATATATATATATATATATATATATATATATATATATATATATATATATTGTATATATATTTATATATATATACAATGTATATATATATATATATATATATATATACATATATATATATATACATACATATATATATATACATATATATATATATATGTATATTTATATATATATATATATATATATATATATATATATATATATATATATATATAGCAGAATCAGTCTGCACTGTATGTGTGCGTCCCGATAATGATAATTTTGACTGTATGTAGGTAGCTACTACAAATGTCATTGTTATCAATAGCTGAAGATTGATCAATTCGAAAATTATTGAAAAGGCAAAATGAGCTTATTTCAATTGGACATGGGAAGTCGTTTATATTCAATCAATCTGTTCGATTAACAGCATGATTTGAATTAATATTAAGTCATGCCTTATTCGACGAATTATTTTGGGTAAAAATGAATCTATTTTATTTTAAATTTTTTTGCCGATAATAAAGTTTATATACAATCCGAGTTATGTGCTTCCTATATAAAAGTCCGAGTCTACTTGTATTTGCACTGAAAACATCCAACTATAATTCAATCGTCAAATTACTTCTAACTAAGCAGCATTTTTAATTATGTCAGAAAAATTTAGTAAGACCGCAGGGCTTTAAATTGGTTATTTGACACAACGACGACATGCCACAGATAACGATGTATACTTCCAGATAGAATCTTATAAAATAAGGCTATGTTTCCTCATAATAGCATGGAAGACAGCGAAACTATTTTTGGTAGACTTCATATTTATAACCCCCGAAATCGCTTCTTTCATGTACAACGAAGATCGGCATTTCACGATTGTGAGAGGAAGATTCTAAATGCAGCTTACAACTTACACCTGTGCGTGTGCTTTGTTCAATATGAATCTATAGTTACGTGTTTAAAATATAGAATGTATATAGGTGATTGAGAGACACATTTTTGAATAAGAGAGGTATGATAAAAAAAATCGATCATAAGAAACGGGATCCATTACAGCCAAAACCTCTCTCTAAGCGAAAACTTTTTAGATGCGCATGCCTCCGTTCCCACTCGAATTCAGATTGCTTGTGACAAACACGGACCCACATTTCTTTCTGTTGAATTAAATTTTACTTATTTCTTATTTTTAACTTTTTCTAATTTCTCAAAATTTGTTATTAAATTTGAACAAAATCCATTTTAAGTCCACAAAAAGTTGCGACCAAAACTCAAAAATTTCAAAAGTGCCCTTAAATTTGGATATTTTTGCGGATTTAAATGAAGTAAACGATGAAATTTCCCGACAAATTGCGAACGTGATTGCTGAAAAATAAAAATGCCGCGTAGAATTCCTCCGGCTTACTTATTATTAGATAATAAAAATAATGTTTAATGCTTATAAACTTTAAGGTGCGCGAAAGTTTCATGTGCACAATGTTGATAGTTTTCCAGGGTCAAGTTGACAATATTCAATCCAAGAATCTTCTCACAATTTTTCACAGTAAATGTTGCATTTACTCTAGTTCGTGACGACGTGCTTTTAAATTCAGTGATTGTTTTCAAGTGAACAAACCAAAGTGCCCTTCTACACGAAATAAAGATATTTTTTTAGAAAACATTAAGTTGGCAATTATTTAATAACTATCGAGTTTGTTTTCAAACAGGGTTCAACCCAAGATTTCAAAAGAGTATATTTCATTCAATGATGATAAGATAATTATAACTGCGTTATTTCCCAATTTAATCAAAGATTTATTCCAATTGCTACGAAGAATAAAGATTCCGAATTTGCCAAAAATTAAATGATTTTCTATAATTTGTTATTTATACAAAGTACTCTTCATGATGCGTTATTGCAACATACGGACCATAGAGAAAATATAAGTAATAACCTGCTCAAAAATACGAATACGTTCAAGATTATAAAACGCTTTGAAAAATCATCATTATGCTCATTGAAATCCTTAAATTGAGAAAGTTAGAGGAGTTAATCGTGTTAATCATTGAGGCTTTTATTCTCCGTTTCGAATACAAATAAGAAGGCAGAATGTATATATTCGAGGAAAAAATGTGAGTATCACAAGCTTTCAATATCATAAATTAATTTTGAAGTGCTAATAAAAATAAATGCAAAATAATAAAATAAAAAATACAGCGCATGGGCAACGATACCTTTAGCCACAATCAAATAATAAAATTTAGTTCCAAAAAACATACCTTAACCTTTTTTTCTTTAGGACCAAAGCCCCTTTTGAGCCTTTGCTTAGAGGTAGTTTGAGTATATCATTATTTTGATCGAATGCATCGGCACTCGAGAAGGTGATATGGTCAGTACCATGCATTTACCGTATGTCCGTCCACCCAGCTGCGATACGTTCTGATTTTCAACCAGTACGTATCATAACTGAACGAGCTTAAAGTCCATGCGAAGAATCATTCGAAACAAACCTCATTGTCACCAACAGGATTCGCACCAGGAAGCTTCGGCCTAAGTAGCGAGTACTCTAATCACTACACTACACGGACTTAACCTAGCTCAATGTATATGTTGTCATTATAAATCATGAGGATTAGCGATCAGATATTCATTGGTATGAGCGTGGAAGGCTTGGATTAAAAATATAAGTAACCATATGTTAGGAAATTGTTTTTCTATGCAAATTTATTGGTTTGCTTTACAATGAAAAACAAGATGAAATGTTGCAACAAGGAAAACTAACTACTCAAATATTAAAATAGGAAAGGATTTTTGGTACTGAACGATGTTATTTGACAAAATATTGTACTTTTATATATTTAAATCCCAACAAAAATATTAGCATGCAAAGGTGCCAAGTTCGGTAGAAAGCACCATCAGAGTAGTGTCAGTGCTCCCGAAAAAAAGAATTATGATCCAATGCGTACCAAGTTCCATCGCAGTTCTTTTAAACATAAAACAAGGAATTTACAATACTCTCCAGTTTATTTTAAAACAAGTTGGGTAGATAGAACTACGCTCCTGTCAGAAAAGGTTTGTCCTTAACTTACGATACGCAGTCACCAACAATGAATAAATTAAAGAAATACTTCGATGAGATGTACCTATGTCCTATTTAATCCGTATGTATTTAATCGGCCACCAGTTTGTTGTAATGTAACAAAAATCACTTACATCCCCAAAAATATTTATGTTATTCATCTTATCTGAAAATATTAAGTGGATCAAATCAAAACCGTAGTGTCTGATTCGCTGGAAAGTCTATAGAATACCAAAATTGTGAGTTGTGGTTGTAATTATAGAAATTCCAAATGACTATAACTGCCGCGAATATGCATCGATTTTCCTCAAACTTACAGAGCGGAGTATTGGGACATTTTGTAAGACTACTGAAATATCGAATTTCGTTGAGTTGAAGGCTATCCATACGATTTTATTGGCAAAGATGTAAAATTTGAAGATCATACTATTATTAACAAAGTTGAACGAATTTCAACTTCTAAGGCGTTTGTTTTTGTTGTACTTATAAAGACCTATCTCCAGGATTTTTTCGCAATTTTTGGATCACAGGTGTCCAATCCCGAAGGTAGACACCAATTTTTCGTACATTTCCCCTCTTCCCACATTCCACAAAGCTGGTAGCACTGTTGTAAGACCTGTTTTCGAAAGTTCTCATCAAGAACTTTCATTTGACATCCCACACGACCACATTCGGTAAACAAATTTTAAGGCTCCCTTTCCGATACGGGGTGACCGTTAAAAATTGTTTTGATATCCAAACTTTTAAAGAGTCTTCACTTTTGATCTACGTATCATGTTTTGTGTATGTAGCTACGATAGTTTCGGATAAAAACTACTGTCACCCAAAAAACGTTTCACATTTCTTGTATTATCTTTAGAATACTGCTATGGAACTTGGTACGCGTTACATCACATTTTTTATTTCGGTATAACTAACACTACTCCGGGGATCCTTTCTACCGAACTTTGCCCCTTTTTCACATTTATGTTTTTGTTGGGATATCATGCATTTTTGAAAAAGTAAATTTATGTAGGCAGTTTAATAATATAATAAATAAATGGTTTTCAATTTACTTTTAACGGCTACGATAAACTGGTTCCGTTTCATTGGCAATTTCTACTTTTTCCAAATAGTCTGCAGATTTCTTTGAATATTTAACTTGAGCCATGCTTAATGTGCAAAATACAGAATTTTTTCCATAAGCCGCCATTTTTTACCAGCTTCAATAATTTTTGTTATGATCCACCAATTGAGGATATTCAAGTTAAATACTATTCCTTGAATTTTTATAAAAATCCGAAGAAAATAATAGTGCCTCTGTCGATTTGAAATATTTAACAACCAACGACACGAAATTCAATTTTATGGGTGAAAATGTAAAGTCGTACTTTTACTAACAAAGCTGCGTGAATTTTGATATCTGAGCCATTTGTTGCTCTTGCACTCATTAAGACCTAGCTCCGATATTTTTTCAGACTTAGCTCCGAGATGTTTTTCAGACTAAGTTTTTGTACTTTTTGCCTCCCTCTGGACCCTATGATACACAAGCTAACTTTTTGATTTCAGATTTTAAAAATTCTAATCAAGCCTTTTCATTTGACACCTCACTTGACTATATTCAATGCAAAAAAATTGTTAGGGTCACTTAACAACTTTTGAAATTTTCGACATGACCTATACTTTCAAGAGACTACCACTTCTGACATTTCCCCAAAGTTTGAGCTTTATAGCATATGTAGTTTCTGAGAAAACGTGCTATGGCACAAGGACAAACGGTCGGACAGACAGAATTCAAAACTAGTAAGGTTTTTGTAAAATTCGTTTTACAAAGGCCTAAGGATGGCATACTGGTACACAAACATATATTTTCATCATACTCGTCGAATTGCAAGTTTCACCTATATATATATATATATATATATATATATATATATATATATATATATATATATATATATATATATATATACACGACATGTGTTCAAAAAGTAAGGTGACTCTGAATTTTTAATATATTTATGTTGTTCCCTTCAAAGTAATCAATACACTTGTGCCAACGCTATTTCCAATCCTCGAAGCACATTGTTGCGAATTCCGGCGTACCCCCATTGGCAACTTCAAAATGTCGCCGTAACATCTCCACCTTCCTTTGGGCATATATACCCTTTTCCTCAATAAATTTATTTATTTTTATTAACAGTTAACAATTGGGGAAGACTTATTGGTTGAATCGTGATATAAATGGATTTAGCATTGTGAAGTGCATGCATTTTTTTTATGAAAAAGTGAACGACGAGCATCACGTGAATTTTGCGAAAAGGTGTCAGGAGGATGCGATATGGGAATGGTTGTAGTGACTGAAACGATTATGAACCATTGAAACTGAGATGATTAAGGAACAAATGGTGCAAAAGCAAATTTTTTTTGTACCGCCTGGAAACCATTTCGGCAAAAGAAATTTTTTACTGAATATTTTCAAAATTTGGACTATATTTATAGAACAAACTACCAAGCGCGTCAGTTTTATAGTGGTTATATATGTTTCATATCAATAACATCAATCCAGGTAGGTAGAATCAGGGTTTTATTGTCCTAAATTTAACAAAAAAAAAACGTTTAAATCATATTAGTGGCCGACATTTTACTCAGTTTATTCAATTTAATTCATATTCGGGAATTTTTAAATTAACTTTTTCAGGCTGCCACCAAAATTTGAAAAGTCAACTTACTTTTTATACACACCTCGTACATATACATATATATGTAAATATATGCATATACATATATATATATATATATATATATATATATATATATATATATATATATATATACATATACATATATATATATATATATATATATATATATATATATATATATATATATATATATATGTTTATATATATATATATATATATATATATATATATATATATATATATATATGTTTATATATATATATATATATATATATATATATATATATCTATATATATATATATATTTATATATATATATATATATATATATAAATATATATATTTATATATGTGCACATACGTTTATATAATGCAAGTACATTATAGATTTATATGCATATATATATATATGCATATATTTTTTTAAACACAATGAAAAACAAAGCAAACAACAAACACTCTGTTATTTTAATCTTCACTTTTATTAAAATACGTCTCAATTTCCGCTACAGCTGTTTCGTTGACATAAAAACGTATACAACGTATATATATATATATATATATATATATATGTATATATATATATATATATATATATATATATATATATATACATATATATATATATATATATACATATATATATATATATATATATATATTTATATATATATATATATATATATATATATATATATATATATATATATATATATATATATATATATATATATATATTTATACATATTGTTAAATGTACAAATAATTCTGCGAGCTACTGTCGCAATTGTTTTCACAATCATTAAGAACATCAACAAATGAATTTACTCGAAACCACGAGAACCCAACAAGCATTATCAACATCTGAAAGTGAGTCACTGCCCATTCATTCATGCTGGAATGTTCCCGCTTATTCACCAATGTACGAGAACTGAGTTGAATGATTAGAGACCCTATATAAAGGCGAGCTCAATGAATGGGGGGATTCATTCGACCGCGATAAAAACTTGCGATAGTGTGTGGAAAGCGAATTGAAAAGCGATCAATTGGGATAGAAATTTATGGACAAGTGGAAGGTAGAATTTTAATAGTGAAAATTAAAGTTGTGAAAATGTTAGTAAAGTGATTGTGCATTTTTAACGAATTAAATAAACTCTTTTAATTTAATTTAAAAGACATTGCGTTTTCACTTTCCCGGAACATTAAATTATTGGCCGCGAACCATAACACGCGACATTTGGTGTCAAGAAGTGAGATAGAAAATTTTGGAAGTGAAAACTTTTAAACACTTTTTAAGTGCACAATAGTGAAATTTAACGTGGAAACTGGTGGAAAAATAGCCGAAAAAATAAAAATGCCAGGGAACTTGCATCTAAAAATTAATGAATTGACCATAGCGGAGCTTAAGGAGGAGTTGGAACAGCGGAATCTGGCCACACAAGGTACAAAGGCCATACTGATTGCACGCTTGCGTGACACGATCGAGTCGGAAGGCGTGAATCTGGATTCGGGTGAGCCCTCAGATGCGGAAAAAGGTGCAGAAGGTGGAGAAGTAGAAACACCAAAATTAAAGGAGCCAGAAAATGCGCTGATGCAAATGTTAATGCTGATGCAGCATGAGCTGCGACAACAGTCATCTAATTTAACTGCGAAGCTGGACCAACAAGAAATCGAAATCAAAGCAGACATCAAGGCAGACATCACACAGAAGCTGGAGAAACAGTCAACCGAAATAAAAGCGGAGCTCGGTCATCTGAACAAACAAATTAAAGGCGTCGAGGAAAAGGTTGACCAGGTCGAGGAAAAGGTTTACCAGGTCGAGGAAAAGGTCAGCCAGATCGAGGAAAATGTCAGCCAGGTCGAGGAAAAGGTCAACCAGGTCGAGGAGAGAATCAACCATGATATGGAAAACATGAAAAAGGAATTGGAAGCAGCAAAGGCAGTAGTAACTACCTCACCAGTCCCGCTTATAACCGCAGCGCAAAGCACATCCAGAAATGTGCAAGCACTAATATATTCGATGGGACAATATATATATATATATATATATATATATATATATATATATATATATATATATATATATATATATACACATATATATATATATATATATATATATATATATATATATATACATATTGTATATATTGTATATATAGTGCAGTGTCAATTTAAAACATAAATATAGGCATCAATATACGAGTATAGACTGATTATATATTTGAAACAAGTTTAACAGCGGTGATGAATCTTGGTCTAGTTGACAATTTAGCAGTCTATTAATATCTATTGCTTTGATTCTATCAAGTTCAAATCTTTATTACAATTGTGTAAAACTTGAAAGCCGTCATTATAAATATGATCACAGCTGGAAATATGGTTCGAGTAATTTGATTTGTCTATTTCATTAATATACGAGTAGCACGCTCTATTCTTACTTTGAAAGATCTCCCAGTTTGGCCTATATATACTTTATTGCAATCTGGTGTACCACATGTAATTTTATACACACCTCTTTTATTATCTTTATGTATTTTTGATTTATTATTCTCAATAAATTTTTATAAGCTATTATTAGTTTTGTATACAATTCTAAAGGCATATTTTTTCCAATGTTTTTCTTTTCTGTTGGTAATATTGCCTATTTACGTAAATGAATGAAAGGTTTTTGATTTCTCAATTCGTCATAGATAAATAAATCTGCTGTACGAATTCGTATCACTTCAATAATACAAATTCGTATCAGTCAACATTTTTTATTTTCATTAACTTCTTTTGTATCAGCAAAATGTTTAACGTACATCATTATGTAATGAGACACGCGATTTGTCTAGCGCGAATGAAATTCCAAACTTCTGGAATTATTCGTGCGCGCTTGACATAGTTCTCATGGCAGGTGCAATGTGATCTATCTGTCTGCAAGGCAGATGGAACATATTGCGCTTGCAATTTTACGTATGAAACATAATTATGTCGCGCGCAATATGATCTATCTGTCTGCAAGGTAGATGGAGCATATTGCACTTGTAATTCCTATGTTAGAACAACAAATTTATGGGAACTACTTTTGTTCCCACGGCAAATAAGTATTTAAGAAAATGTTAGTGGAAAATAAACGTGAGTCTAGTCTTGACCATCATCAAAAGCACATCTTGGGTTTTTTAATTTGGAATATTTTAGTAATCTCCCGATACAAGCATCGGAGAGATTTCTGAACATCAATATGAGAGCAGAATATTATACAAGTTTATGCACTTGTATAATTAACGTCAACATCGGAGAGATTTCCGAGCGCAGAATATTATACAAGTTTATGCACTTGTATAATCAAACTTCAACGCGGAGAGATTTCTGAGCGCAGAATATTATACAAGTTTATGCACTTGTATAATTAAACATCAACGCGTAAAATCTGTCCAGGAGAACAAGCAGTCAGCCAAGGCAAAGCAGCCTTGACGTTAGCATCTGCTTTATTTTAATATATGGATATAATCCAGAATTAATTGATTCCTTAGTTAAGCTACTACGTAAAATCTGCGAACCTCTTGCTTGAATGATTGCAGTTAGAAGCTAAATCGAACATAATTGTGTTACCTTCGAGATTTAATAAAAACTTGACTTAGCTTAGGCCGTCGTGCCCCAGATCGATTTTGTGCTAAAGTTGTAGTTGGGCTTCTTGAGGAGTTTGAAAACGCACGAAGAAGTAGTCTTAACTCCGGAATTTCGTATGCAAACTAATTTCATTCCAGATCATCGTTCGACAACCCTATGACATGTCAAAACGATGAATAACAAACTGTGACCGCAACAAAGATTGTCGACAACAACAATTTGCACCATCGTTTCATAACAATTCCCTACGATTGCTATTCATTTAGTTTTATTGCATTGTTAACTTCTCCACCTCGTGTCGCAAAGAAGGTTTCTTTTCAAGCTCACTCATGCCGTCAACTGCAGTTTGCATCGTGGGACAACGCAATTCGTTGGTAAATTGCGTTACAAAGGGGTTGCAGTGATCGAATTTTGATTGTAAATTTAAATATTTATTTTTTAAAATTTATAATTAAAATTGGATCAAGCATTATATTGGTTTTCGAGCAGATTGCCTAGGCAACTACTCGATTACTACATACCGCAGTTGCAGACATTAGTTTCAGGCAGAGAAGTGCTTAGCTCGGGGTGGCATACTGAGGCCAGATAGCTGTCAGTCGTGTTGCGGGTCTTCCCGGATACCCTCTACCCATGCTGTGCCGCCCTACGCATAAAAGCTTAACACGGAGGGAAGAGAGAGAGAGAGCGGAGGGGGTCATCTTAAGAAATGAAAGGGGGTTTGCAATCCGGATCGTGGCCGCTTTGTTTACTATACAGAAAGCAACCTGCAAACTACGAAAATAAATATCGACAAAACAATAACCCCTTGTAAAACAAAAAAATTAATGATAAGAGCTGGTAATGACTTCACAAGTAAATTTTATTAATTCGAATTGAGAATAACGGAAATCATTAAAAATAAATAAATAATTACTTACCCTTTTCCAAATCCTGTGAGCGCTCGCTAACTGGAAAAATGGAGAAACGGATATTCGTAAATTAATACTATTAAACGCTCCCACTACTTTAGTTTTCTTTATATCGAAAATACAGTATTAAACCAGCAATCGTTGAACCGTAAATACTAATATTAACTTTTCTTTTTTGGGTGTTCAATTGATATCCATCCACCATTAATTAATTGTTCTTGGTTTTTCTTATTCGACCACAAATTATTTCCGCCAATCCACATACTCCTGATCGCAAACACACTAAATCAATTCTATTATTCTTTCGGTTTTAGCAAATTCTCTTACTCTCATGTTTAAAGACAGTATCAAAATTTTTATCTTTTATCATTCAAGGTCTCTTCGAAGGAAGATGTTTCTTCCTTTTCTTTTCAAGTACAAATTAATGTTTTTTCTTATTTATTTATTTTTGCACCTTGCAGTAGCAACCACGCACGTACAACGATACCCATGAAGCCCAATTGGTTGGCTATATATATATATATATATATGCTTATATATATATATATATATATATATATATATATATATATATATATATATATATATATATATATATATATATATGGATATACATACATATAAATACATATATACCAAACACATATCAATTTCACTACAATATATATATATATATATATATATATATATATATATATATATATATATATATATATTGGCCGCAAACCGTAACACGTGACAATGCATATATATATATATATATATAGATATATATATATATATATATATATATATATATATATATATATATATATATATATATATATATATATATTATATATCTTCATCTATGGCGTATATTATATATATCTTCATCTATGTACTAAATAATGCTTTACTTTGGTATCCCAGTCAAATTAGTCCATCTTACCAAAATGACAATGACGTCGACGGCCTCCCAAAGCCGCATCAATAACTAACTCACCGAAGCCTTTGACACAAATATTGGACTAAAACATGGAGATAGGCTAGCCTCATTGTTATTCAATTTGACTCTGGAATACGTCATAAGAAAGTTGACTGTCGATACACGAGCTACAAACTTAAATTTTTGATAAACACGGAAGCAGATGTCTCTTTGTGTAAACGAGACAATATTGAAGAGGACAAGTCTTTTTCTATGAAGGATAGATGGGAAGACACAATAGTAGCTGATAGCAGATCCTTGTTGGGAGTAAACAACTGGCGGACAAGATCGCGGAACCTTGATGGTTGGAGGAACTTAATCCTGGAGTCCAAGGCCCGGCTAGGGCTTTCGCGCCATAGATGAAGATATATATAATATTATATATATATATATATATATATATATATATATATATATATATATATATATATATATATATATATATATATGTATATATCAGCTACTATTGTGTCTTCCCATCGAGTCCTCGGTCTTCCCGCTTGATTACCTTTACGCAAGAGGAAACAAGTGGATCGTCAAATAGTTCATACAAGTGATCGTTGTAACGTAGTCTCTCCTCTGTTCCTTTTTTTACTGAGCCGAAGATTTTCCGAGCAGGGTCGATTTTTCATCAGGGTTCATATTTCGCTTCCACATAACAGCAGAGGTTTGACTAGTGTTTTGTAAATGCGGAGCTTATTTTTCCTGTTCACAACTCTGAACCTTAGAATGGGAAGTACGGAGCAATAGGCTTTATTTGCGGCGTTTATGTCCCATCTAATTTCGTCCTTTTCGGTGCCTCTTCTATTCAGGTTGACTCCAAGGTAGATAAAGTTATCCACGCTTTCAAGGTTGTCGTCTCCTTTGGTCAGGTCTTCCTGGTCCGAGTCATGAATCTAGCAGAAATTCTCCTTTGGCATCCAAGATTGAACTTGCCATAATATTGACGTCACCAGCATATGCTACCAATCGTGTGGACTCGAAGATAAGTGTACCTGAGCTTCAAGCTAATGGAGCCTCGCGAAGGAATCACTTCTTTTGTTATTCCGGTTAGATTGCATCTATCCTTCATAGAAAAAGACTTGTCCTCTTCAATATTGTCTCGTTTACACAAAGAGACATCTGCTTCCGCGTTTATCAAAAATTTAAGTTTGTAGCTCATGTATCGACAGTCAACTTTCTTATGACGTATTCCAGAGCCAAATTGAATAACAATGAGGCTAGCCTATCTCCATGTTTTAGTCCAATATTTGTGTCAAAGGCTTCGGTGAGTTAGTTATTGATGCGGCTTTGGGAGGCCGTCGACGTCATTGTCATTTTGGTAAGATGGACTAATTTGACTGGGATACCAAAGTAAAGTATTTTTTAGTACAGTACGTTACGATCAATACTGTCGTATGCTTGCTTAAGCCCAACGAAAATTTGGTGTACGTCTATGTTGAGGTTTCAGCATTTTTTAAGTACCAGCTTGAAAGTGAACAATTGGTCTATCGTCAATCTACCTGCTCTAAAACCACCTTCATACTCCCCAATAATAGTGTTAGCGTATGATCCCATCTTATTTTCTAAGATCTTTGAAAATATTTTGTACGCCGTACAAAGTAGTGATATGCCTCTTTAGTTTTCGCACTGTAGTTTGTCACCTTTTTTGTAAATAGGAAATATAATTGATTGGCTCCACTTTTTCGGCATACCTGTATGTTCTTGTTGTTAAATGTGCTAGATGATTTTGTGACTAGCTTCATGAACACTGCACTGGAATCTTATCGATGCCCAGCGCTTTGTTATTCTTTTGGGCTTTGATGGTAGAACAAACTTCATCCAGAGTGGGTGAGGCCAATGGAAGCTCTACGGAAACATATATAGGCTCCAATAATCTGGAGCTGTGCAGAGGATTCATCAGTGATGATATTGCCGATGTCATCACGACAGAGCGTGGTTTTGGCCTGATAACCACGATTCAGGCTTTTCACTACTTTGTATGCTTGTCTTGTGTTTTTACTCGCTAAACTTACATCGATATTTCTCAATTGGTCGTCAAGTATTTTCTTTCTTAATTCCAAGTAACTTATTCACTAATCTTCTAAGATTTTTGTAATGTTCTCTCTTCGTCCTGGTTTTCCTCCCTACGTATTCTTTATACGTCTGATTCTTTTCATCTAACGCATTCTGGCACTCATCATTGAACCAATCATTCCTCTTGCGCCGGACTTGATGTCCGATCGTCTGTTCCGCCACATCTTAATACCCGCTTTCACTTCCATCCAGAACTCATTGCTCGTCTTTAACGATGCGTCTGATAAGATGGGAGCCAGCTGATTGCCGAGGGTCTCCGTGAAATGTTTTGCCACAGACGCCGTTTGGAGCCTTTCGATGTCAAATTTTTGTAGCGGGCTGGTCTTCGCCGAATATGCCTTCGACATACGACATCGATTGGTTAATTTCATCAAGTAATGATCTGAGTTACAACTGGCTCCTCGGTATGTACAGACGTCAAGCATGCTCGAGGCCCAACGTTGTTGGTTCAGAACATGATCGATCTGGTTTTGTTCGTTGCTATCCGATGATACCCAGTTCATTTCGTGTATGCGCCGAAGAGGGAAGTAACTCGAACGTATGACTAGATTTCTGCTGCATGCAAAGTCAATCATGCACTGGCCGTTGTCATTTGTTTTATCGTGGAGGCTATATCCTCCAGTCGTTCCCAGATGAAATAGCTCATTGCCAACCTTAGCGTTGAAGTCACCCAGAATTATTTTTGTTTCGTTTGTAGACAACGAGTCAATTAGTCTTTCAAGGTGATTGTAGAACGTATCTTTCGTTTCTTCCACCTTTTCTTTGGTCAGGAGATGTATGTCGATCAGCCAGCTTTGAAAGAATTTCGCTTTTATACGGATCGCACACAACCATTCATTGACTGCGCGATCTCATGTGTTGAATATCATTTCCACTGCAGTTCATTTCTTGGTGCTGCTTCCTTTGCCTTGAATTGCCAGTATTTTTCAATTTATATTGACTGGCCTGCTGTAAAAGGTCCTTAACAGCGCCAGGGTAATTGAGTGATCTGACATTCCAGGATCCAATGTCATAGTCCTTTTTCCGTTTGCGAGGTCGTTGCCGTGAGTCCAATCCATTCCGAGGCCCTTCTACAGACTTTGAAATATTATAGGGTTTTCCAGGGACGGGACATAGGGACCATCTACGGCAGCTACTATTACTATTATTATACCGAAATTTCTTCTTACAACCATCACTATTTCTTTTATAATGAAAACATTATTCACCTGTTTTGATTCGCTTTTTTCATATTCAAGACTCAAATTGATTGTGTCTGCAAGTATACTTAATCTTGCCGCAAAAACAGTGCCCCTGAGTTGATCATTTAAACCATCCTTAAATATTGACAATGCGTATGTGTCATTCATTTTAGCGATAGTCCCTTTTTGTACTTGTGTAACTTCTGAGCCTAAATGAGCAATTTGCAACGAAATGAGTTCACTAACTATCTCTAAAATTTTATGTTTGTATAACTTACACTAAGTTTTTTCTGGGTTAGATTATACGTATTTGAAGCTGAATGCAATTGTGGTATGTTATTCGTACTTTTAAATCTATTCCTCAATTTGTTCTCCAATTCTTGCAAAGTTGTTGGAACTCCCGTACTACCAACTACTCGTATAAGTTGTACATTTAATGCTAGTTTTAAATGGTAGATGAAATCGATGAGAGATGATTTTCTATTTGCGTTTAAACTATTGTGCAATATCTGTGCTATTTTTAACAATGAATTTAATTCTTTGTAATTCCCATCAAAAACTGGAATCACTGTCATGACGGTTTCCAGACTAAACTCTGCAATCTCTGATTCTTTATTTAGTAATGTAAATCTTTAGTTTCTTTGTAAATCTTCGAAAAATGTCTTTTTAAACTCAATACATCTTTATTCCCTGATATATTCACAGTGTCAAAAATTCGCTATTAATTTTCTCAACCAGTTTTCGCTTAATTTTGATAGTTTCAAGGGTGTATGATTTTTCCCCCCTTGATTTTTTAAATTAGCGAAAATTTTCTCAATTTCATCTATCTGTTTTTTTAACATGCTTCTCGTCATATTTCTTATGAAAATGTACGCAATAAAAATACATATAACAATTACTGATGCTGTGGATATTGACTGGGTGTACTGTTCCTCGAAGGGCTCCTTAACCGTTGTTTGGCAATTTCCCATCACTGCTTTAGTGCCGCCAATTTTTTCAACAACTTCCTTTGTTCCTTCAATATGTGATTCAAATGAGTGGATGTTTCTCTCTAATTTACCGCTGCAATTGTACCTTTTTACTTGCTCTTCTTGTGCGCTTGATAACAGATGCTGGTGCCACTTCCTTTGCCTTCACAGGCGATTTCTGCCTCTTCCAGTACTCTTCAATGGTTAATTTCTTCGGTCCGATATGTTTCAAATCTTCGATAGGGGTTGCTTCATATGTTGTCACCATTGATTCCTGACTCGCCGGAACATACTCTTCCAGTTTGATGCGTTGTCGACACTCTTGTTTTATATTCTAATAATAATCGAACTCTTCTAAATCAAAATGATCCATTCCACAATCTGCAGGATCACCATAATATGAATGCGTTATATATTTTATAATCAAAATCTGAGTTGCCTATTTTATGCACGTCAGGTATGACAACACAATTTATTGGCATCAAGCAAAGCTTTGTGCACAAAATTTTCTTTAAAAATAAAATGGTTTAGTAAGTCTGTATTCTTTTTATATCGGAGCAAAGTATAATGCTCTCGCTAAGTTTTATTTCCAAATGATCATGATAACAATTCCCTATTATAAGTCATAGGGAATTGTTATCATCCTAAAAACTGCTACGAAATATAATAAATCAATAAATAATATAATAAGCAATAAATCAATGTCTAAAAATTTACTTTACTTGAAATCTAAACCCTCAAACAATGGCAGAGCCATATAGTGGCACCAAGCGACGGATCGTCCTGTTGGTGACACTCGACGTCAGGAATGCCTTCAACTCCGCTACATAGGTGGATATTCTGGACACGCTGGAAAATTCTTTTCAAGTTCCAGAATATCTAATGCGGCTTTTGAGGAACTACCTAAAGGACCGAAGCCTGCTCTACGACACGACACAGGGCCAGGTTGGAAATTACATCGGGTGTTACCCAGGGATCTATCCTTGGTCCGGACTTGTGGAACGTGTCTTACGACGGGCTACTGAGACTTGAGATACCAAATGAGTCGCGCTCGATCGGCTATGCAGATGACGTTGCGGCTCTGGTCGCTGGACGCACCGTTGAACAAGCGCAACTTAGGCTAGGTATGCTAATGCGCCGAGTGAGGGACTGGATGACTGCTCGCGGGCTCAGTTTAGCATTGGAGAAAACCGAAGTGGTCATCTTGACAAAAAACAGAATCCCTAGAGTAAGGATGATCAGTATTGGAGACATACAAATCGAACCGAAGCCAGCGGTGAAGTACCTGGGGCTACTGATCGACTCGAAGATGAGTTTCTCTGAGCAAATCAGGGCAACGGCTGAGAAGGCTTCTTCAGGAATATCGGCTCTGAGTCGACTTATGGCCAACGTAGGGGGACCCAGCCCATCAAGAAGACGCCTCTTGATGTGTGCTGTAGGGTCGGTGCTACTGTACGGAGCAGAGGTATGGGGCGACGCTCTTAGCAAGGTGGTATACCGAAAACGTTTGGCATAGGTACAGAGAAGAGGTGCACTGAGAATTGCATCTTCGTATCCAACAGTCCCCGACTCGGCGGTGAGAGTTATAGCAGGCGTGATTCCTGTCGCAGTCTTGGGTCAATTGCACGAAGAGAAGGTGGACTGCATGCCTTATCCCGGATATGAGACCGTGGCTAAATCGAAGGCATGGTGAGACTGACTTCTATCTGACCAAGCTTTTGAGCGGGCATGGATGTTTTCAGTCTTACCTGCACAAGATCGGTAAGTCACGGTCCCCCAATTGTCGGTTTTGCCCAGGAGAGGAGGACAATGCCTGTCACCCATTTTTAGCGTGTAAAAAATGGGTCACGCTGCGAAGGGAACTCTACAGGGAGACGGGAGAGCTCACCCCGGATAATATAGTTGCGGTGATGCTCGAATCGGTTGACAAATGGAACCAGGTGGCACATTATGCTCGGGCAGTCCTAAAATATAAAAGGGAATGACAGCAGCCGGGATGCTGAGGCTGGGAGATCGCGTTTTTGGCACTTCCTCTTCCCCTCTCCCCTCCCACTAAGAAAAGGACTCCCCAGCTTGAAGGCGCCTCACGGCGTAACAAAACGAGACCTGGCCCGAAGTAATGTGTCAAACGGTTCCAGGCTAGGTTCTCAGGTTGACAGGGGAGGTGTTTAGTGGGTAGTCCAGTCGCGCATGGGAGTCCCACACTCTGTGCATAAATGGCATTTACCTCCCTGCCACAAAGAAACCCTCAAACAATATTATACCAAATTAAAAAACATTTATCAACACTCATACCGAGTGTTAATATGGCTCACAATAAACAAAGTCACAAACACATGGGTGGTCTCATATATCGCAAGCGCTAGTGCTTGCAAAGCAAAAGAATTCAAGAATTTGATGCTCTTGAACTTCATTTATGGCACGCGACAAGAAGCATGCGAGTTAGTCGATGTGGATGTAGGTCACACAATTTATGCATGTGCATATGCTGAGGAATATGCATTACGATGAATGATTTGTTTCGGTCAAATCAAGTGTAATTTACTTTCAATGAATTGCACCTGCATATGTTTCCTTTCATTTTTTACCTTACCATGAGGACTAGTTTTGTTGGGATCTACAAATATCTATAATCTATTGTAGACCATCCACTTCGAAAGCCTTCCAGATACTCTCCTATAATACGCCGTACTGTTCATTTTCTTTCTACAAGTATGATTTTGAAGAGCACTTTATATGACGTGCACAGTAGAGCGATGCCTCCATAATTTTCACACCTTAGTTTGGCCCACATTTTGTGTACAGAATATATTATACCTTTCTGCCGGTCCTCTGGCAACTGCTCCTCTGGCCATATTCTGGATATTAGTCGATGCAGGAGTGCTGCTGGTATTCTATCCATTCTAGGAGCCTTATCTTTTCTGAGCTCCCGTACTGCTGCCTATATTTCGTCTTTGGTTGGTGGCGAGACTGGGACTTCTTGCCCTGCTTCTGGAATGTTCACAGCTTTAGTTGTTGTTGGGAACGCTGTGAATAACTTCTGGAAATATCGCAGCCATCTGTTTTTAATTTCGACTGATTTGCCTATGATTGCTCCTTGCGCACTTTTGCACAGACTTGTTTGTGGATTGAAGCATCTCTTAGACTTCATGTAGGGTTATGTCTCTGTTTATCTGTTAGATCTTGGCGTTGATGGTCAGCCGTTTCTTTCTTCGGCACATTTTTTTTTGGCTTCACGTCGAAGGCTTTTATATTATTCTTCTTTGGACCGAGTTGGTCGTTGGATGTATTCTTTGTGCGCCTGGTTCCTTATTGTAATCGCTTTCTTGCATTCTTCGTCGTAACAGTCGTTCCTACTTTTCTTTGGCTGGTAACCCAAGAGCTCCTCGGCTGCTTGTGTTACTGTATCTCTTACTGTCTTGCACATGGTTTTGATGTCATCATTACTTTCTACCGCAT
>OZ017743.1:325000-357500 GCA_963969285.1 Odontomyia ornata
TGGCTTACAGTCTGAACTTTGAGGCAGCGAAAAATGTGACTCGTACCACTGCCCGGGTTCGTGAAGTAGTGACAGACGAGTGCAGGTGTGAACGCGTGGAAATTGAGCGAGACCCGCATGTAAATGGTGAACCTAGATGCTGGAATTGCGGAGAGAAGGGGCACTTGCAAAGAGACTGCAAGAAGCGAAGAAAACCGAGCTATTGTCCAGGGTGTGCAGCTAGGAGGAGATCCAGACCGAGTCAGGAGCCCAGAATGGAAGCCCTTCAAACAGAGGTGTCGGGAAACATGTAAGAGCCAACTTCGTGGGGCAGAGGTTGGCTAGGAGGATCGACGTCCCCAGCACCACCATCACCGTGTCAAGACTACATCGTGGAGAAGCAGACTTATGCCTTCCGGGTCAAATTGACGGAGAACACTGCACCATAACAATCGACACTGGTGCAACCCGATCGATTATCCGACCAGACCTAGTTAGACAGCAACAACTTCACCAGGGCAGAATTTTCTCACTACGGACAGCTACGGGAGAAACTGCACCTGTTCATGGAGAGGTCAACCTCCAGATACAGTTGGGAGACCTTGTGTTCCGACATAATTTTCTGGTCGCGAACATTATGGATGACTGCATTCTCGGAATGGATTTTCTACGACCACATGGAATCACGTTGGACTTGGGAAAACGTGTCTTGAAATGGCAGAATGTCGAAGTATTGATGGAGGATCCCAGCGTCCAAATCCCCAAGATGAATGTAGTGGTATATACTGACACTGATGTACCGAATTCTTCCGAAAGCATTGTATGGGCCAAGCTTGATGGTGATTCTGGAGACCACCGATCTTATCTGATAGAGCCAACGAAGACATTCGCATTGCGCAGTTTGATTGTAGGATGAAGCCTTGTAAGATCTTTAAGGAACGGATATGTGCCGGTTAGAGTCCTTAACACCGCAGACTCAACCACGAGCATCAAAGCGGGAGAAGTCATCGGCAGCTGCCAGCCTGTTTCCACCATCACCTCTTTGGAAGCTACTCACAACCATCATTGGAAAAGGAGGCAAGGCACAGAAAAAGCCAGGGAATCCACGTCTGCAATATTGAAGCAAGTCAAATTGCCAGTGCAGCTATTCAAACGAGCCTCTGATCTGGTCACCAAGTACAGTGACATCTTCTCAACAAGCCCGGATGACCAAGGCCGAACGAGTTTGGTAACTCACGTCATAGACACACAGGGAGCCAAGCCGATTCGACAAGCACCAAGACGTCTCCCTATAGCCAAACAAGGAGAAGTGAGCGCGCTGATCTCGGACATGGAAAAACAAGGCATTATCGAACCTTCTGTAAGTCCATGGGCCGCGCCTGTAGTTCTAGTAAAGAAAAAGGATGGTAGCACTCGCTTTTGTGTCGACTATAGGCAGCTTAACAACGTCACTAAGAAAGATAGTTACCCGCTCCCACGCATCGATGACATCATGGACACTTTAGCCGACGCAAAATAGTTTTCTACACTCGATCTCAAGAGTGGCTACTGGCAGGTAGAAATTGACAAGAAGGACCGTGAGAAGACCGCATTTTCAGTTGGGACCGGATTGTGGCAATTTGTGGTGATGCTGTTTGGGCTTTGCAATGCTCCAGCCACTTTCGAACGCTTGATGGAATACGTGCTACGTGGTCTAACCTGGAAAACCTGCTTAGTGTACCTAGATGACATCATCGTCATCGGGAGAACGTTCGAAGAGCATGTGCGGAACTTAGAAGAGGTTTTCTCCCGATTACGACTGGCAAATTTGAAACTTAGTCCCGACAAGTGTACTCTTTTCGCAGATGAAGTAAAATACCTGGGACACGTCGTATCAGCAGAAGGGGTCAAAACAGACCCTGAGAAAATTGAAGCCGTGAAAAGTTGGCCAACACCAAACAACAAGCGCCAACTACGAAGTTTTCTGGGTCTGGCAACCTACTATCGAAGATTCGTCAAAGACTTTGCCAAAATAGCTAAGCGTCTCCATCAGCTAACCGAGAAAAATCGTCCTTATCTCTGGAATGAACAATGCCAGACAGCCTTTGAGACCCTGAAGGAAAAGCTATGTGAATCACCCGTACTGGCGTATCCGAAACCCGGAAAAATGTTTGTGGTTGACACCGATGCAAGCAACGGCGGTATTGGAGCTGTACTCTCCCAGCAGATCAATGGCGAAGAAAGAGTCCTCTCGTATTACAGTCGAGTTCTTTCAAAAAGTGAGAGGAACTACTGTGTGACCAGGAAGGAGCTATTGGCTATAATAGAGGCCACCAAGCAGTTCCACAAGTACCTATATGGCCAGAAATTTGTTCTTCGAACGGACCATGCATCGCTGAGATGGCTACTTAACTTCAAAAACCCCGAGGGACAAGTTGCGAGATGGATCGAAAGATTGCAGTCATACGACTACGAAATTGTTCATCGAAAGGGCGGAGTTCATGGAAATGCTGACGCCCTATCTCGTCGCCCATGTCCAGCTAACTGCAAGCATTGCCGACGGATTGAGGAAAAGGAACCGCCCGTTGATCTGCGACTGATAACGGCCGAATTCGATGAAGGTTGGTCATCGGAGGAGATTCGAAATGCCCAGCTAGCCGATGAAGACATCGGACCATTGCTCGTATGGAAGGAGACGACTGGGCGACCTGAGTGGAAGGACGTTTCAATGCATGGCGCAACCCTGAAAAGCTATTGGGCACAATGGAACTCCCTTCAGGTGGAGGGTGGTGTACTCAAGCGGAAATGGGAAACGGCGGATGGCAGCTCCTATAGGATGCAAACTATATTACCCAAAAGCCGAATCCACGATGTGGTAAAGGAAATGCATGAAGGATCCTCGGGAGGCCATCTTGGTGTTAACAAAACCTTAGCGAAATTGCGGGAAAGATTCTACTGGCTCCACGCTCGAGAAGACGTAGAGGACTGGTGTCGCAGATGCACAATTTGCGCTTCCGTCAAAGGCCCAAAGCGACGAATGAGAGGACAAATGCAAACCTATAACGTAGGCGTGCCATTCGAAAGGATTGCTGTTGACATCGCTGGACCCTTTCCTGAATCTGAATGGGGAAATCGATACACGCTGGTTGTAGCTGATTATTTCAGCAAGTGGCCCGAGGTCTACCCCATTCCCAACCAGGAAGCAACTACTGTAGCCGAACAGCTAGTGTTAAATTGGGTCAGCAGGTACGGCGTGCCTTGTGAACTACATTCGAATCAAGGCCGAAACTTTGAGTCACTAGTTTTTAGCGAAATGTGCGAGCAGCTGGGAATACGGAAAACGAGGACAACACCGCTGCATCCCCAATCCGATGGAATGGTCAAACGTTTCAACGGCACGCTCAATAAACACCTTGCCAAAATGGTTGACGAGAACCAAAGGGACTGGGACCGACATATCCCACTATTTTTAATGGCGTATAGAGCCGCTGAACATGCGTCGACGGGCCAAGCCCCAGCCAAAGTCATTTTTGGAAAGACTATTCGTTTGCCAGCCGATATAAAGTTCGGAACACCCCCTGAGAAACCCCAAACGATCTCGGAGTACGCAAGTGATCTAAGACAACGGTTGAACCAGATACATCGGACAGTGCGAAAACACCTCGAATCGGCTACTGACCGCATGAAGACCAGGTATGATCTAAAGGCTAATTCTACTGGCTTCCAGCAAGATGACTTGGTGTGGCTTTATAACCCGCAACGGCGAAAGGGTAGGTCTCCAAAGTTGCAACATAATTGGGAGGGACCATACCGAGTTACAAAGCGAATCAACGACGTCGTATACCGAATACAGGAACATCGTAAGCCGAGAGCTAAAATGAAAATCGTGCATCTGGACCGTCTTGCCCCATATTACACCCAGGGAGAATGGACTACAAATAGCGACACATCTTTTCGGGGCGAAAAGAACTGAGGTAGGGGCAGTGTTACATGTACAAATAATTACATGTACAAATAATTCTGCGAGCTACTGTCGCAATTGTTTTCATCATCATTAAGAACGTCAACGAATGAATTTACTCGAACCCAACAAGCATGATCAACATCTGCAAGTGACGTCACTCCATTCATGAACTTGCTCGAACCTACCAGGTACCTCTCGGTAGAACATTCGCCCATGTACGAGAAATGGGTGAATAGGTAGAGACCCTATATAAAGGCGAGCTGAATGAATAATAATTCATTCGACCGCGATAAGAACTGCGATAGTAAATTTATGGAGTGTGTTTCGTAATAGTGAAGTGATTTAGAAGACAATTGCGATAATAAATTTATGGACAAGTGTTAGATTTATTTTAATAGTGACAATTAAAATTAGTGAAAGTGTTAACTGATTATTGTGCATTAAATAAACACTTTTAACTTAAATTAAAAGACATTGCGTTTTCACTTTCCCGGAACATTAAAATTATTGGCCGCGAACCAATAACACGCGACAATATCTATATATATATTTATATATATATATATATATATATATATATATATATATATATATATATATATATATATATATATATATATATATATATATAATTATCAAAAAATGAAATATAACGCTTCCTTTAATATTCGTTGAATGTTTATTAATTTTTACAAACACCGCGGGTTTCGGAATAAACACCTATTCCATCCTCAGTGCACTGAACAATTCACCCAAGACTGCTGCCAATCGTTGAGCGAGCGCTGTCTCTCCTCGCGGACAACCATCTCCCTCGCATCCTCGTTTCGGCGCAGGTAAATAGCGCGGCGCTCTCTAGCAAGGAGGGCGACAGGTATCACGCCTGCAATCACTCTCACCGCCGAGTCGGAGACTGTTGGATACGAAGATGCAATTCTCAGTGCTCCTCTTCTCTGTACCTGTGCCAATCGTTTTCGGTATACCACCTTGCTGAGAGCGTCGCCCCATACCTCTGCTCCGTACAGTAGCACTGACCCTACAGCACTCATCAAGAGGCGTCTTCTTGATGGGCTGGGCCCCCCTACGTTGGCCATAAGTCGACTCAGGGCCGATATTCCCGAAGCAGCCTTCTCAGCCGTTGCCCTGATTTGCTCAGAGAAACTCATCTTCTAGTCGATCAGTAGCCCCAGGTACTTCACCGCTGGCTTCGATTCGATTTGTATATCTCCAATACTGATCATCCTTACTCTAGGGATACTCTTTTTTGTCAAGATGACCACTTTGGTTTTCTCTAGTGCTAAACTGAGCCCGCGAGCAGTCAGCTAGTCCCTCACTCGGCGCATTAGCATACCTAGCCTAAGTTGCGCTTGTTCAACGGTGCGTCCAGCGACCAAAGCCGCAACATCATCCACATAGCCGACCAAACGCGACTCATCTGGCATCTCAAGTCTCAGTAGCCCGTCGTAAGACACGTTCCACAGGTCCGGACCAAAGATAGATCCCTGGGCAACACCCGATGTAATTTCCATCCTTCGTTGGCCCTGTGTCGTGTCGTAGAGCAGGCTTCGGTCCTTTAGGTAGTTCCTCAAAAGCCGCATTAGATATTCTGGAACTTGAAAAGAGTTTTCCAGCGTGTCCAGAATATCCACCCATCTAGCGGAGTTGAAGGCATTCCTGACGTCAAGTGTCACCAACAGGACGATCCGTCGCTTGGTGCGACTATATGCCTCTGCCTTTTGGACTTTGCTTAGCACTTTTCCTGTAGTGTCTAGCATGCATACCGGGCGCTATGCAGACGGCGGTCCAGGACTTTCCTTCCCCTTGCTTTTAAGCACGAGCCTCGCCATCTTCCATCATACAAGAAAAGTTTCTTCTCGTAGGCAAGCGTTGAATGTGCTGACCAGCAAGTCAGGAAAATGGTGATAAACAACCTGCAATACCTCAGCTGGAACACTATATGGACCTGGAGCCTTCCTCGCCTTCTGTGAAAGGACTGCCTCTTTCAGTTCCGGCTGTGTGAAGAGTGAACACTCCATTGCAATTTCACCGTGGTCAGTGTAAATACGCCCACACTAGCTCGTCCATCTTTCCAAATCATGTATGCAAGGTTTCCGGAGGCACCAAGCTTCCGCATAAGTAGCTTGTAGCCAAGGCCCCATGGATCCTTGTTCACATTGTCCACTAGATCTTGCCAGCAGCGAGCCTTGCTGTTTTCAATCATTTTGCCAAGGCATTTCCTGGCGGACTTATATGCTGCTACCCGGTTGCATGTCTCCTTATGGTTCCGCGCCCGTTGAGCCTTACACCAAAGCTTCACCAATACACTGGCGACTTGCCGTGCCGGAGTTTTCGACGGGGCTCTCCTTTGTAGACTCTTTTCTTTGTATGTCCCACTTCACCGCATTTGTAACATAGGGAACTCCTATTGGGTCCTTTGCATACTTGTACGGTGTGACCATAGCCAAGGCGTTTGAAACATTGAAGAGCCGCTACTCTTCGCCGTATCCTGTAGACAAGGCAATCTATTCTTACTTGGCTATTATTCAGAAATTGTTTGGCGTACTTTGCGGCCAAGTGAATGAAGGCCATGCGTTCCCCTCTATGGTTTTTGGGATGTCAGCCTCGCTTTGATCCTGCCCACGTTAGAGAACTCCCTTTGTATCGCCTCTTCTACCTCGGCCAAGTCCGTGACGCAGTCAATGTCTTTTATTTCGATCGTTGTCATCGGCTCGAGTGAGGCTATAGTTGCGCTTTTGCCGATGACTTTCTTTACTGTGTCGCAGAATGCTTCTTTATTGTCGGCTTGTCCTTCGAATTCGACCGGTATGTGGCTCGACCGGATTGTTTGTACTGCTTTAATGGCAGTGTTGATGTCTTCGGACCTTACATTTCCGCTGATATCCCGTAGCACTTGTGCGTAGGATGGGTCATCTTGGAGTTTTACGAGCAGTGCCTGCTACCGAGGTCTTCGTCTCCTGGTTCGCATCAAGTCTTTTTCCTGTTAGGCGTCCGTGCGAACTTTATTTTTTGGCACTTTTCGAAGGAGTTTCTTTGTGGCTTTCTTCGCTCCTTTTGTCAGAGCTGCCTGAAATCCCTCGTCTACGGGATAGCAGGGGAAATGTACTTCCTTATTTTATCCTGATCTCCTTCGGTTGGGCTAGAGGCCATTCTTTTATTA
Source organism: Odontomyia ornata (assembly GCA_963969285.1). Taxonomy (NCBI): domain Eukaryota; kingdom Metazoa; phylum Arthropoda; class Insecta; order Diptera; family Stratiomyidae; genus Odontomyia; species Odontomyia ornata. The sequence goes on from OZ017743.1 coordinate 332,098, forward strand.
ATGTTTGATGGTGAAGCTATCTGTGCGCGTCCTTTAGGCTTAGCCCTCAGCACTTCTATAGCCTTCTGCTCTTCTTCGACTTTATGATCCTCTTCGGTCTTTAACAGCTTCTCCGGTGATGCCCTATGCAGTCTAAGAGCGCCCAATCTTTACTTCTTTACTAATTTTTGGCGAGTAGCATGCAGATTGTATTCTTTTAAAACATCTCCCGCTTTTCGGATTAGCCTTCTGCTTCTTCATGTCGCTGGGTGGTAATTGTACTTTGCAACCACTTTTCCTAGGAGAGGTTATCGTTCCGCAACATTTTCCATGGCGGCGATGAAATCGCACAACGGCGCTTTATTTGTCTGGTCACTCCTTCCTTTTCCTACTGAGATCTCTTTGTGGACTTCAGGATGGTTCATTATTATTTCGGGATTTAAGACCCTTGCTTCGGTTGCTGTGGTAGCAATCGCAGCAGTAACCATCGAATTCTCGATGTTCTTTATATTGGGTTCTTCGATAATTCATGTCATGAACTGTCTATGGCATGTAGTGAACTGTATATTTCATGCAGTAGTGATTGCGTGGCTTGTATTATTCTATACTATTTTAAAGATTAGACTTTAGACTATCTTCAGTTATAAACTGATCGTCATTAGTAAACAACAAGGTGGTTCAAAATAAACTTGAAAATGGACAATCAAAGAGAGCGTTATCGATATCTTTTACTGTTTTACTTGCGAAAAGGCAAAAATGCGGTGCAAGCTCGAAAGAAAATGTGTGAAGTTGATGGTGAAGACTGCTTTACTGAACGCCAGTATCAGCATTAGTTTGCTTGATTTCGTTCTGAAAATTTTAATGTGCTAGGTGCACCACATACTGGTCACACAACCAATACTGATGACAAAGGACCGAGACTTGACGTCCTAGAAAGGCTTGAAATATATAAACATAAAAAAACAGACGGCAACATTATCAAAGAACAACTTGTTACAAAGTCCGACGCAATTTTCTCAGTACTAGAACACACTCTCAGACAAAAAGGGAAACGAGATGAAACAGAACAAACGAACATCCAACAATAAAAACAAAACAAAAACATAATATCCCTCTGCCTGACCTAATCTAGTACCTGACCTAATTTAGTACCTGACCTAATTTAGTAATACCTGCTTAACCCATCAACACATTCTTTAGACACTGAAGATGACTCAAAGGAGTCGAAACACGTCTGCTCACGCAACACAGCATGGCCTTTCTTAAAGAAAAAAAAAACACAACAACATTAACACGTGATACTAGGGAGATACATATTTGCAATGGACCCAAGAACTACAAATATATGGAATTTTGATAAAAATTTTAGAAATGGTTCGTAATATGTATGTATTATCATGACTATTCAGCAACGGGGTCATAACACTTGAAAAAATGGCAGCAAATTTAAATACATAATAACCAGGACTTAGTTCTTTGAGCTCAATTTATGGAATCTGTATATTAGTCAAGTATTGATATTTAGAAGATATTATTTGAGTTACTAATTGGTTCACAAAACCCTTCTGGCAGGAGCACTCTCCTGCTACTTCAACTTGTTATTCGATAGTACTTAGTAATCAGCTAAAGGCTTCAACACACAGACCGCTGTTGGCCACCGCCGGCAAAATCGACGCCACATACATCATGATACTTTACTTTGCATTCTGTCAAATTGGTCGCCGATCCGGCCGTCAGTTTTTTAAATATTAGAACTCGCTGTGGTCTATGATGGACCGTTGCCCCGTTGGTAGACCACGTTCTACGTGGCGGAGCCTTTAAAGTTTTTAAACCAAATTGTCACTCACACAACTATTGAATTCAATAATAAACTACTGCCACATATCTCTTTCATAAAGAAAATGTAGCCGAAAATTATGAAAACTTCAATTTGTGCCGTTTCAACTGGGAAAAGTATTTAGATTTATTACTACATTTAGCGAATTTTTTCATCTTAATTTTTACAAAACTGATGAGTGTTTCATGCTGGATTGAGGAGATTCTTTTCTTTTTCATGGCAATTGGCCCCTGATTCAATAAATTGGTAAAAAGACAGCAACTGTACCCATTTGCGTTCAAAAATTATGCATGAACATACATAATACAGAGAAGTCCAAATACTCCTTTAGCTCAGCCATGACCACATTCTTGTCGTTGTCTTGTCTTGCTCTCTTCTGGAAGAGTGTAAGTGGAACAATCTCACTTCAGAAGATTACATAGGCTGTTAGTCAGCCGTTTTAAGGAAAAGCGAAGTTCGTGATGAGCTGTTCACCATTACGGTGAACTCTGGCTCCATTTGTTGCTTTTTGGATGCATGCCCTCTTTACGCTATCCCTGAAAGTCTTCCGATCAAGCCTATAGCACACTGTACGAGACACCGTCTCTCTTTCGGTACCAGCCACGCTTGGCTACTCCAGCCGTTATTACCCTCATCCACTTTCCTTAAAAGTTTTGGCCTTACACTCAGCTTGGGTGTGACTCCCGAAAAACTGGCGGAAGTTACTGATGCCAGCTTTTTAAGTTGAGGAAAATCCCGCTTACTTACTTCAAGGGTCTAAGAAACCTTTGAAGCAAGCTTCTGAGCTGGAGACCCTATCCTATCAACTAAAATATTCTCGACGATAACCTCAAGGAGAGAAAAACAACGTCCAGTTCAAACCAGACTTCGAAGTGAAGAAAGCGATGGATATAAAGTTTCTACTAAATCAAAAGATGCTATGGGAGCGTCTACAAAAAAATAGCACTTCAATTGAAAAAGAATGGGCCTTTTTGCTGCTAACTTGAAGCTCGATGCGTAAAATGCGATAAGCAATACATGTCGAATGAATGTCCAATCTCGAAGGGCGAGAAAAAGAGGAGATCTTCTGTGTCAACTGCAATGGCAAGGGACACTCTGCGAGTTTTGAAGTATGTAATAAAGCAAAAGAAGTTGAGGAGAGGAGGAAGAATCATCACAATTAAAAAGAGGAAAAAAAATTTCATGACCTTCTCCACCAGGCCCGTACGAGGATTTTTGTTTGGGGGGGGTTTTTGGTTAGAAGAAATAAAAAATATATAGAAAAATATTTTTTTTTAATGCATACCTCCATTCCCTTTCACCCTCTCCATCACACCTTCTTCGTCGCACAATGCTCGTGCGGTCCGCTCGTCATATTTCGTCGTTTTTTCAGATGTGCCACCAAGACAATGTATAGAACATCGGTATGAGGGGGCACACCAAAAATAAGTGAAGTCATCCTGTTAATCCTGTCTTTTCTAATTCGTGGTCAGCTCTCAGAGGTAAAAAAGGTATAAATTTGACGCAGTCAAAAAAATCTGAGTTAGGGTCAAATGCTCCTTAAGATGCTAGGTTGAAATATACTGTACTGAGATTAAATTGTAAGAGTAGCTGTTTCTTGAAGAATCTCGACGATAGGGTCAAAAAACACTCTAACATACTATGTTGAAATTTCCTGAACTGTAATTCAATCGTTATTCATTGAATGTTCCTTTGTATTTCTTGGAAACCATAAGTGAGCTTGCTTCTTTAACTGATTCAGGCAGATTGTTGTGTGTACGCAAGGCATGATTTGTGGCGTCGTTCTTTAGGCGATCTATTGTTGCAAAATGTATCACCAATTGGTTTGTATTCCTAGTACTGTATTGATTCTTTTATGATGCAGGTTTAGATTTAAACACATGAAGATAAACTTAGCTCTCTCCATTACAATGAGTTGGTTAAAATTGAATGCATTCCATGATTGGTACACTAAATTGGTTGGCGTGACTCTTGGGAGATTATGTAGATTTTTATATGCCGTGGTTAATATTCTGGAGGTATTAGTATTTTGCTTTGGTGGATGACTCCAGATTGCCACTCCGCACTGTAATTTCGACAGTAGGAATGCATTTTGTACTAGTAGTTTGATATTCTTGCATAAGCCTTCATATCTTCGTGCCAAGTCAATGATAGGCGCTAATTGCCTCCTTACGTTGTTTATATGCGGGAGCCAGGTTAGACGGTGGTCGATGGTTAGGCCGACCCATGATATTGAAATTTAAGCACGCTTTGTAGCTTTTCACTGTTAATTGTTATGTCAATACGTATGTCATCCTTGTTGTTTTGTTTAATAATAAAATTTTGTCTTTGAAATATTCACCGCTAGTTTATTATCATTAACCATAGATTGTATGTATTCAGATCCTCACTAATGGTGATACCAATCGTATTCTTGTCACGTAACGAGTAAAGAAGTACTGTTTAATCAGCATATAATGTATAATACCCATTTAGTCTGCGTGTATTCATTTTAAAATGCTACACAAATATGATAAAGATCCTTAAATATTTTAAACATTATTAATTTTAATTAATTCGTCTTTATCCGGGTTAATTTATGTTAACGTCAATCGAAACTTCTACATTACAAAATAAATTCACTTCTCTTTTTTGTTTTTTAAAGTAATCTATGGTTTTGCAAAAACATTTAAATTTATGTCAAGTATTTTGATTTAAACAGAGTAAAACTTTCTAATAAATTTTAAAAAGCCCATTCAAATTTAGAGTCGATTTTTCTATCAAATGTTGTAATTTGAGTTATTGATTCAATAATAATTTAATTGCTTTAATTCAAACAAAAACAATGAAATATATGTTCAAAAATAGTAATATTTTTATTTAAATCATTGTAGATCAAAGCAAAATAAAATCTTCTTCGTAGCACTACAGCCCCTCTCGGGCCTTCATCAAATACATTACTGCATATGACAAACGTTCACGGAAAATAATTTTAAATTTTTACTCTTTTAATAAGCTGATGCGCCGAGGTACAGAAAAGAATTCGTTCAGAACTACATCAACGTTTACGCTTATATCACGGTGTATGTTTAGAGAAGCCAAACCGTTTAAACGATCTTCTCTCATTGTTGACCTCAAATAAGTTTTGAGACGACGCAAAGTCGAAAATGAACGTTCGTTTGATGATGTGGTGACCGGCAATACTGCCATAATTTTTAAAAGTTGGTATACATTTGGAAAAGCATCCTTATTACAAATGTCGAGAGCTTCCAATAAATTAGAAACTGCTTTATCTGCTATGCGGCGTCGCCAAATCTTGACTTCATTGATCCAAATTTCGGATGAGTTGTCGTGCAGAATTGAAATGTATGTTTCAAATAATTTTTTACACGCAACCTCATTTAAACTCTTCATTTTCTCAGGAAACAAACATGAGAAGTTCGACAAAATGTTACGATGTTTTAAAAACCGATCTTCGAGGTGGGTTATGAAGAGATCAAGATATGGAATAAAAATAGACACACGATAGTAATCTTCAACGTTCTCACTAATAATATTGCAGCGTGCGGTTTGACGAGATGTGATTCTGGATTTCGCAATAGTTATATCATATTTTTCACAAATTGTTTCAACTTTTTGAAAAATTGTGTTGAAACTTTCAACTGCATGTTTTCGACTACAGATGAGTTCGTGCCTCGCGGCGTCAGCTAGTGTGATGGCTTCTGCTAAATCTTGATTTTCCGTCTGCAAGGTTCGGCTCAATGATAAAGTTAAAGAGTGCACTGAATGGAGTACCATAGTGGAAACTTGAAAATTCCCTGTTTTGATTGCAGAAAGCAATTGGAAAGCAGAAGATGAAGTTGCTGCATCTTTCCAAGCTGAGATAATTTCCAAAGCGTCAATTATCGCTGGCTGTAAATCACAATATGTCGCTATGCACTCATGCCGTTCCACCCATCTAGTTGCGCAAAACTTTTTGAGTTTTTTTTTCTCTCATCTCCCATATACTCATTCTTTATCAAAGAATCTTGCAGAACAAGCTGTCTTTTTGGAGTGTTAAAAAAATTGTAAATACTTTGAATGCAGCCAAGACAATTTTTAATCGCGGGAATGTCACAAGCTGAACAGACCGCTAGATTGAAACTGTGGGCCGCGCAATGTGAATACAGTGCCAATGGATATATTTTTCTGATATATGCTTGAGTTCCGTGAAACTCTCCACTCATTGTTGCTGCGCCGTCATAACCTTGTCCGAAAAAAAAACGTACAATCAATACCAGAAGAGCCGAGAAAATCTAAGATAACTTTCGATAATCCTTCTCCAGTAAAATCGACAGTTGGAATGAAGGATAAAAAATCTTCACGAATCTGAAATTTTCCATCAGATGTGACTAAATATCGAACACAGATTGAAACTTGTTCGATGCCTGAGATGTCTGCACATTCGTCTCCTAAAATCGCAAATGCTTCTGAATCATTTACTTGATCAATTATTTGTTTTTGGATCAAAGTATGACATATGACAATCAGCTCGTTCTGTATACGATTACTAATGTACATTGCATTTTTTGAAGAACTTTTCATTAAATTCTTCAGCTCCGATATCTCAAGAGGGCACGAAAATTACCGTCGTTGAACTCAGGTTCTTCGGAAGCAATTCTGCCAGTGTCTTTTGAACCACGAAGTGCTAATCCCTGACGTCCACATAGAATTACAGTTTCGACTATGGGAATCAGCAATTTCCTGCTGTTTTCAATAAAGTGAACTTTTTGTTGACTTAGTTGTAAATCGATTGATTGAGCAGTTTTGTTGTGATGTTGCGATCTTGTTTGCCATTTTTCAATTGATGTTTTGTGATAGTCAAGTTGTTGATGTTTTTGAAAAGTTCCTAATGCCTTTTTCCAGTTGTCAAATGGTTGTGTTACCAATTTTCCGAGGGGTTGATCGTTAACCCCACCATATTGCACTGAAAATAGCACGCAACACTTGCAAAATCCTGCATCCATCATTTTAGAGTATGCCAACCATGAATATTTTAAAAGCCACTTCCTTTGAAATTTAAGATTTCTATCACCGGACGATGGAAATTCATAATTTTCAGGAGGAAACCAAATAAGGTCTTGATCCAAAGCTTTCAAACTGGATGCAGACTTCTTGATAAAAAAGTCCTATATCCTGAGGTATTAATTGTGGCGAGTCTGATCCAGACAAAGAAATTTCAGCTGTTTGAATATTATCAACAGCAATAGGTTCATGTTCAGCGTTTTTCTGAAAGTATTGCATATAAATTGGTATAAGTAACGAATTAAGTATGTACGCTTATGTATTCGTTTTTATGCTTTCACGTTTTTTTATGAATTCATGTTTCCGCGTACACAAACATCGAAACAATTGTCAATCACAGTATTGAAAATTTTGATCTTGAACCAGGACAAAAATTCCAGTCTCTCAGAATCTCTAAAACAGAGACTACAGCCACTCGTTGAAATTAAAATTATTGAAAAGTAATGTAAATTCGATTTTATTCTTTATCTAATCTCCCTTCAAGAGACTTCGAGTCTCCCGATGAATAATATATTATATTTTCAGAGACTCTGAGACACTCTCAAATTACCAAAAGTTATATTAAGAGATTGTAAGCCACGTCAGAGACATTTCTAGAGACTGTGCGAGACTCATGGAGACTCGCAGAGGCTATCAGAGAGTGGAATTTTATCCCGGGAAGCATTTGTTTGAAATACGTACCGGCGTAAATTTTGATGAAGATGGGGTTTCTTTTTCTAAACGCTTCTTCAACGGAGAGTTGGAAGTTACTTGCACCATTTGCTAAATAAAATTCAACAAACAATTACATTATATACAACTTTGCAATTAGTTTGAATGAAATCTTGTCAAAAACAAATATTTAAAAGTTTTTAACTTTTTTTAGAGTAGCTAGTTTTTAGTTAAAATTTCGCGCAAAAGTCTCGAAGGATTGAAATGATTTGACTGACAAGCATGTGTCATTACTTGTACAAAATCATGAATTTATGATAGAAAAAATGAAGAAAATTATAAAATGCTAAAATACTAATTGACATATTTTCAAACCTCTAAACTCCGAAATAAATACATTTCAGTTACTAAACTAAGCCCACTAACTTTTCAAATTTAAATACTCGAAAGCTGAAAAAGTAGAGTTTAAACTTTGACCTTTTTTATTTTGGATAATGTATGGCTTAAGCTACGCGAGCACTGGGTCGGTACGGTACGGACTTTTTGATTACAAGGAAAACTGTGGATTGTCCTGTCCCGACCGTAAAAAATTAGTGCATTCTTGTTTTTTTTTTAAATACCATCTGTACCGTGCGTGCCGTGCGGTACCGATCCAGTGCGTTTCAGGCCATAAACTGTAGCTTTTACTTACATTATCATTTTCCAGTCGAGGTTTTTTATGGAAAAATTGACGGATATCCATTTTTAAAAGAGTTGTCAGCTGCCACTTCCGCGAAAAGCAAACCGTATTTGATTTGTTGAGAATGCCTTCGAATCAAATTATTCACGCAATTCGGAGAATTGTTTACAGTCACTTGTGAAACAAACACGAATAAATTTATTTTTTCTTGCTTTCACATAAACACACTACACAGTTGAATTTGATTTTGTTTTGATTAGCTTTTTGTCCTTTGTCACGCGACTAAAATTTCATATCAATCACAAACCGCTTGCAATAGAAGATCTGTGTGTTGGAACAGAAGAGAGCCAACTGGAGTCAAAATTAAAGTTGTGCATTTTCTATGGGATTTTCCGTGCATTTTCTATGGGATGGCATTAGCCCTTTTGTTTATAGTGACCTTAAAACTCTTAAGCCCAACGCACAAGCGCTTTTGAACACTGAGTCGCCACAGGGGTGCCGCTGGCGGGGATGTACAAATACGCAGCGCAGTGCTGCTTTAGTTGTCTTTGGCAAACAAGGCAAACGTTGAAGCACTGAATGTACTAAAGGACTTTCCAAGTGTCCCATATGCAGCTACGCAACTTTAAAAAATGCACGTGTGTCCCAAGCTTTATTGAGCAGCACGGATGATATGCGTCGATACACCACACATCGCATTCCAAATAGCATTTTTGGGGCCCCTAAGCCAATGAATTATTAAAAAAATAAACTTTTAGGAAAAAAAAGAAAACCGACTTCAAAATGCCCTAAAAAGATTGAAATAAACCTTTTGGAATCGGTGCCAATCAGTTGTTCCCCGTTTCAATTGGTATATAACTTATTGCCATTGCCCTTTCAAAAACGGAGAAACTGATTTGGCACCGATTCCAAAAGATTTATTTCAATCTTTTTAGGGCATTTTGTAGTCGGTTTTCTTTTTTTCCTATAAGTTTATTTTATTTCACGCTTTTTAGTGACTATCGATCTATAGAAAGTATTCTGGCCAAAATCACCATTATCTATCCTCAAAAGATGTGGAGAAAGATATGGACTCAAAGTATTCAAATTTTTCCATCTAAGCTGTGAAAATCACGAACTTTGACATAACATGTTATCCTACATATTTCCGTTCTCACCGAAATTAGTCCAATCCATACATACATCATTTTTTCAAAGAAATCGCCAAGTAATAATATGGTCCTTCTTAACCGTAACAATCGTTTACGTTTATTCGATATCCATTGCCTTGGTAAAAGCTTTCATGAAAATTGTGCGATAGTTTAGTGAAAACTCAACTATGTATTTCCATATTCAACTTCAAAGTTAAATACTGTCGTTTCAGGACTCGGTTCCTGTCGATCTTTAATATTGAAATCACTAATTTTAACTTCCTGAGCGAATTTTGTATAAAATTACCTAGAAAGTAACGAATCAAGTTTCAAATAGAATTAATTCTATAATTTGTAGTCATTCAATCCGTAATATTTCTTACAGGAACCATGCAAATTTTATGTATAACTTCATCTAAGGATGTAAAAAGGATCTCGTAATGCGTTCATTGTCAGCCCGAGGACAAATGTTGATGGGAAAGGACTCATGAAATTTTCCACGAAAAATTTGCTCTTATTCATCTTAATTTGAAGCAATTAAACTACAATGCGAATTCATTTAATGGTTATTTCCGACAGAAATGATTGACACAAATGTACCGTTAACTTTGAAAATTAAGGATACTGATTCCTTTTATCATTCAGGATCAAAAGGTTCCTCAATACTTACAATGTTTCGTACGAAAGTGCACCAAATTCAATTTTTCGGCACCCATAAAACATATTTAACTGTAAATATCTGCAAGCGCCTTGAAAAGATTACAATTCTGTGCCGATATATTTTAGTCTAGTATGTTGTCTCTCTTTTGAAACCTTAACAATGAAAATTCTGATATGCGTCGAGCAGTTATGCCGAAAAATCCAGCTGTAAGTCGGAAATTTTCTTATTTTAACGGTAAATGTCCTTTACCATTATTTGATTCGTATGTCCTTAAAATGGGACCCTATAGAAAGTAAGTCCTACGCATTACTGAAAACAGGACTCTTTTATCTGGTCCCGTTCAAAAGTTATGCGCCTACATACATAAAAAAAAGCAAAAAAAAAATATACGCGACGAACTGATAACCTTCTTACTTTTAGAAGTCGGTTAAAAATGCGTGTATGCCAAACATCATTTGAGTGCAATTGAGATATTTGCCTTTTCAACCAGCTGTGCGATTGGGGTTTATTTATTATTACAATATATTTATTCTCGAGATTTTATACGGATGAACATAAAATAATCCGCAATAAAATTAACTTGGGTCTTTTGGGGGGGGGGGGGGTTTGAACCCCCAAACCCCCCCCCCCCCCCCCCCCTGCGCACGGGCCTGTTCTCCACAAAAAATACTGTACGGAACCGAGGTCTCGTACTCCAGTTTTTTGCAAGTGCAAAGAAGCTTACACCACAGCCTGGTTTTGGGCACGAACTATCAACAATTTTTTGGGTGTGACTTGTTCACACGCATTCGAAAAGTGCACTCCCTCATTCCCCATAGTAAAGAAATTCACTAATTTTAGTAAGAAAAAACGCTGCTGTTGAGAATTTGCCTTTAAGGTATGTTGTCGTGATGAAGTCAATTAAACACTCCATCATCAACATATGCTCACTAGCTCCACGGTATTAAAAGGAATTCTGTTCAAGGATGCGTGAGCACACATAGATCAGGCTTCTTGTTTATATCGGAAACAAGACTCAAAGAAAAACACATGGTGCATCTGGGGAAATATAAAATCATCAGGCACGATGATCCAAAAGGGGGTTCTTGGAGTTGCTCACAAGGATCACCAGAAAGTTCAAAGGCACTACCTTCCAAGTCTAAAATGCATCGAGGCAAAAATAATAAGCTCCATGCTGGGAAGGTACACCTTTGCTTTTATGGGGATCTACGTTCGACATGGGTATTGGGTGAGGAAACTCATTGGAGACTTGGAAGAGGTGCTTACTCTATGCAAAAAAACTTTTTCTATGCCACGGGAGTTCATTTCAACGCGAAACACTCCTCATGGGGAAATATTATGTCTGATGGCAATGGTACGGCTCGTTCTTATTGGGTTCAATCAAATATGGATCTCATTTTGATTGCCCCGAAAGCAACCAACTTCTGCCGGAGCTCTCCGTTATTGTCTTTTTTCGTCATGTCTGCCAATCTGGTAAATCTCTCCCACAATTGGAGAAATTTTAAGTGTGGAGTTCTTGACGCTGAGTCTGACAATCCTTTGCTTGAGGTGACTTTAAGAGTAAAAAGGGTGTAAAGTTTGAGATTGTAGATCTTCAACATTTCCTATGAGGCTACTCACAAAGATCTGTAGTGAAAGTGGTTGGATATCTGTCCGTGCAGGACTACAGCGATGGTTTGCTGCCTCTGCGAAAGAGGATGGTGAGACCCGCCGATATTGGCCTTGTCTAGGGACGCGTAAATGCGCTGGCAGGCTAGCGTTGCGGTGTCGTGGGGTGGGTTCTTTTCCCTAGCAAAAGGACCCACTCCGAAAAAAATTCGCATTCACAAAGTAAAAAATGTCATATGCCGATCGAATGGTATCGAGGCCGAGGTAACCTACTAAGGGTTGAAATTGCTTGTTCTATACCATAAAAAGGCACGTGAGCGGAAGGCCACTCTATCCGGCAACAGCCCCTATAAAACAAAAGAAGGGAAGAGCGCGCCCGATGGCTAGCTCATTTCAGTAGAGCAGCCTGCCATTGATGCGGGTCCTATATCCGGTCAGGTGTAAGTGAAAATAAAGACCGAGTCTATAATTCAATTAGCAAAACATTTTTTTTAATTCCTCTTATGTACAAAAGTGCTTTTTACAACGGCTTACAAAGTAAAATCTACACTACAGGAAAGAATCATGCATATATAACATGTATTTAATTTAGAGGTGCTATTTGCCTTTAGTTCAACCCTAAACTAAAATTCTATGTGTTAAAATTTGGCTCTGCTGCCGATCAAAACAATTCCCCACTTCTTAGTGCTTGGTTGTAAGGGAAATGTTTAGTTTGTTTTCTTTTTATATAAACAAAATTGTGACGTTCTTTAAATATAAGATTTTAAAAATTGAAATTTTTATGAAAGTTTAAAATTCAATGAATGTTTGATAATATACAAAAATAAAGAAATGAATAGGGTACTCACCCAACATCCTCACCGGGCGCCCGCCAACGATGTGGATGAATGACTTAAACTAATGATAGCAACGGGCAATTGAATTATTCCAATTGGAAAATTTGCAAATCTTCACCAGGCAACGATTGCGCGCAGCTCACAAACAAGTTGAATCCTAGTCGAACGGACATACCCCACAAATCGCGAGCAGCCACTTGTGCCTTTTTCGCTAATGGAATACGCAGCGGCAACCGAACGAGGCCCGTGAAGTCGTCAGCTGATTTTTGTGTATGTTTCTCGCGAAATTCGTCGTCTCGCAGCTTCGCTACTCGGAACCGGAACGGCGCTCACGACCGCGGCCGATTTACCGGTATTTGGTGAACAGTTCGATGGCGGTAGGGCTGGCAAAGCTCGGAAGCGCGTGCAATTCACACGGCCACCACTTAGTCCACGTTGTGCGTCGTAATATTTTCAACTAGCACTAAAACACGCGTTTAAGGAGCTCAAACAAGCTTCACGCACAACAGTTTCGATTGGTTGTTCGATTCAGACTCCCCGGTTATTGCTGGTCGTCGTCTTGCGGGACTACTCAAAACCAGTCGGCGAGCCTTCCATCCACTTTCCATTTTATTGCCAAAGTGCAATCATAGATAAGCTCCGTTGTAAAGAGGGTTGCCGTGTCCAGATTTCAATTGCAAATTTAAATTATTAATATTATTTTAAATTTACAATTGAAATTTGGATCCGCATTATGGTGGTTTCGAGCAGTTTGCTTAGGCGACTGCTCAATTATTACAGAGCTACCACCGTAATTTAATACGGTCAACTGGTAGTATGAACGTATTTATTCCAACAGGCCGTGGAGAGCATCGAACCAGCTCCTTGTATGTTTCCTCATATCAACAGGATAACTGGCAGGAAACGGCTGTCGGAGGTTCTCACTTATCATGGTTCCCTGTTTATGGATGATAAGTCTGTTGCCGAGCGAATTTCGACAAGGACCATGAGCAATTGTGCTTGATCAGGTTCTCTGATTAGAATCCCTCCGACACACCTACTGGCGATGAATTGTTGGACGGTCCTGAAGGGCTCACTTTGTTGGCACTAGAGTAAAATTCCAAAAAATCACCAGCAGCTGATGGAATCTCTAATTATATGCTTAAAATGTTTCCCCATGTTTTCTTTATTCACCTCGCTATCATCCTCAGTAATTGCATCAACATTTGTTACTTCCCTCAGCAGTGGAAATGCGCAAAAATATTTGCAATACCCAAGAAGTCGGGTAGTACCGGCGTAACTAGTACTCAACCGATATCGCTGCTTTCAAATATCAGTAAGCTGCTCGAAAGGGTAATAACTGAAGGCATTTTACAAAATCGGCTGAGGCAAGAATTTTGCCGGAAAGACAATTTGGCTTGAAGAAAGCTCACACCACGGTAGATGCTCTGGCCGTATTCCAAGTCAATATAATGAAAAGTTAGCATGGTAACAAGCTTGTTGTAGCTTGCCTGATATAGAAAACATTTGATTCTGTATCGATCAATGGGCTTTTCTACAAAACGATAAATTTTGGCTTTCCGGCCAATATACGAGTAGTAAAAATTATAGTAAGTGTCATGAGGGGTAGAGCACCCTTTGTGGTGGCTGGTGGAGCTAGTTCAGACCTATTTCTTATTGACATGGGGGTTCCACAGTGTTTTATATTGGGCACATTTTTTCAACATTCACGTCTGATGTTCCGGACATTAGGGTTGAATATAAGCCTGGAATACAAATGGACCTCTTCGATGACAAAAGTTAGTGCGGTCACCTTAGAACAATTTGCGATTTGCTAAGATGAGGCTTCAAAAATACTTGGAATCTCTTAATGCATACTACCGGAAATGGAGAATCATGGTAAATGCAAAAAGGCGAATTGATTGTATTCAAAAATGCCCACAAAAATTTTGGTCGTCATGCATACCTCTTGCATGACGACCAAAGCAATTTCAGAATTAAATTGAATGTACAGATGCTACACTGCTACGGGCAAACGAAGTACTTAGGGGTTGTTTTCGATAGGGAGGCTACTTTCAGTGCTCAGGTTGGCAATGCTTTGAAAAAATTTACTTATGGGTACTATCTTCTTATAACTCTTTTCAGGAAGCAGTCAACAGCGAACCAGCGTGCTAATGTTTTGGTTTACAAAACCCTGATTCATCAGATCATCACATATGCGGTGATGATCTGGACAGGAGCTTCGAAATTGAAATGGGGTAAGATAGGATTAGTGAAGCGGAAAATCCCTCGGGCTTGCACAGGGCTCTGCAGAAGGGAGGACAGACGGTCCTAAGGCATTATACCAGGAGAATGCAGTGGCCCCGTGTAGTGTTTTGATGATGTTCAAAAATGTCCGTAAAGGACTGCAGCGATGTTCTGCTGCCTCGGCAGAAGAAGATGACAATAGCTGCCGAGAATGCCCTCGTCTGGAGACGCGTGAATGCGCTGGCAGGCTAGCATTGCGGTGTCGTGGGGCGGGCTCATTTTCCCCAGCACGAGGACCCACTACAAAAAAATTTCGCACTCACGAATTGGATGTTGCTCACGAGGCGACCGAAGTCGCAAAAAGTGTAGCTAACTACACCGAGGGAGATGGTACTTGTTACGAAAACAAGAGGAACCTGATAAGAAAGGCGGACTTGGGGTAACCTCGTCATTACCCGACGAAGCTCATGGCCCACAAATGAAAGAGGGGCAACCGGGTGGTGATGGAGCCCCTTCGCACCCACCCAACCGGAATAAATCCATAGATATTTTGTTGCAGTGGCCAGGTATTCTTCTTCTGAGTGGAAAACTCATACCACTTGAATGCATGAACTTTCCCATCAGAAGGGGAGCACCCCGGTGACCAATTTATGCCATAGAATTATACAATTTGATTGCATAACGCTATGCCATAAAGAGGCACTCGGCTTGGGCCACTCAACCCGCGAGGTCACCTGAAACCAAAAAGATTACTTTGTACCCGGCGGCTGGCTCATGTTTAATGAGGGGAGCCTGCCACCGTGCCGGGTCCTATACCCGGTCAAACAGGACAAAAATGAAAAGACCGGCGTTTTTCGTTTAACAATTCATTATTTATTCAAACAACCGCGCGAATCTCGATTTAATTACATGTATAAGAAAATTATTCATCTAATACAGCTGGTGTAACAGTCAAGTGATGCAGCACCGCTAGTACCACTTTTGCATATCACAAATATAAGTTCGTGAAACTTTAAGTTTCTTTTTTTTTCTACACTTCTACATTGAGCAGTTAAAAGTGATACTTTCTATTCAGTAAGAAGAAGAAGAAAATTCTGACGCGATGTACAATGAAAAAAATTACCATAGTGTATAGGGAAACAACTGACATTTATTAATATTACTTCAAAGTTCTGTCAAGTTAAATTAGCTTGTTTTGTGTCCTATGGTAAACAAGAGAAGGAACAGTGTGTGTGTGTATAATAAATAGACTTCAACTTTGTCTCTAACATTAAAAGCATCAACCACCAGTGTAATTCTCAAATGAATATATTGGTTGTACTGACGAAAATATAATGTAAGCCGTTATTTGGTGGGCAATGCATTACTATGATTTACATTAAAGTGTAACTTTTAAAGATATATTTTAACATTTCTGAGGTGCCTCGGAGGTTTTTAGAACACAAAAAAAATGTTCACAAATAAGAACACCAGTACCTCACTGTCGATTTTTGGCAGTGGATTCTTGTTTTCTTAATCCGTTCATGAAACTTAAAATAACTCATTGAATTTGATTCATTTTCCTTTGACTTGAAGTAATGCTAGGTATGTTTTGATGAAATTTCAAATATTTAAAATTTAAACATTGTTACACGTAACATCCAATTGAAGCAAGGCCAATAAAAGAATGTACGAAACATTTTTGCAACTTCAAAGCTTTTGTCTGGTCATTGAAATAATACAAAAAAATTTCCATTTAAAGCATCTGAGCAACCACCACCGATTTCTTCACAAGATATAGCATGTTTAAATCTTAACATGTTCGTAAATTTTGTACGCGGTAATTTAAATTTAAAAATGTGTGAAGACCTAGCATAAAACTGATTTTTCTACGAACCATACCAGCATGCAGAAGAAATGAGTTACACATAAACAAAACACATGCTTTAAACTAACTAACTAACGAATAGAACAATAGATCGAATAGGAAACAATTTTTGAAACTAATTCAATGATTTGGGTAATCTACAAAACATATTTATAAACGATGGTGTCTACGTGCATAAATGAAGAGAAGGTATGAAACCGAAGAAAAAAAATTATAAGAAATATAATCAAAAGATAAGATTGCATCTGAGCTTACATGTGTTCCGGATGATTGCATATACAGTCAATAAGGTCACAAGCTTTAACATTGACAGAACAAACCTCGCGAATCGCTTCTAGCTCTCTAATTGATTTTCCTGTTTTAACCAAACGCTTCAAATGTCCGACGATTTCCGCCACCATAACAAGTTGTAATTAAATCCGCTACACAGCAGCTTTCAAAGAATTTAGACAGTTTGCTCCCCGGGGAGAAAACATCAACAAATTTGGTCATTTCCAGAAGTCCTAATCGGATGATAGCTGCCTCTGTGTTGTCTCCAAGCCCCGTATTCTATAGCTGTCGTCACCACGCTCAAGCACCAAAACGAGTACCTGGCTTAACTTTGATGTATGATGTAACAGAGCTTGTTAACATTTTGCTTACGTCCATATAGATTTCAAATCTATGTCATCAGATCACTCTCCTTCTATCAGAAGTCAATTAGCCAGCTGAAGGCGCAACGTCGAAGACACTCGTTTTTCAATATCAGAAATGCTTTGGCGCAAAAACCCACAACAAATTTTATTTACTTCTCCTTTTTCCTCTTGCGCTTTTGTCGTGATATCTGTGGCGCGCGTGCTAGGTTTTCGCTATCTGAGGTGGTTTTTGGACTCGCGACTTAATGGAAAATGGTGAAGGCTCACGAATGTACTCCCACCAATAATCGCAGATTTGCAAAGTTTACTTTTAATTTTGTAAAAGAAAGCTTAGGATGATAAGTTTTTAAATTTTTCGCGACACTGTAACTGTTGAAAATGTCAATTTCAAACCCAAACGCAAATCAACACGAAACAAACAATAGGTTTTAGTTCACGATGTCATTAAAATGTAATATCGTCGACTTGATGTGGCTACACGCGACGATAAAAACTCCCCTCGGATTGGCTTGATTGTAGAGCCCGTTGATTTGGCTTTTGTATGTCTGCTATCGGTACTTGCAATGTGATTCCAGTGTTTAGATCCTATATTGCACTCGAATGACGGCACCGGTGTTCGTTCCGTTCGCCCTTTCTCTCATTTTTCCCATGTCAATGTCACTCGCTGTATTGGTGACTGAGTTACGTATACTTGCGTGGAACTTGTCGCCTTCTTGTTTTTCTATTATGTTTAAGATGTCCTCCCTCTCAAACCCGTTACTTGGCAAGGCAGCTGATGTAACCAACTCCCAATGAATATGTAAATAACACAGCCGCCGGTGATAAGATTAATTTCCGTACACATTTCTCTAATTTTCGCACTGATTCACAACTTCCACCTTTGAATCACACACAAAGCCTTATTTAATAACGCGTAATTTGTCCGGTAATGACACAGTCTAAACTTTTATACACATTTTCCCGAACCGTTAGGCATGAAGTCCTTTAGTTCACCATCGAATGATTAGCACTTTTCAAATTTTCCCCGAAGCGCGAAAATATTTTTCTTCGATTTTCTTATCACACTCGTATTTTCCGTCTCCACGCACCGACCGTCGACCATCCGCTCGAGACGACGTCCACCATCTCTCCAGTTTTTCCGTTAAATTCCTCCGCGTTCTACTACTCCGCGAGAAAACCAGATCACATCTCCCCGAATCCATCGCAATATTCCACTTGGTTTGTTGATAGTATTGTAATAACCGTAATCACCGGTGTAATGCTATTGACGACACTTGTTCGCTATCCAAACGCACACACCATCAAGACTTGGATAGTTGTCTTGCTCGTTGTTTTCTTGTTCGTCTTCTGAGTCGCTATCATCCGTATCTTGCTGCCCGTATTCCATGCGATATGTTCTTTGCCAAGCGAACATCATTCTTAGACTTGGATTTTTGTGGTTTTTTTCGCGGAAGGTGCTGACTTGTTCCAATTTACAACAGGCAATGAGAGACGAGGTCTTGTAGACCGTGGCGATGCAATGGGTGATTTATTATGCGAAGATGAATAAAATGATTTAGCTGGGATTGAAAATTCTTCGATGTATTTAGTGTAATTCTTATTTGTACTGGTGCTGTCTGTATTTGAATTTGGATCTTTAGACTTTGAATTGCTCTTGGGAGTGACGGGGGACTTGTTTTCAATTCGAGGCTGTTTATTGTCCGGACTTTTACTGTCTGGCGAAGGAATCGATTTGGTTTGGGGACGTTTGTAGGATGATCGGGACATAGTCTCAGCAACTTCTTCATCGGAAATATTGTCATCACTGGTAGGTCTACTGCGAGATGTTTTATGTGATCGCAAATGCAGTGTGTCTTTTAACAAGTCTCCTAGGTCTTCACCCGAGCTATCCTTTCTTAAGAGAGGACTTGGCGTTTTCTCTAACCGCTTTGGCGATTCATTTGCCTCCTCGGTGATTTTTTTTTTTTTGCTGATTTTTTCTTCGAGACGAAATCTTTTTGTCTATAACTACGTTCGAATTACCTAAACTCTCAACGGGATACGGTCACTGGTTTTAAGGATAGTTGTTACACTTTCTGGAATCTTCTTGACCCTTGGTCGCAGACAAGATTTTAATTGATTTTGAACATGAATTGCCGATTCAAAATCCAAAGGCATCATGCCATCAAGAATATTCATTTCAACATCAGCTCGCGATGATAGATCGTGGACAGGTGTAGTGTGTTTCGGTGTCGTCATGAAGAGATTTTTCTTCCGTTCAGACATTTTTGGAGTCGGAACATGTGGCGTGCGGATTCTAGTGCGCGATTTTGGAGTCTCCATCTTCACAGATCAGCTGAAATTTTCCTAGACACACTAAATATGTATTTAACAATTAGAATTTTACTTCCATGCGCTGTGATGAAGTAACACGTCGTCAACAAGAAATGTTTACAACATTTTGATCGAGCGTCATTATATATATCACATACGACTTTTAGAAAGTTTCCTTTCGATTATATCACTTGCACAACATTTTTCGAATTATAATATTTAACTTGTGTCTTTATTGATCAAGTATAATTGTCTTAAAAATGATTCGATTACGACTTCTCGAGTTTCCCGCACTTGGCTGATCGTGTTAAATGACATGTATCACTTGGGCTTTTCAATGACAGCGCATTCTGTAGTCCTTAAGTTTGTTTCATTCTAGGGCATTGTAACGCTGGGCGAATCCGATTCGGGACTAGCGCTGGCGTATTTTTCAGTGTGCATGTCGCGTATTGGACGGGGTTCACAACCGTACCTGCTCGATTACAACACCCGATCAAGAACAGCGGAGTACATAGCTGAATTATTTTGGAAAGCAACTGATAATCGTGCAATGGATACAGCGAACGAATAGTTTTAAGTTAGTATTAAGTAAATAATGTGTTTGTGTTAAGCTTCAATGTTCAGAAAGTCAATTTTTTCAAACTTCTCATTTTATGTGCGTTTTTCTTAATTAATTAATAGTTTGATAATTTTGTGGGTGTCATTGTTCTATTTACTTTATATATAAATATTGTAAAGTAGAGTAAATAGGTATTGAACAACGGGAAAAGCCCTAAGGTAAAACGCGTATAAACATTGTTAGGCTAAGTTATTTATGAATTGTAAATATTGTTGTATGAATAGGAAAAACACCTTGAGTCTACGCTCATGCTGCAGGTGGAATGTATCATGAGAGATAGCCAAATCCTGAGTGTCATTCTAATCATTAAGTATATATTAATTTGCATCGGTCATTCTCAGAGGGTGGGTTCTCTAATCAAATAGTTAGCATGGTTTTGATTGATTGATTGATTTCAGTTTATTAGTAATTTCTTGATTACTTTTAATTACATTTAGTTATTATATTTACATTTTAGCTTTTAGTTGTGTTTTGTTACAATTGAATTTTTTCTTTTCTTGCGTTTAGTTACATTTAAATTTTTCTTTTAACAAAAGCTATGCACTTTCTTTTGAAATTATGAAAATTAAGTTCTTCTTTAATATCATTTGGTAGCGTATTGTATAGTTGTAGACCTTTGTAGAAAAATTTTTTTTGAGCTGCCATTGTAGCGTGATGTTGCAATCTGAAGTCTTTCACATTCCTCAATTCATAGGGTTGCATCTCTCCAACGTACATGATCTTTTCTGTAATGTATCCAGGACCTCTTCCATGTTAGACTCGTAAGACTCGTCATGCTCTACGCGGATGAAGTCTTTCAAGCAATTGAACAGGAACCAAGCATCTCAGTACGTGGAATTGAAGAGAGCACTGGAGTACCCAAAAGTACGGCACATCACATTTTACAAAAAACACTTTCACTCAATGCCATCTACAACGAGCCCAAAGCCAGCCACCCCGAATCCACCCAAAAAGAGAGTACGATTATGTCGATGTTGTAGAGGTAGAGAGAGGATGCACGATTCTTTGGAAAAATTCTATTGTCTGATGAATCCATATTTAGAAAGTTTGGTTGTATTAGCCTCCACAATTTGCACGAATGGCACATGTAAAATCCATATTTTATGCGGAAAGACAGGTCACTGTACTAGTTTAAAGTCAACATGTGGACGAGAATTTTGAATGGTAGAGTTATTGGTCCATTCGAGCTGCTGGAGAACTTAAATGACCAGGTTTACTTGGACTTAAAAACGCCCACGTTGATTTGAACCTCCTAAAATTAACTAATTACTTGATAACCCGTGGTATACTTTGGCCAAGATGGTGTATCTATCTCTTTCATTCACAAAGTCAAAATGGCTTTTACATGTACCTTGAAAGCAGTAGTACTTTACACAAGTTTTTTGTTCCTCAATCATGAAGTAATCTAGCGAGTCTCAACTATTTTGGGATCCAGACTAAATGCTCCATCTTTTAACGTCACTTCCCAGAATAACGTAGCAAAGCCGGTCATAGTTGGGTGATGTAGTTATTTTGAATTCAATGTTGGGCAAAACTCTAACATTATAGTGAATTATTTTGTTTATTTGATATCTGTATGACAATTGTCTTTTTGCTTGAAAATCTGCCGGGCCTTGCTTTGTTGTGTGAGCACACGCGTTTCGACTCCTTTAAGTCATCTTCAGTGTCTCAATTGACACTGCGCGGCAAAGCGCTGCTTTACACATGTCATCGCAGGGTGTTAGTTTTCCCGATTTATGTTTTTACACTTATAATTTATACTCGTATGTGTGGGTTTTTGGTTCGCGGCCAATAATTTTAATGTTCCGGGAAAGTGAAAACGCAATGTCTTTTAATTTAAGTTAAAAGAGTTTATTTTATTACAAAAATGCACAGTAATCAGTTTAACACTTTCACTAATTTTAATTTTCACTATTAAAAATCTAATACTTGTCCATAAATTTCTTATCGCGATTGTCTTCTAAATCACTTCACTATTACTCGATCAATATCGCTTTCCACACACTATCGCCGTTTTTACTATCGCGGTTGAATGAATGATCTCCCCCATTCATTCAGCTCGCCTTTATATAGGGTCTCTAATCATTCAACTCAGTTCTCGTACATTGGTGAATTAGCGGGAACATTCCAGCAGCGTAATGAATGGAGCAGTGACTCACTTTCAGATGTTGATCATGCTTGTTGGGTTCTCGTGGTTTCGAGTAAATTTGTTTTGTTGATGTTCTTAATGATTGTGAAAACAATTGCGACAGTAGCTCGCAGAATTATTTGTACATGTAACACTGCCCCACCTCAGTTCTTTTCGCCCCGAAAATATGTGTCGCCAGTTGTAGTCAATTCTCCCTGGGCGTAATATGGGGCATGGAGGCCTAGATGCACGATTTTCATTTTGGCTCTCGGTTTACGGTGTTCCTGTATGCGATATACGACGTCGTTGATTCGCTTTGTAACTCGGTATGGTCCCTCCCAATTATGCTGCAACTTTGGAGACCTAGCCTTCCATCGCTGTGGGTTATAATATAGCCAGACCAAGTCATCTTGCTGGAAGCCAGTAGAATTTGCCTTTAGATCATACCTGGTCTTCATGCGGTCAGTAGCCGATTCGAGGTGTTTTCGCACTGTCCGATGTATCCGGTTCAACCGTTGTCTTAGATCACTTGCGTACTCTGAGATCGTTTGGGGTTTCTCAGGGGGTGTCCCGAACTTTATATCAGCTGGCAGACGAATAGTCTTTCTAGAAATGACTTTGGCTGGGGCTTGACCCGTCGATGCATGTTCGGCAGCTCTGTACGCCATCAAAAAAAATGGGATATGTCGGTCCCAGTCCCTTTGGTTCTCGTCAACCATCTTGGCCAGATGTTTATTGAGCGTGCCGTTGAAACGTTCGACCATTCCATTGGATTGGGGATGCAGCGGTGTTGTCCTCGTTTTCCGTATTCCCAGCAGCTCGCACATTTCGCCAAAAACTAGTGACTCAAAGTTTCGGCCTTGATCCGAATGTAGTTCACAAGGTAGCACTAGCTGTTCGGCTACAGTAGTTGCTTCCTGATTGGGAATGGGGTAGACCTCGGGCCACTTGCTGAAATAATTGCCGACAACCAGCGTGTATCGATTTCCCCATTCAGATTCAGGGAAGGGTCCTTCGATGTCAACAGCAATCCTTTCAAACGGTACACCCACGTTATAGGTTTGCATTTGTCCTCTCAGTCGTCGCTTTGGGCCTTTGACGGAAGCGCAAATTGTGCATCTGCGACACCAGTCCTCTACGTCTTCTCGAGCGTGGAGCCAGTAGAACCTTTCCCGCAATTTCGCTAAGGTCTTGTTAACACCAAGGTGGCCTCCCGAGGATCCTTCATGCATTTCCTTAATCACATCGTGGATTCGGCTTTTGGGTAGTATAGTTTGCATCCTATAAGAGCTACCATCCGCCGTTGCCCATTTCCGCTTGAGTACACCACCCTCCACCTGAAGGGAGTTCCATTGTGCCCAATAGCTTTTCAGGGTTGCGCCATGCATTGAAACGTCTTTCCACTCAGGTCGCCCAGTCGTCTCCTTCCATACGAGCAATGGTCCGATGTCTTCATCGGCTAACTGGGCATTTCGAATCTCCTCCGATGACCAACCTTCATCGAATTCGGCCGTTATCAATCGCAGATCAACGGGCGGTTCCTTTTCCTCAATCCGTCGGCAATGCTTGCAGTTAGCTGGACATGGACGACGAGATAGGGCGTCAACGTTTCCATGAACTCCGCCCTTCCGATGAACAATTTCGTAGTCGTATGACTGCAATCTTTCGATCCATCTCGCAACTTGTCCCTCGGGGTTTTTGAAGTTAAGTAGCCATCTCAGCGATGCATGGTCCGTTCGAAGAACAAATTTCTGACCATATGGGTACTTGTGGAACTGCTTGGTGGCCTCTCTTATAGCCAATAGCTCCTTCCTGGTCACGCAGTAGTTCCTCTCACTTTTTGAGAGAACCCGACTGTAATAAGAGAGGAGTCTTTCTTCGCCATTGATCTGCTGGGAGAGTACAGCTCCAATACCGCCGTTGCTTGCATCGGTGTCAACTACAAACATTTTTCCGGGTTTCGGATACGCCAGCACGGGTGATTTACACAGCTTTTCCTTCAGGGTCTCAAAGGCTGTCTGGCATTGTTCATTCGAGACATACGGGCGATTTTTCTCGGTTAGCTGATGGAGACACTTAGCTATTTTGGCAAGGTCTTTGACGAATCTTCGATAGTAGGTTGCCAGACCCAGAAAGCTTCGTAGTTGGCGCTTGTTGTTTGGTGTTGGCCAGCTTTTCACGGCTTCAATTTTCTCAGGGTCTGTTTTGACCCCTTCTGCTGATACGACGTGTCCCAGGTATTTTACTTCAGCTGCGAAAAGGGTACACTTGTCGGGACTAAGTTTCAAATTTGCCCGTCGCAATCGGGAGAAAACCTCTTCTAAGTTCCGCACATGCTCTTCGAACGTTCTCCCGATGATGATGATGTCATCTAGGTACACCAAGCAGGTTTTCCAGGTTAGACCACGTAGCACGTATTCCATCAAGCGTTCGAAAGTGGCTGGAGCATTGCAAAGCCCAAACGGCATCACCACAATCTGGTCCCAACTGAAAATGCGGTCTTCTCTCGGTCCTTCTTGTCGATTTCTACCTGCCAGTAGCCACTCTTGAGATCGAGTGTAGAAAACCATTTTGCGTCGGCTAAAGTGTCCATGATGTCATCGATGCGAAGGAGCGGGTAACTATCTTTCTTGGTGACGTCGTTAAGCTGCCTATAGTCGACACAAAAACGAGTGCTACCATCCTTTTGCTTTACTAGAACTACTGGCGCGGCCCATGGACTGACAGAAGGTTCGATAACGCCTTGTTTTTCCATGTCCGAGATCAGCGCGCTCACTTCTCTTTGTTTGGCTATAGGAAGACGTCTCGGTGCTTGTCGAATTGTCTTGGCTCCCTGTGTGTCTATGACGTGAGTTACCATACTCGTTCGGTCTTGGTCATCCGGGCTTGTTGAGAAGATGTCACTGTACTTGGTGACCAGATCATAGCTGCACTGGCAATTTGACCTGCTTCAATATTGCAGACGTGGATTCCCGGGCTTTGTCTGCGTCTTGCCTCCTTTTCCCATAATGGTCGTGAGTGGCTTCCAAGGAGGTGATGGTGGAAACAGGCTGGCAGCTGCCGATGACTTCTCCCGCTTTGATGCTCGTGGTTGAGTCTGCGGTGTTAAGGACTCTAACCGGCACGTATTCATTCCTTATAGATCTTACAAGGCTTCGTCCTACAATCAAACTGCGTCTTCGTTGGCTCTA
>OZ017743.1:362500-387500 GCA_963969285.1 Odontomyia ornata
TATATATATATATATATATATATATATATATATATATATATATATATATATATATATATATATTGTAATGATTTTAAGTCTATGTCCGAACGAGGAACCGACCTCTCATCGGTTCTAGACGTTAAGTCTGAGAAGTGCCAACGGATGGTACCAACCGGTCAACCAATCCGTGCACCGTAACCCATTCACGCGGTGGCTGCTTGTCGGCCAGCTAGATCGGAGAGGATTTCGGTCGTGGGTCTCCGAATGGATTACGCTCATCTACAATCTTCAGCCACCAAAACATGCCCGTTTTCAAACGCGTCACAAAACAAAACCATACAGAGAGGAAACCTACTTTACGTTACTCGGTATTTCTTCATTTAACCAGTCGAGGACAAAAATCTAATTTTTACTTCGCGTTCCCGAATTTCCGACGCGGTACCGAAAAATGTGCTACGCTAACTCAACCCGACGAAAGCTACGCTAATAAAAAGGCAAAACAACAAAGGTACCACGTACCGCGCGCGACGCGAAACCGACCTCAGCGGGTTTTCTCAAACCCTACCCTCGCGACGGCATACCTACCCTGCACCTTATTTCCCGCTGAAAAGAAGAACCACTGGAAAGGAAAGTCGTTATTAACGTTTAACAATCCATGTTATTTTAATAAACTTGACTATACTATAATTTAACTCCTATTATAAGTGGTTTCTCCAGGCCTCGTAAAATTTTTACGATACGTTTTCAATATAAAATTCGCTAAGCCTGACAGTGTTCAGTATAAAAATAATTACTGCATTAAAATTAAGTATACAGCGCTTAAAAAACTTAGCAACATAGAAACGTCTTTGTTTCTTCAAGTTTACAAAGGAAAACTTACATAATTTTTTATTTTCAATATAATTTAATGTGTTCTTTTGATAAGTAATGTATATCTAAATGGGTAATTATATTTAATGATTTTAATATATTTTCATTTTCAAGTAGTGGAATGATAAATGTGTGAAACTAAAAACAGACCATATTTGATTGTTCAATTTCATTCGAAAGCAATTTTTTACAAATTAACATTTAATCTTGTACCAAAGAGTGTTTCCAGTTTTTTATAAAAATCGGGTCCAATTTCAGTGGGAGAGAAATTAAAATAAGAAAATATTAAAATTCAATATCAACCAAATAAAGGGATTGGTGAAAAAATGGCTGATTTCTGAATTTCACTGGAGATTAGTAAATGAAAGCAATGACAATCTAAAATCTACTCATTGTTCCATATAGATGAAATGAATTGTCAATTCTATCAAATTAAACTTTAAGGTCTTAATTTGCTCCTTCCTGCACATATTACACAACGTTTTATTCTCGCTGGTAAATTAGTGATGGCGTTTAATTTGATAAAACCAAGAAATTCTTTTAAGAAACATTTAAAAAGGGAAAAGGAATCGGAAAAAAAATATTTAATAAGAAAAAAACTTAAAAGTTAATAAAAGTAAATGTATACGATTGTAAAATATTTGTACTTCTTCTTCTCCTCTTGCAGTACAATCGTTACGATGCATTTTGATTATTAATTCATTGCAATGTGGGAAGATATAATGTGACGATACGATTTCCCCACTACTAAGATATTCAAGCGAAAATGCAGACTTGATTCTGCAGTCGAATCCAACTGGGTTTGCAGATGAAAATCAAGAAGGGTTTCAATCGGACCACAATATCCGTCACTAAGAAGTATCACAGCACTATTTCACAACATAATAGAGTGATCAATGTTAACAACACTGTGATCCCAATAGCATGTTGTGCGAAATTGCTATTCAGAAATATCGAAAGGCGATAGAATAAAGATAGATTTTAGAGCCAATTCAGTTCGATTCAAGTATCCATCAAGCTTTCACTTCAAATTTACTTCAGTGTTGAACAATTTTTGAAAAGCACTTTCCGAACTACGAAAATTCGTAACCACAAATTGAATCCTCAGTTTCTAAAAAAAACATTCTCAGTTTTAAAGACGAGAAAAATCCAAAGCATGACACAAACTCAATCCAAAAACCTAGCCAATTCCATTTTTTTATGGCGTTGCAATTACTAACTAAGATTTTCAACCCTATTCTGACTCAACTTATTAAACCCTATCGTTTTTATGACTGCATGGCCAACGTCTTCAAAGTCTATGCAACATTGTATTCCGTAAAAATTGTAAGCAACATTCCCCAAAGTTAGACATTAGAGAGCAATTCCATTTTATCCTGTTTTTCTTCATAAAATCATTTTCGGAGTGTGTTCATATTTTATATCCTAGCAGCTTATCTTCAACTGACTGACTGAATGTATTCCCAACAAATACATTCATATTTAATCTTAATCTAATTTACAATATTCGAAATGGATTTTGAATAGAAAAAAAGAAAAGAAAATTGTCTTATTTCATTATACACACACGTCAATGAACTTTGTGCATAACATTCCTTATCTCTTACTAATTGTTTAAAACTAAAATTTTAGTTATTATATATAATAAAGTAATACGACATTGCAATAGAACATAATTTTTGACTTGTTTAACTGCGATTCGCGCTGCTTTCTATGAGAAATTTACAATTACAATAGCCCAGTCATATTAGGTAAAAAAGTTGGGTAAACAGACCTACGCTCATGTCAGAAGGGTTTTGTATTCAATTTTCAAAATGCAGGCACCAGATTGAATAAAGTCAAGAAGCATGTCAATGCCGATTTTATTGGAGAAAATATGAAATTCGAAGTTCATACAATTATTAGCAAAGTTGAACGAAACTAGACTTTTGAGGTTTTTGTTATTGTTATACTCATACATATCTCCCTTGATAATTATTTCAGATGTCCATTCGTGAGGGAGGAAACCACATTTTTCATGTATTTCCCCCCCTGTGCCCCACTGAAGCAGAAACTGACAGTTTAAGAACTGTTTTGAAAAGCTCCCATGAAAATTTTCATTTCATACTCATATCGGCTACGTTTGATGAATTTTTTTTTCAGGGGCCACTCTCCTGTACTGTTATCATCGATTCATGGCCATTTTTTCGAATCCTAGAGTTGTTACAAAGCCCATTTGCTAGGAGCTCTCTCCCGCCTCCTTGACTTGTTTCACTTATGAGTATTAATTGCAGGTACTCATCTTCAGTCATTCATTAAATTGAATCAAGTGTTCAAAGCATGGACCTTGAACTTTGAAGTTGGGAAAAAATAACTCAAAATTATTCAATCTTCGCATTTAAAACAGCCACCATTTTGTTTTACGATTACTGATACCACTAGCTGAACCGATTCTCAAAGATATACATGACACCTATCATTCCTGAAATTTTCATGCAAATCCTAGCAAAACTGTAGTGGCTGAGTCGGTAAAAAGCGCATATTGTTCCATAGCCATATGTTGCCATAGTAATACATGCAGCGCATATTGTTCCATAGTAATACAGGAAAATTCAAACCGCTATAACTTCGCTAAATATAATTCAATCTTTATGAAACTTGCAGGGTATATCAATCTTATGAATAGTCTCCTGTGTACTGAATTTCATTGAATTTAAGGGTACCCTTAAGATTTTATTCAAGAAAACATAAAATCGATAAATCATACTATTACTAACAAAGTTGAGTGAATTGCGACTTCTCACGTATTTGTTGTTGTTGTACTCACCAAGGCCTACATTCCTGATTTTTTTCAGATTTTTCGGATCACAGGTGTCCAATCGCGAGGGGGGGGACACAAATTTTTCGTGTATTTCCCCTCCCTGTGCGCCCCTCGAAGCAAACTTTGCCAAACTAAGACCTGTTTTGAAAAGTTCTCATCAAGACCTTTCATTTGATACCCATATCGGCTACCTTCAATGAAATTTTTTTTTGGGGGGTCACTCCACTCTATGGGGAGACCCCCCTTAAATACATTATAAATTTTTTTTGTAATTGAACTTTGAAGAGAGCACCAGTTTACACCTACATACAAAATTTGGTGCTTCTAGCTTAAGTAGTTTCCGAGAAAAACTGCTGTGACACACGGACGGACGGACGGACGGACGGACGGACGGACGGACGGACGGACGGACGGACAGACAGACGGACAGACGGACAGACAGGACGCGATTTTAGAAGGGTTTTGTAAAATTATTTTACAAAACCCTAAAAAGGGGTCAACCTCGGAATGAAAGATAATAAGCTGCAAATTGGTATGAACCTTTGTTTTGTCAAATAGTTAAATATGAATAATTATATATAAATAATCAAGTTACTTACTTTAATTAAATATAAATAATTAATAGTTAGTACATAAATAATAGGCATTGTTTAATAATTATAATTTCCAAGTAAATAATTGACTTTATAACGTACTGATAACCATAACTCACGCTTGACCTTGCATTAGGCCGTATATGACTGTACGATGTGCACTCTTCGCGCTCTACCTTCAAAACGGTTGGTCGTATGAAAAAAAAGTTTAAACAAAAGTTGTAGGGAATTTTATAGCCTACAACTTTTATTATAAATGCAAATCTCATTTAACCGATAGGAAGCCAGATATTCGCGAAAAACCGATTTTTGTGACCTTTGACCTTGAATATCTTGAGACGCGAACACGATAACGATTTAGACTTTTGAGACAACATTTAGAATGACAAAACAAAGGTTCATACCAATTTGCAGCTTATTATCTTTCATTCCGAGGTGAAAGCCCTAATATGACTGGGCTACAAGTTAAAATCGGCCTTGAGACAATTTTGCTTTGATTGGTCCATGTAACCAATTGACGACAAAGATCAGGGAAAACGACAACCCTTTGTCAGTTGGGTTACGATTACTCTATTTTATGCCAAACTTTAAAACTGTATAGGTATCTGTGATTAATAGACAGTTATCTACATAATCAAACGTCTTCTAAAACAAAAATTTTCTACCTTTTACCGTTGTTTAATTTATATGTCCCTCAGATTGGATCAGATTTAACTGGTATGCAACATACTCACTGTAATATGGCTTTGTAGATCCGGGGTTTACAAGCAAGCACAATGTTTCCAGCTTTTTAAGGTGCGTGAGTGGTTCCAAACCGCCCAGTAAGAACTACTGACTCCAAATTGGGGATAGATTCATGCAAGTAATCGTCCATTCGTATTATCCGGTTGTTGTTTAATAGCAGGTACTTTAATCTAGGCAAAAACGGACATCCATCACGTTTGCGTACATCATAATCAGAGAAGTCTATTGTATCGAATTGGTCCAGTGTAGTTCCCAAATTTTCTATTTGCGGTGTTTTGTATCCTCGTAGATCTAGTTCCGTTCTCTGCATGGATTGATTGATGATATCCGCGGTTAGTTTAACTATTACAAAAAACGTTATTTTAATTCGAAGCGGAAAAACAAACTTTGCATTCGCCGACTTACCAATTCCAGTTTCTGATAAATTTACCACTACTTTTGAATAGTCGATGGATATCTGGGATGACCATTTTGTAGGAAAGTTCTTCTTCCTGTTATTTGTAAACCTATTGATGCTTGTTGGCACCGCTTTGTCTGCATATACTGTATTAGAAGCGGCGCTCGGTGTTCTGTCTGGATTGGCCTGCCCACGAATATTCTCACTCACATTCAAGTTGTACACTGAGTTCGGGCAATAAATGGGATGTGTATTATAGTGTATGACGTCGGTATACTCATTCGAGTTGCCAATACTCACCATCATTTGGTTGAGTTGAATTTGACCGAACTGTCGGCACACTTCGGGACTTCCTCATGGGTGGCGGCCACTACCTCCACACTTCACTCCCATGTGGCTGTCAAATCCTGTTGACATCCCGCGACAAAATTGACGTGGGATGTGCGCTGGTCGCAACCAACGTGAAATGACAAGCCACCTAGCAGCAAAGTGTGTTAGTAGTGGTCACCAGCGGCGTCGCATGATTCATTACAATATATATACATATATATACATATATATATATGTATATATATATATATATATATATATATATATGTATATATATATATATATGTATATATATATATATATATATATATATAATATATATATATATATATATATATATATATATATATATATATATACATATATATATATCTATATATATATATCTATATATATATATATATATATATATATATATATATATATATATATATATATATATACATTAATATACATGATAATCCATCACACAATAGTCCAAATTTGAACCTTGGCATGTTGAGAGCTCATGATTCATTATGAGGTTTGATTTCCAATAGGCTTTTCTAACAGATCACGCGGGGCTCCTGTGAAACTTTTCATTCAGTATTGTGACAAATCATCGTGCACCAGAACAACGTATCCAAATTGTTCAGCTGCATCATGAAAATCAGCGTTCTGTGAGAAATGTTTTTCGTGCTCTTAGAGCAACTTATGGCAATCAACACTTTGGAAGCCAACATTACTCGCGTCATTCGCGAGATACCGTCACTATGCTGGAACCCGTCGTCCAAAATCGGACCCTAAGGATGGACCATTTACGGCGTAGTCGCGGTACACATTTGAACTGTAACATATAATCTTTAAAAAATAAAAATCATAGATTGTTCTTTTGAGTCACAATAAAATTATTACTATAGAATTAAACTTAATGCCTTTTATTTGAGATTAAAAACCAAACCTCATAATGAATCACCCTGATATATGTTATATATATATATATATATATATATATATATATATATATATATATATATATATATATATATATATATATATATATATTGTCGCGTGTTTTGGTTCGCCGCCAATAATTTTATTGTTTCGGGAAATCGAAAACGCAACGTCTTTTAATTTAAGTTAAAAGAGTTTATTTAATTACAAAAATGCACAATAATCAATTTAACACTTTCATTAATTTTAATTTTCACTATTAAATGTCTAACACTTGTCCATAAATTTCTTATCGCAATTGTCTTCTAAATCACTTCACTATTACGAAAATCACTTTTCTATTACTCGAACAATATCGCTTCCCACACACTATCGCAGTTCTTATCGCGGTCGAATGAATGATTCCCCCCATTCATTCAGCTCGCCTTTATATAGGGTCTCTAATCATTCAACTCAGTTCTCGTACATTGGTGAATTAGCGGGAACATTCCAGCAGCGTAATGAATGGAGCATGCTTGTTGGGTTCTCGTGGTTTCGAGTAAATTCGTTATGTTGATGTTCTTAATGGTTGTGAAAACAATTGCGAAAGTAGCTCGCAGAGTTATTTGTACATGTAACACTGCCCCACCTCAGTTCTTTTCGCCCCGAAAAGATGTGTCGGCATTTGTAGTCAGTTCTCCCTGGGTGTAATATGGAGCAAGATGGTCCAGATGCACGATTTTCATTTTGGCTCTCGGCTTACGGTGTTCCTTTACGCGATATACGACGTCGTTTATTCGCTTTGTGACCCGGTATGGTCCCTCCCAATTATGATGCAACTTTGGAGACCTACCCTTTCGCCGTTGCGGGTTATAAAGCCACAACAAGTCATCTTGCTGGAAGCCAGTAGAATTTGCCTTTAGATCATGCCTCGTCTTTATGCGGTCAGTAGCCGATTCGAGGTGTTTTCGCACTGTCCGATGTATCTGGTTCAACCGTTGTCTTAGCTCACTTGCGTACTCCGAGATCGTTCGGGGTTTCTCAGGGGGGGTCCCGAACTTTATATCAGCTGGCAGACGAAAAGTCTTTCCAAAAATGATTTCGGCTGGGGCTTGGCCCGTCGATGCATGTTCGGCAGCTCTGTACGCCATCAAAAATAGTGGGATATGTCGGTCCCAGTCCCTTTGGTTCTCGTCAACCATTTTGGCCAGGTGTTTATTGAGCGTGCCGTTGAAACGTTCGACCATTCCATCGGATTGGGGATGCAGCGGTGTTGTCCTCGTTTTCCGTATTCCGAGCAGCTCGCACATTTCGCCAAAAACTAGTGACTCAAAGTTTCGGCCTTGATCCGAATGTAGTTCGCAAGGTACGCCGTACCTACTGACCCAATTTAACACTAGCTGTTCA
Organism: Odontomyia ornata; assembly: GCA_963969285.1. NCBI lineage: Eukaryota > Metazoa > Arthropoda > Insecta > Diptera > Stratiomyidae > Odontomyia > Odontomyia ornata. Next base: position 370,536 of record OZ017743.1, read on the forward strand.
CCTACAGTAGTTGCTTCCTGGTTGGGAATGGGATAGACCTCAGGCCACTTGCTGAAATAATCTGATTTCGCTAAGGTCTTGTTAACACCAAGGTGGCCTCCCGAGGATCCTTCATGCATTTCCTTAACCACATCGTGGATTCGGCTTTTGGGTAGTATAGTTTGCATCCTATAGGAGCTACCATCCACCGTTTCCCATTTCCGCTTGAGTACGCTACCCTCCACCTGAAGGGAGTTCCATTGTGCCCAATAGCTTTTCAGGGTTGCGCAATGCATTGAAACCTCCTTCTACTCAGGTCGCCCAGTCGTCTCCTTCCATACGAGCAATGGTCCGATGTCTTCATCGGCTAACTGGGCATTTCGAATCTCCTCCGATGACCAACCTTCATCGAATTCGGCCGTTATCAATCGCAGATCAACGGGCGGTTCCTTTTCCTCAATCCGTCGGCAATGCTTGCAGTTAGCTGGACATGGACGACGAGATAGGGCGTCAACGTTTCCATGAACTCCGCCCTTCCGATGAACAATTTCGTAGTCGTATGACTGCAATCTTTCGATCCATCTCGCAACTTGTCCCTCGGGGTTTTTGAAGTTAAGTAGCCATCTCAGCGATGCATGGTCCGTTCGAAGAACAAATTTCTGACCATATGGGTACTTGTGGAACTGCTTGGTGGCCTCTATTATAGCCAATAGCTCCTTCCTGGTCACGCAGTAGTTCCTCTCACTTTTTGAGAGAACCCGACTGTAATAAGAGAGGAGTCTTTCTTCGCCATTGATCTGCTGGGAGAGTACAGCTCCAATACCGCTGTTGCTTGCATCGGTGTCAACTACAAACATTTTTCCGGGTTTCGGATACGCCAGCACGGGTGATTTACACAGCTTTTCCTTCAGGGTCTCAAAGGCTGTCTGGCATTGTTCATTCGAGACATACGGGCGATTTTTCTCGGTTAGCTGATGGAGACACTTAGCTATTTTGGCAAGGTCTTTGACGAATCTTCGATAGTAGGTTGCCAGACCCAGAAAGCTTCGTAGTTGGCGCTTGTTGTTTGGTGTTGGCCAGCTTTTCACGGCTTCAATTTTCTCAGGGTCTGTTTTGACCCCTTCTGCTGATACGACGTGTCCCAGGTATTTTACTTCAGCTGCGAAAAGGGTACACTTGTCGGGACTAAGTTTCAAATTTGCCAGTCGCAATCGGGAGAAAACCTCTTCTAAGTTCCGCACATGCTCTTCGAACGTTCTCCCGATGACGATGATGTCATCTAGGTACACCAAGCAGGTTTTCCAGGTTAGACCACGTAGCACGTATTCCATCAAGCGTTCGAAAGTGGCTGGAGCATTGCAAAGCCCAAACAGCATCACCACAAATTGCCACAATCCGGTCCCAACTGAAGATGCGGTCTTCTCTCGGTCCTTCTTGTCAATTTCTACCTGCCAGTAGCCACTCTTGAGATCGAGTGTAGAAAACCATTTTGCGTCGGCTAAAGTGTCCATGATGTCATCGATGCGTGGAAGCGGGTAACTATCTTTCTTAGTGACGTCGTTGAGCTGCCTATAGTCAACACAAAAGCGAGTGCTACCATCCTTTTTCTTTACTAGAACTACAAGCGCGGCCCATGGACTGACAGAAGGTTCAATAACGACTTGTTTTCCCATATCCGAGATCAGCGCGCTCACTTCTCCTCGTTTGGCTATAGGGAGACGTCTCGGTGCTTGTCGAATCGGCTTGGCTCCCTGTGTATCTATGACGGGAGTTACCAGACTCGTTCGGCCTTGGTCATCCGGGCTTGTTGAGAAGATGTCACTGTACTTGGTGACCAGATCAGAGGCTCGTTTGAATAGCTGCACTGGCAATTTGACCTGCTTCAATACTGCAGACGTGGATTCCTGGGTTTTGTCTGTGTCTTGCCTCCTACTCCAATGATGGTCGTGAGTAGCTTCCAAAGAGGTGATGGTGGAAACAGGCTGGCAGCTGCCAGTGACTTCTCCCGCTTTGATGCTCGTGGTTGAGTCTGTGGTGTTAAGGACTCTAACCGGCACATATCCGTTCCTTAAAGATCTTACAAGGCTTCGTCCCACAATCAAACTGCGCAATGCGGACGTCTTCGTCGGCTCTATCAGATAAGATCGGTGGTCTCCAGAATCACCATCAAGGTTGGCCCATACAGTGCTTTTTGAAGAGTTCGGTACATCAGTGTCGGTGCATACTACTATATTCATCTTGGAATTTGAACGCTGGGATCCTCCATCAATACTTCGACATTCTGCCATTTCAATACCCGTTTGCCCAAATTCAACGTGATTCCATGTGGTCGCAGAAAATCCATTCCAAGAATGCAATCATCCATAATGTTCGCGATCAGAAAATTATGTCGGTACACAAGGTCTCCCAACTGTATCTGGAGGTTGGTGCAGTTTCTCCCGTAGCTGTCCGTAGTGAGAAAATTCTGCCCTTGCGAAGTTGTTGCTGTCTAACTAGGTCTGGTCGGATAATCGATCGGGTTGCACCAGTATCGATTGTTATGGTGCAGTGTTCTCCGTCAACTTGACCCGGAAGGCATAAGTCTGCTTCTCCACGATGTAGTCTTGACACGGTGATGGTGGTGCTGGGGACGTCGATCCTCCTAGCCAACCTCTGTCCCACGAAGTTGGCTCTTTCAGTTTGATGGAGTTCTATTCTAGCCTCCTGACTCGGTCTGGATCTCCACCATTCTGGACAATAGCTCCGTTTTCTTCGCTTTTTGCAGTCTCTTTGCAGGTGCCCCTTCTCACCGCAATCCCAGCATCTAGGCGCACCATTTACTTGCGGGTCTCGCTCAATTTCCACGCGCTCACACCTGCACTCGTCTGCCACTACCTTGCGAACCCGGGCAGTGGTACGAGTCACATTTTTCACTGCCTCAAAGTTCAGGCTATAAGCCAATGCATCCTTGACTGTTTGCTTTTGAGCTAAACGCACAGCTTGTTGCAATTCCTGGTCTTCTAAGGCGCTGGCGAATGCTTCTGTCGCTGCATCATCTCGATGTTCTGGGTCATAGGCTGGGTAAGCCAAAAGTGATAGTCGCTCAATGTCTTGGGCTAGCTGCTCTAGGGTTTCACCAGACTTCTGCACCCGATGCCTCAGCTGTGACCGATAAATCTGCTTTAGATGATCGTCTCCATAACGCATGTCGAGCGCATTCATTATAGCATTCGGGTTTGAGTGCAACTTGACGGGAATAGTCTGCAAAAGCTCGGCAGCTGGGCCTCTTAGAGCAAGAATCAATGCAGTTGCTCGTTCCTGCTCATTCCAGTGATTTATGCGAGCGGCTGCGTCAAACTGAGTTTTGTAAATAGTCCAGACCGTTTGCCCGTCAAATATTGGTACTTGTACATTTTTAGATGAGCTTTGAGCTGCGGTTATAAGTGGGGCTGGTGACGTGGTTACTACTACCTTCGCTGCTTCGTAGTCCTTTTTCACTTTTTCCATCTCATGGTTGATTCTCTCTTCGACCTGGCTGATCTCGAGGTTGATTCTCTCCTCGACCTGGTATACCTTTTCCTCGACGCATTTAATTTGGCTGTTGAGACTACTGAGCTCCGCTTTTATTTCGGTTGACTGTTTTTCCAGCTTCTGTGTTATGTCTGCCTTGATTTCGAACGCTTGTTGGTTTAGCTTCGCTGATTGTTCATTTAGCCTCACAGCTAAACTGGATGTCTGTTCAGTGAGCTGCGCTGATTGTTCATTTAGCTTCACAGCTAAACTGGATGTCTGTTCATTTAGCTGCGCTGATTATTCATCTAGCTTCGTAGTTAAATTGGACGACTGTTCATTGAGCTTCGCTGACTGTTCATCTAGCTTCGCAGTCCGACTGGATAACATCAGCATTAACACTTGCATCAGCGCATTTTCTGGCTCCTTTGATTTTGGTGTTTCTACTTCTCCACCTTCTGCACTTTTTTCCACATCTAAGAGCTCACCCGAATCCAGATTCACGTCTTCCGACTCGATCGCGTTACGCAAGCGTGCAATCAGTATGGCCTTTGTACCTTGTGTGGCCAGATTCCGCTGTTCCAACTCCTCCTTGAGCTCCGATATGGTCAATTGATCAATTTTTAGATGAAAGTTTCATGGCATTTTTATTGTTTCGGCTATTTTTCCACCAGTTTCCACGTTAGATTTCACTATTGTGCATTTTTCTTTTTTTTTTATGTTTAAACGTTTTTCACTTTTCGAAATTTTCCATCCCACTTCTGACACCATTGTCGCGTGTTTTTGGTTCGCGGCCAATAATTTTACTGTTCCGGGAATGTGAAAACGCAATGTCTTTTAATTTAAGTTAAAAGAGTTTATTTAATTACAAAAATGCACAATAATCAATTTATCACTTTCATTAATTTTAATTTTCACTATTAAATGTCTAACACTTGTCCATAAATTTCTTATCGCAATTGTCTTCTAAATCACTTCACTATTACGAAAATCACTTTTCTATTACTCGAACAATATCGCTTCCCACACACTATCGCAGTTCTTATCGCGGTCGAATGAATGATTCCCCCCATTCATTCAGCTCGCCTTTATATAGGGTCAATTTAATTTTAATTTTCACTATTAAATGTCTAACACTTGTCCATAAATTTCTTATCGCAATTGTCTTCTAAATCACTTCACTATTACGAAAATCACTTTTCTATTACTCGAACAATATCGCTTCCCACACACTATCGCAGTTCTTATCGCGGTCGAATGAATGATTCCCCCCATTCATTCAGCTCGCCTTTATATAGGGTCTCTAATCATTCAACTCAGTTCTCGTACATTGGTGAATTAGCGGGAGCATTCCAGCAGCGTAATGAATGGAGCATGCTTGTTGGGTTCTCGTGGTTTCGAGTAAATTCGTTTTGTTGATGTTCTTAATGGTTGTGAAAACAATTGCAACAGTAGCTCGCAGAATTATTTGTACATGTAACAATATATATAATTATATATATATACATATATATATGTAAAGATTGGTTTATAGATTAATTCAAATTCACTTTATTTTAGTAATTAAATTATTGCGAAAAAGATTTACAATAGATGTAAAATGTGAAAGGTTAAACCACGTCCACGCTCTACGGAGATTGGATACCAACTGCCCGGTTCGTAGTATCTCGTTTGACAGTCGTATTTCATTCCCTACTCGGTCATCTATATTACTCGTCTGCCTCAGGCGAGTCATCTGCGTCTTGTGGTGGAACGATGAGGTCGTCATTGTCGTCGAATTCGGCCCATAGTTTCATCCTGTCTGCGCTCGTATTGGTAACTTTTGGGCCTTCGTGTTCGCCAACCTTCTGCACGCCATAACGATTGAATTCCTTGATTGAAACAACCCGATAGAGACCAAGAAACGTTGGTCTGATCTTCAGTCCCGTACCAAACTGCACTCGCTCTATCGCAACCAGGTCCCCAACTTTGTAGATGGTAGCTTTTTTTTGCTTCTTGTTGAAATTTCTCGAATTTTCATCCTGCATCTTCGCTATAGCCTCTTTCGCCTGCTTGCGTAGTTCTGCTCGAGCTTCGTCATACTGTTGGGATATAACTTCCTCTGAAATCTCCATAAGCCGAATGTCCTTTCCAGAATTCATCTTAGTACCGACCATTAATTGAACTGGTGACATTCTTATCGATCGATGATACGTAGAGTTAATAGCACTCTGAATATTTTTTACATTTTCGAACCATTCATCTGGTGTGTCAATAGAATACTTCGTAAGTGCCGATATGACAACCGCATGAAGACGCTCGATCTGCCCATTTCCTCTAGGCACGCCGGTAGTCACAAGTTGCACCTCAATATCGTGGTCGGTGATGCTCCTCCTCGGTCGGAAATTAAATGAAGAGGATAACCAAACGATTCAGCAATCAGCTCCATCTTCTGCAGGACTACATCGCACGCAAGTGTTTTTGTCGGGAAAAGCCAAAAAAATTTTGTGAATCCATCGATAATAACCAAAATATAACGATAACCTTTCTTCGTGTCTTGCATAGGGCCCAGATGATCGATATGGAACGCAGCGAGGGGGGCATCGCCTTTCGGAATCGGGTTCAAAAATCCATCTGCTTTGCCTCGTTTTCTATCGGATAAGAGGCATCTCACACAACTGGAAATGCAACGTTCAATGCTACGAACCAGATCGGGGATATAAAACTCTTGCAGCCAATACTATATTTTCTGCAAACGAAAATGCCCTTTTTCGTGGACTTCCCGAACTAATGCTGATTTCATTAATTCTGGAACAACAAACAAACTATAATTATTTGAAATTTTACATAAAATACCATGATGCATCGTATAATTTTTGTAAGGCTTATCTCTCAGTATTTCGATGATAGGTAGCAACGCCTCTTCACTATGTTGTGCTTCGCTCAATCGTTTCAGAAGGTCGTCATTTTGTATCATCATAACAACCGGATTGCGGCTTAAGGCATCAATATGTCGCATGCCAGTTCCAGCACGGTGCTCCACTTCAAAATCGAACTCTTCAAGCAGCATGACCCATCTGGCAACCCGCGTCCCCAAATCCTTCTTTTCCATGGTGCATTTAAACGCTTTACAATCGGTGACAAGTTTGAAGCGCTGTCCAATCAGATAAATCCTAAACTTCTTCAATGCTTCGGCGACTGCCAACACGTCGAGTTCGTAGCTTGAATATTTTTTCTCAGGTTCGGTCGTAGACTTGCTCATATAGAAACCAGGATGCATCGAGTTGTCTTCCGCGTCCCTCTGGAGAAGAACCGCTCCATATCCTTGTTTGCTGGCGTCAGTATGTAACTCCGTAGGAACACCATATTTGAAGATTTTCAGCACAGGATTTGATATCAACGCATTTTTCAAGTCGAGTACGGGTTTCAGCTCAAGTTCTCCTAAATCGATGACAGCTCCCTTTTTCGTAAGTTCGAACGACAGGTCGCGCTCGTGTTGCGAAATTTGGAATAAATTTCCAAAAATATCCGGCAAGTCTAAGGAAGCTTTGTAGTTGCTTCAACGTCTTTGGAATCGGGAACTTAATAACGGCTTTTGATTTACCGATCGACGGCTTGACGGTTCCTTTTGAAATTCGATGGCCTAAGTATTCTATTTCTTCCTGCAGGAATCAGCATTTACTCCATTTTATATTCAGTCCATTATCAGCAGCCACTTTTAGGGTTCGTTTTAAATTAATTAAGCCTTCTTCAATAGTCCGTGAGGGTACAACAATGTCGGCAATGTAAATTATTACAACGTTTTCGCGAACCAGATCTCGGAATGTATCATTTATAAACTTTTGAAATACGCTGGGCGAATTGCATAATCCAAATGGTACCTTCGTGAACTCATATTGTCCGGTTTGAGTGACAAACGATGTAAATTTGCGACTCTCTCCATCCACCTTCACATGGAAAAAGCCATTTTCAAGATCGAGGGTACTAAAAAATGCTGCATCTCCAATTTTGTCGATTTGGTCTTCCATCACCGGTAGCGGGTATCGATCTTTGTAAATTTTCTTATCGATGGCTCGGTAGTCGATACACAATCTGTGCTTGCCGTCCCTTTTCCTTACCAGCCCACTTGACTTGCATAATCAGAGACACTTTCGCGTACAACTCCGTTTTTCAACCAAGACTCCACTTGTTCGTCGATTATCTTTCGTTCGGGTGGCGAAAATCTTCTTGGCGGACGATAGACCGGTTCGTTATCAATTACAGCGATTTTCATATTTATCGGCGATTCTTTCGGTTGTGAATATTTCGAGATAATATTTTTAACTTCAGAACGAACCTTCATGTTGCAAACGTCTGCACTAAGCTCATCTTCGTTCAACGCTTCCGTGTTTATTTGCGCGAGAAAACATTCTATTGGGTTGCATGCTTCATCCATCGTTTCTTTACTATCAGGCTCCGCATCGACTTTCGTAATTGTCATTTTACCATTGCGAATTTCCACTATGGCGCTAGCGAGTAGATTCATTCCTATGATGACGTCGGGATTAACACTCATGTTGTCTACTATGTTGAACTCGATATTTTCGAATAAGATACCGTTAATTTTCACATCGACAGTACACAGCCCATGCATAATGATACTGGAACCGAGACCCGTTAACGTACAACGCGAAGATTCTGATACGTCTCGTGGCTTTATTTTACTGAGGCACGACTTCTTCACAATGCCCACGTCGCTTCCAGTATCGATAAGACCGGAAAAAGCCACCTCGTTAATTAATACAGAACAATATGATGGTCCAGATTTTCGTATGCAATCGGTTGCCTTTCAATTCGGGCAATCAGTGCGTTTGTGACCAAATAGATTGCACCCGAAACACTTTGGGCCTTTCATCTTGTCCGGACAACCATGCCGTTCGTGGTCAGACGATCCGCAATTGTAACAGTATCGTGATTTCTGCATTGCTTCGTTTTTTTCCCGTTTTTGTTTCTTTACGTTGAGGCCACTTGGAACTTCGGGATCGCTTTTCATTTGTTCGTAAGTTAAGAGTTTTTCTTTGAACTCCGCTGTCATTTTCGCGCCGTATAAAATAGTCTTATTCCTCTTTAATGCCATCGATCACATACCGAAACACCGAGACATCTTCCACCTGTGCATGACTGCCTATTTCAAGCATTCGGTACAAATATTCACGGTACGATTCATTGTTCCGTTTTTTCTCCTCTCGAAGCCTCCGGTGAACGGCGCAACTAGCTATCTTTGCTTTAAACACTTCGATTAGGGCACTTTTTAGTTGGAAACAGGACACCGGTTTTGCCTCGCAGTCTACGAACATTCGAGCCGCGTCCGACAGCGATTTTTTAAGGAATACAAATTTCTGAATTTCCGTTCATCTGAACGCGGTTGCATACGCTTCAAATTCGTTCAGATATGCTACCACATTCATATTCTCGCCATGAAATTTGCGAATCACGCTTTCCACATCATGCATGTTAAAATTTGATGCGCGATCGTCTCATCGTTTCCAACACGTCCACGATTGCGTCACTGCGTTGCAGTGACCTACGATGCCGCGCACTCATTTCGGTTATAGCAAAAGCGAAATGTTCGAGCACCGTTATCACTAACTACTTTGTTCTTCTGTCCGTTTTTCTTTATTTCGCACGGCACACGCGTATTTAATTACTATTTATTTATCGGTAGCTCTGTTCACAATCCCGGTTGAACCCCCATGTAAAGACTGGTTTATAGATAAATTCAAATTCACTTAATTTTAGTAATTATATTATTGCGAAAAAGATTTACAATAGATTTAAGATGTGAAAGGTCAAACCACGTCCACGCTCTACTGGGGTTGGATACCAACTGCCTGGTTCGTAGTATCTCGTTTGACAGTCGTATTTCATTCCACATATATACATATACAGTCGTACATACAGAAATATATATAATATATATATATATATATATATATATATATATATATATATATATATATATATATATATATATATATATACATATATATGTACATATATATATATATATATATATATATATATATATATATATATATATATATATATATATATATATATATATATTTAAATAAATAAATAAATATATATATATATATATATATATATATATATATATATATATATATATATATATATATATATATATAATATTGTTACATGTCCAAACAATTCACATCATGATCAATAAACGAATGTACTCGAAACCACAAGAACCAACCAAGTAAATCCGTGATCAGTAGCTGATAGTGACGTCACTGCGGGAATTCAGAATTGCTAGAATACTCCAAGTAGTTCTCGTTAGAACATTCGCCAATTTACGAGAAATGGATTGAATGACAAGAGACCCTATATAAAGCCCAGGTGAATGAATGGAGATGAGCAGTAAAACCGCGATAGTAACCACGATAAGAGTGGATCGTGAATTAAAGGCGATATTGATTTACAGTGAAGTGATTTTCGTGATACAGGCAGGTGGAATATAAATTGATATACAAGTGAAAAATAAATTAAAGTGTAATAGTGAGATCAATTATTGTACATTCTTAGCAAATAAACCCTTTTAACTTAATTTTAAAAAACAATGCGTTATCAATTTCCTGGAACATTAAAATTATTTGCCGCGAACCGTAACACGCGACAGTGGTGTCAGAAGTGAGAATGAAAATTTTGAAAGTGAAAACATTTAAACATTTTTTTAAAAATGCACAATAGTGAAATCTAACGCGGAAACTGGTGGATATAAAAAATAAAAGCCGAATGCGGTACATCAGTGTCAGCACATACTACTACATTCATCTTGGGAATTTGGACGCTGGGATCCTCCATCAATACTTCGGCATTCTGCCATTTTAAGGCCCGTTTGCCCAAACCCAATGTGATTCCATGTGGTCGCAGAAAATCCATTCCGAGAATGCAGTCATCCATAATGTTCGCGACCAGAAAATTATGTCGGAACGCAAGGTCTCCCGACTGTATCTGGAGGTTAATCTCTCAATGGACAGGTGCAGTTTCTCCCGTAGCTGTCCGTAGAGAGAAAATCCTGCCGTTGTGAAGTAGTTGTTGCCTCACATGGTCTGGTCGGATAATCGATCGGGTTGCACCAGTGTCGATTGTTATGGTGCAATGTTCTCCGTCAACTTGACCCGGAAGGTATATATATATATTCTCCACGATGTAGTCTTGACACGGTGATGGTGGTGCTGGGGACGTCGATCCTCTTAGCCAACCTCTGCCCCACGAAGTTGGCTCTTACATGTTTCCCCCTCTGTTTGAAGGGTTTCCATTCTGGGCTCCTGACTCGGTCTGGATCTCCTCCTAGCTGCACACCCTGGACAATAGCTTTGCAGGTGCTCCTTCTCTCCGCAATTCCAGCTCAATTTCCACGCGCTCACACCTGCACCCGTCTGTCACTATTCCTGGTCTTTTAATGCGCTGATAAATGCTTCTGTCGCTGCGTCGTCTCGATGTTCTGGGTCATACGCTGGGTAAGTCAAAAAAGCCAGTGGCTCAATGTCTTGGGCTAGCTGCTGTACAGTTTCACCAGACTTCTGCATCCGATACCGTAGCTGTGACCGATAAATCTGCTTTAGATGATCGTCTCCATAACGCATGTCGAGCGCATTCATTATAGCAAGCGAGTTTGAGTGCAACTCAACGGGGATCGTCTGCAAAAGCTCGGCAGCTGGGCCTCTTAGAGCAAGAATCAATGCAGTTGCTCGTTCCGGCTCATTCCAGTGATTTGCCCTAGCGGCAGCTTCAAACTGGGTCTTGTAAATACTCCAGACAGTTTGCCCATCGAATATTGGTGCTTGCACATTTCTGGATATGCTATGCGCTGCAGTTACAAGTTGGGCTGGTGACGTGGTTACTACTGCCTTCGCTGCTTCCAATTCATTTTTCATGTTTTCCATCTCATGGTTGATTCTCTCCTCGACCTGGCTGATCTCATGGTTGACTCTCTCCTCGACCTGGTATATCTTTTCCTCGACGCATTTAATTTGGTTGTTGAGACTACTGAGCCCTGCTTTTATTTCGATAGACTGTTTTTCCAAATCTGCCTTCAAATCAGTTGATTGTTTCTCCAGCTTCTCTGCGGTGTCTGCCTTGATTTCGAACGCTTGTTGGTCGAGCTTCTGGTCTAGCTTCGTAGTTATATTGGGTGACAGTTGTCGCTGCTCTTGCTGCATCAGCATCAACATTTGCATCAGCGCATTTTCTGGCTCCTTTGATTTTGGTGTTTCTACTTCTCCACCTTCTGCACCTTTTTCCGCATCTGAGGGCTCACCCGAATCCAGATTCACGCCTTCCGACTCGATCGCGTCACGCAAGCGTGCAATCAGTATGGCCTTTGTACCTTGTGTGGCCAGATTTCGCTGTTCCAACTCCTCCAGTTTCCACGTTAAATTTCACTATTGTGCACTTTAAAAGTGTTCAAAAGTTTTTCACTTTCAAAATTTTCTTTCTCACTTCTCGACACCACTGTGTTATGGTTCGCGGCCAATAATTTTAATGTTCCGGGAAAGTGAAAACGCACTGTCTTTTAAATTAAGTTCATAGAGTTTATTTACTCAAAATGCACAATAATCAATTTAACACTTTCACTAATTTGATTTTTCGCTTAGTCTATAAATTTGTGATTCAACTGTCCACTAAAATCACTTCACAATCAACGAAAATCACTTTACTATTACTCGATCAATTCTCACACCACACTTTTCGCATTTGTTTATTATCGCGGTTCTAATAAATGATCCCCCCATTCATTCAGCTCGCCTTTACATAGGGTCTCTAATCATTCAACTCAGTTCTCGTACATTGGTGAATTAGCGGGAACATTCCAGCAGCGTAATGAATGGAGCAGTGACTCACTTTCAGATGTTGATCATGCTTGGTGGGTTCTCGTGGTTTCGAGTAAATTCATTTTGTTGATGTTCTTAATGGTTGTGAAAACAATTGCGACAGTAGCTCGCAGAATTATTTGTACATGTAACAATATATTTATATATATATATATATATATATATATATATATATATATATATATGTATACATATATATATATATATATATATATATATATATATATATATATATATATTGTATATATATTGTTACATGTACAAATAATTCTGCGAGCTTGTGTCGAAATTGTTTTCACTACCATTTCGAACATCATGATCAAAAAACGAATATACTCGAAAACCCGCCAAGCATGATCAACATCTGAAAGTGACGTCACTGGGCCATTCAGTATTGCTCGAATATTCCAGGTAGTTCGCCAATGTACGAGAAATGGATTGAATGACGAGAGACCCTAGATAAAGGCGAGCTGAATGAATGGGCGATATAGTAAAAACGCGATAGTAAAACCGCGATAGAGTGGAGTGCGAAGTAAAGGCGATATTGATTGAAAGTGAAGTGAGTGAAGTGATTTTCGCGATACAGACAGTTGGAATATAAGTTGATAGACAGTAAAAATTCGATTTAACTGTGATTTGTAAATTAGTTAAATTTAATGATTGAGTTTTCTTAGTAAATAAACTCTTTTAACTTAATTTAAAAGACAATGCCTTTTCACTTTCCCGGAACATTAAAATTATCGGCCACGAACCATAACACGCGACAGTGGTATCGAGAAGTGAGAAAGAATACTTTTGAAGTGAAAATTTGAACATTTTTATAGAGCACAACAGTAAAATTTAACGTGAAACTAGTGGAAAAATAGCCAAAACAATAAAAATGCCACAAAACCTACATTTAAGAATTAATGAATTGACCATATCGGAGCTTAAGGAAGAGTTGGAACAACGAAATCTGGCTACACAAGCTACAAATGCCACACCGATTTCACGCTTTCGTGACGGGGTCGAATCGGAAGGCGTGCATCTGGGTTCGGGTGAGCCCCCGGATGCGGAGTAAGGCGCAAAAAGTGGAGAAGCAGAAGCATCAAAATCAAAGGAATCAGAAAATGCGCTGACGCAAATGTTGATGCTGATGCAGCAAGAGCAGCGGCTACAGTCATCCAGTTTAACTGCGAAGCTAAATGCACAGTCATCCAGTTTAACTGCATAGCTAAATGAACAATCAGCGCAGCTAAAGAAACAATCATCAAAGCGAGACCTGAAGCTGGACCAACAAGCATTCGAAATCAATGCAGATTTGCAAAAACAGTCAACCGATTTGAAAACAGATTTGCAAAAACAGTCAACCGAAATAAAAGCGGAGCTCGGTAGTCTGATCAACCAAATTAAATGCGTCGAGGAAAAGGTTTACTAGGTCGAGGAGAAAATCAACCATGACATTAGCCAAGTCGAGGAGAGAATCAATCATGATATCAGCCAGGTCGAGGAGAGAATCAACCATGAGATGGAAAAACATGAAAAAGGTATTGGAACCAGCGAAAGCAGTAGTAACCACCTCACCAGTCCCGCTTACAACCGCAGCGCAAAGCACATACAGAAATGTGCAAGCACCAATATTCGGCGGGCAAACGGTGTGGAGTATCTACAAAATCTAGTTTGAAGCCGCCGCCAGGGCAAATCACTGGAATGAGCAGGAACGAGCAACTGCATTCATTCTTGCTCTAAAAGGCCCAGCTGCCTGCTTTTGCAGGCTTTCCCCGTTGAGTTGCTCTCAAACTCGGCTGCTTTAATGAATGCGCTCGACATGCGTTATGGAGGAGACCATCTGAAGCAGATTTATCGGTCACAGCTACGGCATTGGATGCAGAAGTCTGGCGAAATCTTACAGCAGCTAGCCCAAGACATTGAGCGACTAGCACTTTTGGCTTACCCAGCTTACGACCCGGAACATCGAGACGACACAGCGACAGAAGCATTCATCAGTGCATTAAAGGACCAGGAATTGTTTGGCTCAAAAGCAAACGGTCAAGGACGCATTGGCTTATAGTCTGCACTTTGAGGCAGCGAAAAATATGACTCATACCACTGACCGGGTTCGCGAGGTAGTGGCAGACGGGAGCAGGTGTGAGCGCGTGGAAATTGAGCAAGGCCCACAAGTAAATGGTGCACCTAGAATTGCAGAGAGAAGGGGCATCTGCAAAGAGACTGCAAGAAACGAAGAAAACCGAGCTATTGTCCAGGGTGTGCAGCTTGGAGAAGATCTAGACCGAGTCAGGAGCCGAGAATGAAAGCCCTTCAAACTGAGGGGTCGGGAAACATCTAAGAGCCAACTTCGTGGGGCAGAGGTTGGCTAAGAGGATCGACGTCCCCAGCACCACCATCAACGCGTCAAGAATACATCGTGGAGAAGCGGACTTATGCCTTCCGGGTCAAGTTGACGGAGAACATTGCACCATAACAATCGACACTGGTGGAACCCGTTCAATTATCCAACCAGACCATGTGAGGCAACAACGACTTCACAAGGGCAGAATTTTCTCACTACGGGTAGCTACGGGAGAAACTGCACCTGTCCATGGAGAGGTCAACCTCCAGATACAGTCGGGAGACCTTGCGTTTCGACATAATTTTCTGATCGTGACCATTATGGATGACTGCATTCTCGGAATGGATTTTCTTGGACCACATGGAATCACGTTGGATTTGGGCAAACGGGTATTGGAATGGTGGAATGCCGAAGTATTGAAGGTGGACCCCAGCGTACAAATTCCCAAGATGAATGTGCTAGTAGAAGCCGAAACTGATGTACCGAATTCTTCCGAGAGCATTGTATGGGACAAGCTTGATGGTGATTCTGGGGACCAGCGACCTTATCTAATAGAGCCAACGAAGACGTCCACATTGCGCAGTTTGATTGTAGGACGGATCCTTGTAAGATCTATAAAGAACGGATACGTGCCAGTTAGAGTCGTTAACACAGCCGGCTCAACCGCCAGCATCAAAGCGGGAGAAGTCATCGGCAGCTGCCAGCCTGTTTCCAACATCACCTCTTTGGACGCTACTTACGACCATCATTGGAAGAAGAGGCAAGACCCAGACAAAGCCCGGGAATCCACGTCTGCACTATTGAAGCAGACCATGCCGCCAGCGCAGCTATTCAAGCAAGCTTCTGACCTGGTCACCAAGTATAATGACATCTTCTCAACAAGCCCGGATGACCAAGGCGGAACGAGTATGCATCGCTGAGATGGCTGCTTAACTTCAAAAACCCCGAGGGACAAGTTGCGAGATGGATCGAAAGATTACAACCATACCACTACAAAATTGTTCATCGCAGGGGCGGAGTTCATGGAAGTGCTGAAGCTCTATCTTGTCGTCCATAACCACCGAACTGCAAGCGTTGTCGACGGATTGAGGAAAAGAAGCCGACAGTTGATCTGCGAGTGATAACGGCCGAGTTCGATGAAGGTTGGTCATCGGAGGAGATTCGAAATACCCAGTTAGCCGATGAAGACATCGGACCATCGCTCGCATGGAAGGAGACAACTGGGCGATCTGAGTGGAGGACGTTTCGATGCATGACACCACCCTGAAAAGCTATTGGGCACAATGGAACTCCCTTCAGGTGGAGAGTAGCGTACTCAAGCGGAAATGGGAAACTGCGAATGGCAGCTCCTATAGGATGCAAACTATACTTCCCAAAAGCCGAATCTACGATGCGGTTAAGGAAATGGTCCGAAGCGACGACTGAGAGGACAAATGCAAACCTATAACGTGGGTGTACCGTTTGAAAGGGTTGCTGTTGACATCGCAGGACCTTTTCCTGAATCCGAACGGGGAAATCGATGCACGCTGGTTGTGGCCGATTATTTCAGCAAGTGGTCCGAGGTCTACCCCATTCCCAACCAGGAAGCAACTACTATAGCCGAACAGCTAGTGTTAAATTGGGTCAGTAGGTACGGTGTACCTTGTGAACTACATTCGGATCAAGGCCGAAACATGGAGTCCCTACTTTTTGGCGAAACGTGCGAGCTGCTGGGAATACGGAAAACGAGGACAACACCACTGCATCCCCAATCCGATCGAATGGTCGAACGTTTCAACGGCACACTCAACAAACACCTGGCCAAGATAGTTGACCAGAACCAAAGGGACTGGGACCGGCACATCCCACTATTTTTGATGGCGTGCAGAGCTGCCGAACATGAATCGACAGATCAAGCCCCAGCCAAAGCCATTTTTGGAAAGACTATTCGTCTGCCGGCTGATAAAAGGTGATTCATAACAAGTGTACACATTTTTGTCGAAAAAAAAATATAGTTTTTGTGAAGATTGAGCTGTAATGTTTATTTATATATTTCAATTTGGTCCCTTACAAGTAAATATGAAACATTACTTCGGGCATATGTGCACCTCGTGCTGCTCAAACGATGATTGTAATTTTCGATGACATTTTCGCACATTTTCGGCGTTGTTATGCGTATGTTGGCTCGAATATTGTTTTTTAATGCTTCAGTAGTCTGGAAAGCATCAGCGTAAACACGATCCTTCAGAAATTCCCAAAGGAAGAAGTCACAAGGAGTCAAATCACACGATCTCGCCAGCCAATTTATGG
>OZ017743.1:392500-415000 GCA_963969285.1 Odontomyia ornata
CACCCTCCACCTGAAGGGAGTTCCATTGTGCCAAATAGCTTTTCAGGGTAGCGCCATGCATTGAAACGTCTTTCCACTCAGGTCGCCCAGTCGTCTCTTTCCATACGAGTAATGGTCCGATGCCTACATCGGCTAACTGGGCGTTTCGAATCTCCTCCGATGACCAACCTTCATCGAATTCCGCCGTTATCAATCGCAGATCAACGAGCGGTTCCTTTTCCTCCATCCGTCGGCAATGCTTGCAGTTAGCTGGGCATGGACGGCGGGATAGGGCGTCAGCATTTCCATGAACTCCGCCCTTCCGATGAACAATTTCGTAGTCGTATGACTGCAATCTTTCGATCCATCTCGCAACTTGTCCCTCGGGGTTTTTGAAGTTGAGCAACCATCTCAGCGATGCATGGTCCGTTCGAAGAACAAATTTCTGGCCATATAGGTACTTGTGGAACTGCTTGGTGGCCTCTATTATAGCCAATAGCTCTTTCCTGGTCACACAGTAGTTCCTCTCACTTTTTGAAAGAACTCGACTGTAATACGAGAGGACTCTTTCTTCGCCATCGATCTGCTGGGAGAGTACAGCTCCAATACCGCCGTTGCTCGCATCGGTGTCAACTACAAACATTTTTCCGGGGTTCGGATATGCCAGCAAGGGTGATTCACATAGCTTCTCCTTCAAGGTCTCAAAGGCTATCTGGCATTGTTCATTCCAGACATACGGACAGTTTTTCTCGGTTAACTGATGGAGACACTTGGCTATTTTGGCAAAGTCTTTGACGAATCTTCGATAGTAGGTTGCCAGACCCAGAAAACTTCGTAGTTGGCGCTTGTTGCTTGGTGTTGGCCAGCTTTTCACGGCTTCAATCTTCTCAGGGTCTGTTTTGACCCCTTCTGCTGATACGACGTGTCCCAGGTATTTTACTTCAGCTGCAAAAAGGGTACACTTGTCGGGACTAAGTTTCAAATTTGCCAGTCGCAATCGGGAGAAAACCTCTTCTAAGTTCCGCACATTCTCTTCGAACGTTCTCCCGATGACAATGATGTCATCTAGGTACACCAAGCAGGTTTTCCAGGTGAGGCCACGTAGCACGTACTCCATCAGGCGTTCGAAAGTGGCTTGAGCATTGCAAAGCCCAAACGGCATCACCACAAATTGCCACAATCCGGTCCCAACTGAAAATGCGGTCTTCTCTCGGTCCTTCTTGTCGATTTCTACCTGCCAATAGCCACTCTTGAGATCGAGTGTAGAAAACCATTTTGCGTCGGCTAAAGTGTCCATGATGTCATCGATGCGTGGGAGCGGGTAACTATCTTTCTTAGTGACGTCGTTAAGCTGCCTATAGTCGACACAAAAACGAGTGCTACCATCCTTTTTCTTTACTAGAACTACAGGCGCGGCCCATGGACTGACAGAAGGTTCAATAACGCCTTGTTTTTCCATGTCCGAGATCAGCGCGCTCACTTCTCCTTGTTTGGCTATAGGGAGACGTCTCGGTGCTTGTCGAATCGGCTTGGCTCCCTGTGTATCTATGGCGTGAGTTAACAGACTCGTTCGGCCTTGGTCATCCGGGCTTGTTGAGAAGATGTCACTGTACTTGGTGACCAGATCAGAGGCTCGTTTGAATAGCTGCACTGGCAATTTGACCTGCTTCAATATTGCAGACGTGGATTCCCGGGCTTTGTCTGTGTCTTGCCTCCTACTCCAATGATGGTCGTGAGTAGCTTCCAAAGAGGTGATGGTGGAAATAGGCTGGCAGCTGCCGATGACTTCTCCCGCTTTGATGCTCGTGGTTGAGTCTGCGGTGTTAAGGACTCTAACCGGCACGTATCTGTTCCTTAAAGATCTTACAAGGCTTCGTCCTACAATCAAACTGCGCAATGCGGACGTCTTCGTTGGCTCTATCAGATAAGATCGGTGGTCTCCGGAATCACCATCAAGCTTGGCCCATACAATGCTTTCGGAAGAATTCGGTACATCAGTGTCAGTACATACCACTACATTCATCTTGGGAACTTGAACGCTGGGATCTTCCATCAGTATTTCGACATTCTGCCATTTCAATACCCGTTTGCCTAAATCCAACGTGATTCCATGTGGTCGCAGAAAATCCATTCCGAGAATGCAGTCATCCATATTGTTCGCGACCAGAAAATTATGTCGGAACACAAGGTCTCCCAACTGTATCTGGAGGTTGACCTCTCCATGAACAGGTGCAGTTTCTCTCGTAGCTGTCCGTAGTGAGAAAATTCTGCCCTTGTGAAGTTGTTGCTGTCTAACTAGGTCTGGTCGGATAATCGATCGGGTTGCACCAGTGTCGATTGTTATGGTGCAATGTTCTGCGTCAACTTGACCCGGGAGGCATAAGTCCGCTTCTCCACGATGTAGTCTTGACACGGTGATGGTGGTGCTGGGGACGTCGATCCTCCTAGCCAACCTCTGCCCCACGAAGTTGGCTCTTACATGTTTCCCGACCCCTCTGTTTGAAGGGTTTCTATTCTGGGCTCCTGACTCGGTCTGGATCTCCTCCTAGCTGCACACCCTGGACAAAAGCTCGGTTTTCTTCGCTTCTTGCAGTCTCTTTGCAGGTGCCCCTTCTCTCCGCAATTCCAGCATCTAGGCGCACCATTTCCATGCGGGTCTCGCTCAATTTCCACGCGCTCACACCTGCACTCGTCTGCCACTACCTCCCGGACCCGGGCAGTGGTACGAGTCGCATTTTTCGCTGCCTCAAAGTTCAGACTATAAGCCAATGCGTCCTTAACCGTTTGCTTTTGGGCTAAACGCACGGCTTGTTGCAATTCCGGGTCCTTTAGTGCGCTGATGAATGCTTCTGTCGCTGCATCATCTCGATGTTCTGGGTCGTAGGCTGGGAAAGCCAAAAGTGCTAGTCGCTCAATGTCTTGGGCTAGCTGCTGTAAGGTTTCTCCAGACTTCTGCACCCGATGTCTTAGCTGTGACCGATAAATCTGCTTTAGATGATCGTCTCCATAACGCATGTCGAGCGCATTCATTATAGCATTTGGGTTTGAGTGCAATTCATCGGGGATCGTCTGCAAAAGCTCGGCAGCTGAGCCTCTTAGAGCAAGAATCAGTGCAGTTCCTCGTTCTTGCTCATTCCAGTGATTTGCCCTTGCGGCAGCTTCAAACTGTGTCTTGTAAATACTCCAAACCGTTTGCCCATCGAATATTGGTGCTTGCACAATTCTGGATGTGCTTTGCGCTGCGGTTATAAGCGGCACTGGTGAAGTGGTTACTACTGCCTTCGCTGCTTCTAATTCTTTTTTCACTTTTTCCATCTCATGGTTTATTCTTTCTTCGACCTGGCTGACCTTTCCCTCGACCTGGCTGACCTTTTCCTCGACCTGGTAAACCTTTTCCTCGACCTGGTCAACCTTTTCCTCGACGCCTTTAATTTGTTTGTTCAGATGACCAAGCTCCGCTTTTATTTCGGTTGACTGTTTCTCCAGCTTCTGTGTGATGTCTGCCTTGATTTCGATCGCTTGTTGGTCCAGCTTCACTGATTGTTCATTTAACTTCGCTGATTGTTCATTTAACTTCGCTGATTGTTCATCAAGCTTCGTAGTTAAATTGGATGACTGTTCATCTAGCTTCGCAGTCAGACTGGATGACATCAGCATTAACATTTGCATCAGCGCATTTTCTGGCTCCTTTGATTTTGGTGTTTCTACTTCTCCACCTTCTGCACCTTTTTCCACATCTGAGAACTCACCCGAATCCAGATTCACGCCTTCCGACTCGATCGCGTCACGCAAGCGTGCAATCAGTATGGCCTTTGTACCTTGTGTGGCCAGATTCCGCTGTTCCAACTCCTCCCTGAGCTCCGATATGGTCAATTCATTAATTTTTAAGTTTAAGCTTCGTGGCATTTTTAATGTTTCTTTAAATTTTATTATTGTGCACTGTAAAAATGTCCAATTTTTCACTTTCAAAATTTTTCTTTCGCACTTCTTGACACCACTGTCGTGTGTTTTCGGTTCGCGGCCAATAATTTTAATGTTCCGGGAAAGTGAAAACGCAATGTCTTTTAATTTAAGTTAAAAGAATTTAGTTAATTACAAAAATGCACAATAAACAATTTAACAATTTAACACTTTCACTAATTTTAATTTTCACCATGAAAAAAATCTAACACTTGTCCATAAATTTCTTATCGCAATTGTCTTCTAAATCACTTCGCACTCAAACAATCAATCGTCTTTACTTCGCGTTCCACTATATCGCAGTTTTCTATCGCGGTTGTAATGAATCCCCCCATTCATTTAGCTCGCCTTTATATAGGGTCTCTAATCATTCAATTCAGTTCTCGTACATTAGTGAATATGCGGGAACATTCCATCATGAATGGGCAGTGACTCACTTCCAGATGTTGATAATGCTTGTTGGGTTCTCGTGGGTTCGAGTAAATTCAGTTGTCGACGTTCTTAATGATTGTGAAAACAATTGCGACAGTAGCTCGCAGAATTATTTGTACATGTAATTATTTGTACATGTAACAATATATATAAATACATATATATATATATATATATATATATATATATATATATATATATAGATATACAGTCTTCCACAAAAGTCAAGGTACAGTGATAAATATCATGAAAATTGTTTGATATTTTTATTTAAAAAACCTATAGTGATAAAATTTTTTTGGTATTACTTCAACTATAATCATTACACTTTAAATTCATGTAAAACAAAACGAAAATTCTGTCGTATTAATATATTATTACATATGATGTGTTGGAAAGTCAATGAATGAAGTCCACAAAAGTCATGGTACACCTAAAGAAAAATGATACAAATTGTAATTATAGTCTTGCATAGTTATTTGAATTATACTTTTCTTAATATTTTGTCGGATATCCTTTCATCTGAATTACTGACTTCAGTCCTTTAGGCATATAATATACCAACTTTTGAGTAAATTCGCTGCTGATTCTGGCCCACTCCTCCAATATAACATCCTTAAGCTGCGCCTTGCTTGATATCACTCTTTTTCGGATTTTTGTCTCAAGCTCATTCCAAAGATGCTCTATAGGGTTCAAATCAGGGCTTTGAGGCGGTGTAGCAAGCATGCGAGTATTGTACAATAGCCACATTCGAACTTTATGCGCAGTGTGCTTAGGGTCATTGTCCTGTTGAAACAAGAAATCTTCTCGCATACCTAATTTGGCTGCACTTTGTTTCATGTTGTTTCGTAGAATCGCTAAATAAGAGTTCTGATCCATAGTATTTTCGATGAATGTCAGATTTCCAACTCCAGCAGCAGCCATGCAACCCCAAACCATAACACCACCGCCTCCATGTTTTACTGTTTTAATAGTGTTCTTGGGATTAAATGCTTCTCCTACTTTTCGCCAGACCCTCTTATGCCCATTTACACCAAATATACAAAATTTAGACTCATCCAAAAATAAAACATTATCCCAAAACGTTATTGGTTATGCTTTTGCAAATGTTATTCTTTTTTGTTTGTTTATGGAACTTACAAGAGGTTTTCTTCTAGGCGTACGAGATGAAAATCCAGCTTCTACGACAGCTCTACGCACAGTTTCTGCGCTAACCTCCTTCTTATCATTAATTCCAAGAACATCGCAGATTTTTCTACAGCTTAGAAATGGATCTTGTTTTACCATTCGCGAAATTTTTCTCTTGTCCTTTGCACTTAGTTTAGATGGACGACCTGTTCGGGGAACATTTTCCACTCTATTTTCCTTCTTAAATCGATTTATCACTTTTTGAATGGTTGACCGACTTCGCAACACTAGTTCAGCTATTTCAGAATATGATTTGCTCTGATTTGAGTGCAGATTAATAATTATTTCACGCTCCTTAATACTCAACTCCTTTCGACTCATTTTTTAAAAATTTTATTAAATAAAAGATACACTACGAATATGGACGCGATATTAAAAACAGCGGCCTACGGTTGTTAACCCACTCTGATAATATGAACTTTGGGGACTCCCCTTTTTACAAATAACAGGGCATTTTCTACAACTGTACCAAGACTTTTGTGGAGTAGAAAAGAGACATTGCCAACAAAAAATTATTGTCTTCAATGATCATTATTGCCGAATCCCTTTGAATTTATGAAAACTTAAATTCAACAGAACTCGTATTATTACCATTTCATAACTTTTGGTTTTCAAATAAAAATATTGATTCAGTAATACAATTTTCAGTTACCGATTCTCTGTACCTTGACTTTTGTGGAAGACTGTATATATATATATATATATATATATATATATATATATATATATATATATATATATATATATATATATATATATATATATATAGATATATATATATATATATATATATATATATATATATATATATATATATATATATATATATATATATATATATATAGATATATATATATATATATATATATATATATATATATAGATATATATATATATATATATATATATATATATATATATATATATATATATATAGGTATATATATATATATATATATATATATATATATATATATATATATATATATATATATATATATATATGTGTGTGTGTGTGTGTGTGTGTGTGTGTGTGTGTGTGTGTGTGTGTGTGTGTGTGTGTGTGTGTGTGTGTGTGTGTGTGTGTGTGTGTGTGTGTGTGTGTGTGTGTGTGTGTGTGTGTGTGTGTGTGTGTGTGTGTGTGTGTGTGTGTGTGTGTGTGTGTGTGTGTGTGTGTGTGTGTGTGTGTGTTATAAAATAAATATTTTCTTGAGTAAGAACAAACATCCTTCCAAAACTGCAGTTGGTTTATACTCAGATAACCATTTTACTGATTTGAGATAGCTGGTTGTTTTCCTTTCATCAAGGAATCATTTTCATTAAAATAAACCTCTGAGTAGATTTTAAGAAGTATAAATATATATTATGAAACTCTGTGGAATGTACCATTTGGAAACGGGTCTTATTTGCGCTCAATGTGGTAGGAGATAGTACGTGTTGCAACTTGCTTTAAAAATTAGCGCGATCCATTTAAATTGTGTTTTATTTTTTGAAATTCTTTTGGCCTTATGTTTGTATTATATTTTCCCAAAGCAAAAAGTTATTTTATGTGAGTAAAATTTTCCAAATTTTAATTAACCGCTTCATTTTTATCCGATTCCACTGCGCAACCAGGTAAAACCCTATTTTCATCGAGTATACTTGTCATAACTGATGTCAGTATGCAGCAAGCAGGTATATTTCTTTTAAACAGAAAAAATGATAAGCTTAATAACAAAATGTAAATCACACTTCGCAGAAATATAGATTGCTATTATTTTCTTTCAACGCAGTTGAAACCAGTTTATTGAATAACCATGTAGTTATTGATGCTACACTAGAAAAATGCTACTTTAAGCGGTCCTTCATGAAAATAACCGTTGAAAAGCTATATTCAATAATACGTGCATAGTAAATGTTACAATAATGCAACCATTTTTCAAATCATTTTTAATCAGACAAGAAACGTCAACCTAAAGCTGTTTCATTAGTTGTTTCACTTGGAAATACGGACAGATATGTATAATAATTTGAAAAAATCGATACTCGTAGGGTGTGTTACACATGTCATAGGACTCATTTTAGAGCCAATTCCTCCTTCCAATTCTTTTGTCACAGCCAACTAGGAGCGAAATATACATGCACATCTTTGTCCTCCCTGCCAACCCATATGATTGTATACCTACCCTGCTAAACTTTATGTGTCATGGATTCGAAAAGTACGCATGTCCTGTGGTGGAACATTTATACACCAAATTTCTTCAATCCTGGCTCGCGTTTTCCTTGCTAGGGAGCTGTCAAAAATTTCGGTATTCATAATCCCTGTAAGTTCACTTTATTGTAGTTCAGTTTGCGACTAGTTATAACAATTCAACTATATGTTAGCGAAAAGTTTGAGCAGCTTCAACAGTGTCTAATGTTAAATATTTCTCCATTGATAGAGGAGCGGTTCACCTTTTATAATTACACACCGTTTTGAAAACTTCAATATAACATTTTAAACCCTAGTAAACAGTTTTCACTGAAATGCATTGAGTTATGTTACTGCTCCACTCGACTGCAGTTTTACAACACGCATGGACAAGTTCATCGCGAGAAATACAATAACTTCATACAAATGAAAATTGTAGCAGAACGTTATCGTCCAAACACTCAATGCGACCATGATTAGAGGTATGTAGGTTTTTAACCATTTGCCCTTATTCTCATTTACTTTCTTCCAAATATTTTGAACAAATCATTAACCTATTCGTCGAAACACGATTTTGACGAGTAATCTTCAAAAGTGCGTTACTTGGTGGGAAAAAATTCGAAATAATCGAGTAAACATAAGCACCAAGTTCCAAACAAGGTGAAACATGAATGCAGCCAAGCACTGTACCCACTACTCATTTGTGTTCACCTATTACCTCTGTTCAGAACGTACTGCACGTTTATGTAGGCTACTAATGCTGAGAAACATATATTTGACGTGCATAAACTTAGGATGCCCGGGTCGTGAGCGATAAATGCAAGTTAATTTTCTAATGTGCGAACGAGTTTGCTGTTCCAGTGGGGTGATTGATATTGTGTTCTGTTATGAGAAGTGTTGATTGCATGCTTTTATTTGCGTTTGCTGACTCGGATCTAAACTTAAGTATTGATTTTTGTTTTTTTTTGTTCCAAGCTAATGTCTGCTAATAGAACACCACATTTTCGAGTAAACTTTACAAGTTTGGTGTAATACGTTGGCCTTACGTTTAAAGGAATATTATTTTCAAGTTGAGTTCGGCATGTGAATACTAGATCCCTTGACAGCACCGAATGGTAGCATCGCGTATGACATTTCAAAAAACAGTTGTTAAAAAGTTATATCAGCACAGGCGTATTAAAACAAGTGACGAACCCGAATTCTAATTTTCTTTGTCAGTGACTTCTTTTAGAATAGATGGCATTGGAATTTAAACCTTCCGCAATGACAAACGCTCAATACATGTATCGTCTTCAGGATTGCCAAGTAGGAAATATCTTTGAAATTAAATTGTATTATGGCTGGTTTGCAATTTCAATAGGCAAATTATTCGTCTGAGATCTTGCGTATATAGTGCATCAAATGTAAATTTTTAGCTCTTCGAACTTAGAGGCATGTGCTTAAACTCCAGCCTAATTCTGGTGATAGAATATTAATTTTTTTTTCGTTAAGAGTATCAAATATCGTGCTATACTCAAACTTGAAATTGCACGTGTTACAATTGAAGAACTAAATATATAAAGATCATCATGTCGAAACTTATACAGATTTCTCTATTTCTATTAGGAACGATGTGGAGACCGGTGTTCCAAAGGCGGCTCAAAGTGGTCTAAGGATCGGCAATGCACTACAACGGTCAGCAACACTGCCTGCTAATCCGAAAAAATTAACAAAGCCACGCGTAACGTTTCGTGTTCGCTCTCCATCAACTGACCAAAATAATAATAACAATATAAAGATGACTTCCGAAGATCTTTTGCAACCAGGACATGTTGTAAAAGAGCGATGGAAAGTAGGTTTTTGATCGATTATCCGTATCATTTCCCCTCCACTTTGTTGACGTTGAATTAATTGTACTTCTGAAGGAATTTACCGTTGATTTGGATTTGTATACCTTAGGTTGTTCGTAAAATTGGTGGAGGTGGCTTTGGCGAGATCTACGAAGGACAAGACTTAATAACTAGGGAGCAGGTTGCATTGAAAGTTGAATCTGCGCGACAGCCAAAGCAAGTTCTAAAAATGGAAGTTGCAGTGTTGAAGAAACTACAGGGAAAGGAGCATGTTTGCAGATTCATCGGGTGCGGCAGAAATGATCGATTCAACTATGTTGTCATGCAATTGCAGGGGAAAAACTTAGCGGAACTCAGACGAGCTCAACCACGAGGAGCCTTTTCATTAAGTACAACTTTACGGTTGGGTGTGCAAATTCTTAAAGCGATTGAATCAATACATTCAGTTGGGTTTTTGCACCGCGATATCAAACCGGTAAGTAAAAGTTTACAGCTGAAGCTACCTTTCATTGATAATATTCATGTATTAATTCTACTCCACCTTCTTAAACTAATATATGCATACTATTAGAGCAATTTTTCGATTGGTCGTTTACCATACAATTGTCGACGAGTGTACATGCTTGATTTCGGGCTAGCCAGGCAATACACGACAGGCACTGGGGAAGTTCGCTGCCCTAGAGCCGCCGCTGGGTTTAGAGGTACTGTGCGTTATGCTTCAATAAACGCTCACAGGAATCGTGAAATGGGGCGGCATGATGACTTATGGTCGCTCTTTTATATGCTTGTTGAATTCGTCAATGGACAGCTACCTTGGCGGAAAATTAAGGATAAAGAGCAGGTTGGCTTGATGAAAGAAAAGTACGACCATCGACTTTTGCTTAAACATTTACCATCCGATTTAAAGCAGTTTCTAGAGCATATCCAATCGCTTACGTATGCCGATAAACCGAATTATGCTGTAAGTGCTGTGAATTTTGTCATTCTTTTTTCCATTGTCTGTTTTTCAACAATATCAGAAAATGTTCTCTTATCTTTCCAGATGCTAGAATCATTATTCGAACGGTGTATGAAGCGGCGTGGTGTCAAAGAGTCTGATCCATATGATTGGGAGAAGACTGATGCAAGCCTTAATTCTAATTCTAGTCAGGGAAATAGTTTGCAAATTCAAGCGAAGAATGAATATATCCATGGCAATGTGACACAAATGACCGTTGCTGCTTCAAATGCTAGTGGAACTGAGTGTGTAGGTTGCAATAGATTTCATCCGTAAACTCTTATTTACAATGTATTAGATTGCCACAAAAAATTAACATCAGAACCCTTGTTATTATTTCCAATGATTTTTTATGATGTCGATTCGATGGAATATTTTTGAAATACTTAAATTACTGCAGGTTGTTCGAAGACGTAATGAAATCGATACTATCCAAATGGCGACAACTGAACCAGTGAATCCTCATAAAGAGAAGGTCTGTAGAATTACTCAGAAATTTTGTTTTCAGACGTGTCATTGCTTGAACACAGGTGGATAAAAATTGTAATGCGACAACGTCCCCGCATCATGATATCAATTCTGGGCTAAATGAGAACAATACTGTGGACTTGCATCAACCGCATAATATTCGCGAATCAAAGGAGATAGTACCAATCTTGCAACATGCTCGATCTCAGTCACAAAATGCACAGCCTAACAACCCTCAAAATGTTTCAGCATTCCTGAAGATAAATTCTAACGAACCAGACGATCAGCAGCATCATCAAATAAATACACAGCGATTGCCCGCCCAAGAGTTGAAGGTAACTTAATTTCTTATGAATGTTTAGACTTCAATAAATTATTGACATTGGGCGGACATGTCTTATCGATCATTTGAGATTATTTTCACATACATGTATTGATAAAGTTTATTACAATAGATTCAAATGGTTTCAAATGATCGTGATGTGGCTTCAGCCCAACAATATCATCAATCCTACTCCCGAAGTGATCATCAACCACTGCATCATCATCATCAAGCTAATTTCCAATCTTCTGTACAGAAGAAAGTCCAACCATCTATGCTTGAATCTAACCAAAGTAAACAGCTTACTAGTAGTCCTATAAAGACCGCTTCTGCGGGAGCAATCTCAGGCCTTGCTACGGCACCGGCAGCCGCATATAGAGTATCCCAGGTAGCTATGGAAGATTTAGATGTCGTAAATGTTCTCTCTAGTGGGAATGAAAATATGGGATCTGTCAGTAAGGTGCTCAAAAACACTCAAGAGAAATCTACATATGGCCGGTTGCGAGTCTTCACTGCCCCTCCCACATCTGTTCATGAGCTTATAGGAGCCGCATCTGAGACAGGTTCCCCTCGCGAAGCAGATGGCTCTCCATTCTCATTCGAATCTAACAAGGCTGAACATCGCCACCAGAGGAACTCAGCAAGTGGTGGAAGCGCTAGTGGCATAGGCAACATCAACAGTGGCCGCAGGTCAAATCTGCGGCCATCTTCAGGTTCAGGATCCACGCATCGTCTGAGTACGTCTGGTGGGGATCGCGCCGGCTTAAGTTTGGGTGGAAATCGCGACCATTCGGTCACCCAGTTTGCACTTATAGATGATGAGAATGTATCAGCTCTCCAACAAGTTACTAAGGGTGGCGGAGCTTTGACTCTTGCTTCACAATGGAAGAGTCAATTTGATGATTCAGAAGAAACGACTGATAACGAATGGAAACAAGAACCACAGGTTTGTTTTTCTTAAATGTGAAATTTCATTACAAACTTCCCAATGTGTTACTAGAGTCCTGACCATAAAGATAAATTTAGCATGGTCTCTCATTCTCAGCCAAATTTAGTTGCCAGGCAGTCCATAGTACGTAGACGGGAAATAAAACGAAAGAAGTAAGTATTGTTTTCCTGAACCATGCTTTATTCACATTATTTGCATTTTAGAAATAATTTGATAATCGCTGGAATTGAGAACTATAGTAACTTACAAGAATTGTTGCCCCACTGTTGGTCCGAACCAGCTTTAGGCAATGTATTAAGACGAGATTTGGAGCCTCCCCTAATTCAACAAGCGGCGTTTGATGATACCGTAAGATTTGAATCACTTTTTTTTTTTTGTAGAAACACTAGTTGCTAAATTGAACGTGAATTATTTTGAGATTGATTACGACTACAAACATCTTTCAATTACCAAGGTCTTTCGAATGGATATCATTCGAAATGTTGGAGTGCGAGAAAGCTCAGCTACGGTTAATGCTGATGAAGGGGTTCCCATCAGCTTTCGTTGTTCAAAACCTGTGCAGGAAAGTGGAAATTCAACTCAACAATTTAATCCATCGACCATGAAACTAGCATCGGCTGTGAAATTTCGTAACAGTTTGCCGAATGTTGCATTTGCTGATATATGTAATGACTCCTTGCTGGCACCAGACCAGCCGGAATCGAAAATTAATCCATTGAACTCAGTTGAAGCTCATTTGCAGTTAAATATTTTTAATGAGCCTCTACGAAATGTTCCGAACGGTCTGAATCAGCATGAATGCAAAAAGAAAAACCAACAACTTGAAAGTAAGCTCATCAACTCTAACACTGATGTGAACCTTACAAAAACTGATATGGGTCAAAGTTTAGTTCATCCTTCATTAGAAGTGCTTACTAATGAGAACGGGGTTCCTGCTTCTAATCATGATGAAAGCGGAAGAGAGCAAAAAAGCGTAAATAACGACTCAAAAGATGATGAAGCTTGTGCTGTGAGTGGTCGGCTAGAAATACGAGTCATCCCTAAAGGTGATTATAAGCTATAATTATAATGTGTAATGATGTGATTTTATTTTTTTTAGAGAGCCCAAACCCTGATGAATCAATATATTTTGATGCTCTAGCAACTGGCGCATCAATCAATATTAAGCGAGTCAATAGTAATGACGATATGTCAGTTTTAAAGCACTACTTGCTAAGCAATAGCCAAAAAATTCAAACTTCATCTAGCACTACCCAAGCACAAGATATTTCTAACACATTAGATCAAGGAAACCTAATAGTGGGTAACAAGTCAAATCAAGGCTCTAGTCACAGTCAAACAATATCAATGTTACCAACAAATCTGAAAAATTTGCAAATAGACGAAACTAAATTTTACCATGAATCAAAAAAGGCCGCAGCGCATCAAAATAGAAGCGAAAATAATAGCACCTATTTTAGAACAGCTGACCATCAGAGCGAAATCTTAGAAAGTGGAACCATTGAAAAACATAAATATGACTCTCCAAAAACTTTGGACGAGTATAGTGATGCGTCTAATACTGGTAAAAATAAGTTGGAGGAAATATCACAAAAGGAGCAAATAAATCCTCATCTGAAAGAAGTGCAGTTAGTAACTGCTGGAAGTAAAATCCCAGTTCTCCATTCTAACTTACGATTATCTAAATGTGCTTCATGGGGTGGGTGTGAGACTCAACCCGCAATCAACGTCGCAGTTGTGACTAGTTCTACTGCATGTGCGAGTACTTCTGGGGCACACACTTCGGTGGCTGCCGCCTCAATATCTGCTCCAACGAATAACGCACATTTAAATTTGGATATGGCTGACTTAACACCGGGTAAGCACTGATTTATTTTAGTTTCTGGGCAATTTCAAGGATTTGAATACAAATTTAAAATGTCCTTAATATCTCAATAATGACTTCAAATTGCCCTTACAAAAGAATGTTAGTATGATCGTTTCGTTTGAAACCAAAACTTTGTACCTTCCAAAATCTTCCCTAGATTTTGATTAATTAGAAAATCAGATATTAGTAGTGATGTAGCAAAACACATGCTTTTCAAATACTCAGTCACATACAAATATGTTATAACCTACAAAATGATTGATATTATGTCCATGAAAAATCGAATATACTTAAATATGACCTACCTCCAATCCATCATTATCGTACTAAACAGCATTGCGGCGACGTCGACTAACAGAAAAGTATGTAACCGATCCATCTCAGCTGAATTTACGCTTTCAAAGGCCACGATCCAGACATTTAAACAGGTATGTAGAAAAATAGACCGAGTCAAAAGAGCATTTTTATTTCAAATATTATATAAGGACTTTCTGTACAAAAACCTTTTTCGATTATCAATCTTATTCGAATCTTTTTGCAACCATTAAAATAGGGTGTCCTGAAATTCTACGTCATGCGAGAAATATGCATCAGGTTGGACTTGCCTACGAAAAATTTGATATGAAACTCACAGCTCCAATAATTTTTTTGGTGATTAGGGTAAATAAACCGAATCAGTCATCGACATCTCACCAGTATGTTCACATGGCTCATATTCTTCAAACCAGTTCTTAGCATTTCGTAACGATTGATCTGCAAAATGCTGCATATGCTTCTCAAAGTAAATCTTCTGATTTATTTTGTTCTTAAAAAATTTTGGCCTTGAATAATATAAAATCGGAGCTTATTGTTTTTGTTACATTATTTTGATTTATATAATAATTTTAAAAATAAATTGTGCAAAAATTTCATTACTACGATTTCAGCCATTGAAATCTTGTCCAACCTTTTTGTGATTGAAGCCATGTTTTTTGTAATTAAAATAGGTTGCTTAAATGGATGGTTAAAACATCAAAACACTATCATAATGTAATGAAACTTTAAAATAGGATGCAGTATTATGCCACCTATGTTTGAGTAGGCAAAAATGGCTGAATTGAACAACAAAGTATATTCACAGGTTGCACATTTGCGTTTGATCCGACAGTTTGTATAGATATGCGAGAGCTCATTAGCATGTAGTGATGAACATTCAATGTCAGGACACTCTGGATACTAATACATTATGGATACATTTGTTTGTCGATTATGATGTTTAGCTGTTCAGTGTTGACGCAGAGTGTTATCCAGTTATCACAATCAATAAATATTAAGATATTCCAATTAACTTTTTGCGTCAAAAGTTTTCATGCAGTTAAAGATCTATAATAAAAAAGCTAAAATACTTAAATAGATGCATGCTCCGTCTTCTTCGTAGCGCCACAGCCCTTCTCGGGCCTTTGCTTCCTGCAACAAGCGCCTCCAACTGTCTCGGACCATTGACCGCCTCCTCCAATTTCGAAATCCGAGCTGCTATTACCTTTCTTCGCCGAGCCATTCAGACCAGCGTTTCCTCGGTTTCCCCACTGTCCTCCACCCTTCAGTTCTCCTAACGAATACCTTTTTGGGTATCTGTTGTTCGCCCATACGATTCATGTGGCCAGTCCATTGCGGCTTTCGCAGTCTTACAATCCTTGAGACCTCCAGATCGTCAAAAATTTAATACAGCTCATGCTTGTATCGAATTCGCCATTCCGCCTCCAGCTTCGTTCCGATTATTCGCCTCAGGATCCGTTTTTCAATTCGTTCAATATATTTCTGGATGCTTGGGTTAGGGTCCATATTTCACACCCATAGCATAGCACAGATCTTACCACAGATTTGTATACTTGGAGCTTTGTTTTCCTGTGTACATTCTTGGTCTTCAAAATCGTCAAAACTGAATAAAATATTTTATTTGCGAGCTGTATTGTTCGGCGTATTTCGTCTCTTTCATTACTGATTCTCATTGTTTTGGCGCCTAAATAAGCAAATTTGTCCACATTTTCGATATTGTATTCGCCAAGTGTGATATTTTGGACGTTTGAGATATTTATCCTACACTGCTTCTTGAGCTTTATTTTATTCTCATTGATTTGTAGCCCTACTAGTTTTGCTTCGCAGTCGAATTTCTGGAAAAGTTCTTGCGACTAAATGTTGACGTCCTCCGCATAGGCTGCCACTTGGCTCATCTTGTATGATAACGCATCTTATGTATCGACAGTTAACTTTCTTATCACCTATTCCAGATACAAATTGAAAAGCAAAAGAGCCAGCCCATCTCCCTGCCTTAGTTCGATATTTGTGTCAAAGGTTGTCGTCGTCATTGTCATTTTGTTAAGAGGACTAATTTGGCTAGGACACCAAAGCAAAGCATTATTTGGTATAGTACCTTACGATCAATACTAAAGTATGCTTGCTTAAAGTCAACGAGAATTTGGTGTACGTCTATGTTGAACTGCCTGCATTTCTCAAGTACATGCTTGACTGTAAACATTGGTCTATCGTGGATCTACCTTCATACTCCCCAGTAATACTGTTGGCATATCTAATTTCATTTTCTAAAACCCTTGAAAATATTTTGTACACCGTATAAAGTAGCGATATGCAGTGTAATGTAGATGACTTTATGAATGGCTTTCTGAACACCACTGCCATCATATTTAAAGAGCTCCACTGGAATTTCATCGATGCCCGGCGCTTTATTATTGTTTTGGTCTGTGATGGTAGAATAAACTTCATCCAGAGTTGTTGGGGCCAATGCAAGCTCTCCGGCAATATCTATAGGCTCTGGAGGATTAAGGAGGTTCTTGAAATGTGATGCCCATCTTTCCTTAATCATGTTTTCATCTGCGATGAGGTTGCCGATGTCGCCACACCAGAGCGTGGTCTTTGGCTGATAACCCCGTTTCATGCTTTTCACTTCTGTGTGTGCTTTTCTTGTGTTGTTGCTCGCTAGAGTTAAATCGATCCTTCTCAATTGATCGTCATATATTTTCTCTTCTTAATTCGAATGATCTCATTCGCTACGCTTCTGAGATTTTCATAGCGTTCTCGCTTTGTCCTGGTTTTCCTACCTAAGTATTTTTTGGGCGCTTGATTCTTTTTGTCTAACGACTTCTGAAACTCATCATCGATCCAATCATTGCTCTTGCGACGGGCTTGATGTGTGACGGTCTGTTCTGTTACGGTATTAATTGGCGCTTTCACTTCCACCCATAGCCCGTTGCTTTTTTTCGGCGATGTGTCTTATAGGATGAGAGCTCGGTAAGTACGAACGTCAAATATCCTCGAGACCTAGAACATCATCTATTTGGTTTTGTGTGTTGTCATCCGGTGATACCCAGGTAATTTTATGTATGCGTCGATTTGGGAAGCAAGTCGAACGTATGACTAGATTTCTGCTGCACTCAAAGTCAACCAGGCGCTGGCCGTTGTCATATTTTTCATTATGGAGACCATATCCTCCAGGCTTTCCCCGATG
This sequence comes from Odontomyia ornata, assembly GCA_963969285.1. Lineage (NCBI taxonomy): Eukaryota > Metazoa > Arthropoda > Insecta > Diptera > Stratiomyidae > Odontomyia > Odontomyia ornata. Next base: position 410,164 of record OZ017743.1, read on the forward strand.
AGATAGCTCATTGCCATGCTTAGCGTTGAAATCACCCAGAATTATTTTTGTGTCCTTTGTAGGAGTCTTTCTAGGTGATTGTACAATGTTTCCTCTGTTCCTTCGTAGTTTTTTTTTCAGTCAGAGCGTGTTTGTTTATCAGCCAAGTTTTGAAGAATTTCGCTTTTATACAGATCGTACACAATCGTTCATTGGCTGCTTTAAAATTAATAACGAGTGATTTGAACTCCCTATCTAAAATAAATGTCATTCCGAATTCTTGCTTCCAGTAGGCTTCCCGCTTTAGAATATTGTGTGCGATCTCATATCTTCAATATCACTTTCAGTTCACTCGTTTCCTGGATTGCCAGTAATAAAACAGGACTAGCAATGGATGTATGCTAGTCCTGTTTTATTACTGCTCGTCATAGTTTGGCCTTCAAATGGAAAGTTTTTGTCTCATCTGTCTCAAACCACAACGTTTTCCCAGAGAAATAATTTATAATACATACCAAATATCTAGATGCATCCGTTTCAAGCAGTGCACCGCCGATTTGACTCCTAATTTATTGAAACAAAAAATTATACTATTTTCGTTAAGAAGAAGTCCGAGTGTTACGGAAGACTGGAATAAAAAAATATTCAAAGTTTAAGGAAAAAGTATCGTTTTTTGTTTCAGCAAATTAGAATTCATAAGGGTGGAAAGACTAAGATTTAACTCCATTTTGCAGAATTGAATATATTTTTAATGCTGCGCTGTAGAATTTGCGCTATATCTATGTTAATCATATGAAGAGTGTTTTCACCGCATTAGTTGTCACCTTCGCTTTCTGAAATTCAAGCTGTCGATCTGCCAGCGTATAGTTCTTCACAGTCGATTGTCGCTTGAAGCCTCTTGTAGGTAATACGCTCCAATATCTTCTCCGTAGTGTCAAAAAGGTAGATGGCCCGATGTATGACAATTCATTCGGGGTCGTGACTGTCGACGAAACATGGCTTCAATGCTACACACCAGAGGCCAAGGCGCAGTCGAAACAGTGGACTTCACCCGGCGAATGTGCTCCGAAGAAGGCAAAGACTGTCCTATCGGCCGGAAAGGTGATGGCCACCGCTTTCTGGGATTCAAAAGTTGTGATCTGCATCGACTATCTGTAGAAGGACAAAACAGTCACAGGGCTCCACTATGCCGAATTATTGGGTCGGGCCGAAGCCGAATTGCAGAAAAAAAGGCAAAGGACAAATGTGCTCTTCTATATATGTATATATATATATATATATATATATATATATATATATATATATGTATATATGCATATATATCTCATCGCCATACTACGTACATCACCATATCTCATCATCAGTCCACATCGTGACGCCGAATTGCAGAAAAAAAGGCAAAGGACAAATGTGCTCTTCTATATATGTGTATATATATATATATATATATATATATATATATATATATATATATATATATATATGTATATATATATATATATATATATATATATATATATATATATATATATATATATATATATATATATATATGTATATATGCATATATATCTCATCGCCATACTGAGTATATCACCATATCTCATCAGTCCCCATCGTGACGTGTACTACCCGCTAGACGAGATGGAATACGCTGCCTGTAACTGGATGGATCCAAACATTCACCTCTGCCGACAATCTCAGCCGTGGTACCATAAGGATGCCAACATGAGCACGTGTGAGGTGACGCTACTGAAGGGTCAACGCATTTATGAGAGCTCCATGCAAGTGGCACATGTGAGAACGCATTACCCGATCGACGACACCAGCCCGGAGTATGCCATACCACCAAACATCCCCACTTACTTCAGGACGTCCGCCGTTGAGATCGACGACCTACAAAGGCAGCTAAAGGCGCAGGACCTCTCCTGGAATGACCAGCTGGATGTACACGATGTCCACTAGTACGCTCTGGGATATATGAGCCTCATTGCGCTAGTCAGACTTGTCGGTTTTCTCTGGTGTAGGACTGAGAATGTGAGCTGCCGATCACAACCGAGAAGACCTATTCCAACCCCGAGGAGATACAGCTTTCCCCACACCATGGACGAGGTTGAACCGACCGTTCAACGGGGGTTGGATGTTGATGCTAACAGCAGAAGACTCCGCATCGAAATCTTACCTCGTGTTCTACAATCTCTAAATTGTCCTTAATTATTACTAAATTGTGATGTTTGAATTTGCCTCGATCCCTACAATTACATTTTATATTGGCGAAGCGAGGAATTTTCAGGCACATTTTTTTATTCTACCGTACTTTATTCGCCCATTGTATCATGAACGTGATTACACATATGAGATATAAGCACATGCCATACACATCTTGTGTCCTTTCAAATTATCTCCAAAAACATGAAAAAAAAACTAGAAGATACTTCAATTGTAATCGAGTTGATCTCGAAAAACATCTTCCCTCCCCCAGTCTCATGTGTGTAAGCACATACCACATATATCATGTGTTTAATATTCCTGATGATAAACTCGATTGCATGAGGCTCTAGCGTGAGCAGTTTTCGTTGACAATGTACCGTTATTTACTATGCAGACGCGCGATCAGCATTTTTCGGTGGATGTTCGCTTGGCCATGAAGTGGATGCGCTTATCTTAGCGGAGATCCATTTCATGGACACGTGAGCGTCAGCATTTTTTGCCTTTTATGCGATCGAAGTAAAAGATTGCAAGTAAGTTGTCAGTACATTAGCAGACCTCATAGGGAATAAACCTCAAACCAACAATCGCTCGAGTTTCGAATACACGGTCTTCCATACGCAATGTTTTTTAAACTTGTGAGGTGAAAAATAAAAATGAAATAAATGTATTATACTAGTATTTACCAATTGACGTGCAACTAGCAAATTCATTGATAAAGTCATCAGTACCAATTCAATACAGGAAGAAGAGGAGTATCAGGGGCCGGAGCATAAGAGTTCCGTCCCATAATATATTCATGTGTATATATATATATATATATATATATATAGCAATTCCGAGCGCCCGCGGTGACGTCACCTTCAGATGTTGATCATGGATCTACTTGGTCCATTCTTGTGCTTTCCTGTGCATTCGTTTTCTTTTCTTGTTTGATCATGATGTTATTAATAATTTTCGAAGTACTGATGGAGGATCCCAGCGTCCAAATTCCCAAGATGAATGTAGTAGTATGTACCGACACTGATGTACCGAATTCTTCAAAAAGCATTGTATGGGCCAACCTTGATGGTGTTTCTGGAGACCACCGATCTTATCTGATAGTGCCAGCGAAGACGCAGTTTGATTGTGGGACGAAGCCTTGTAAGATCTATAAGGAACGGATACGTGCCGGTTAGAGTCCTTAATACCGCAGACTCAACCACGAGTATCAAAGCGGGAGAAGTCATCGGCAGCTGCCAGCCTGTTTCCACCATCACCTCCTTGGAAGCCACTCACGACCATCATTGGAAAAGGAGGCAAGATGCAGACAAAGCCCGGGAATCCACGTCTGCAATATTGAAGCAGGTCAAATTGCCAGTGCAGCTATTCAAGCGAGCCTCTGATCTGGTCACTAAAACAGTAACATCTTCTCAACAAGCCCGAATGACTAAGGCCGAGCAAGTATGTAACTCACGTCATAGATACACAGGGAGCCAAGCCAAATGGACAAGCACCGAGACGGTTTCCTATAGCCAAACAAGGAGAAGTGGGCGCACTGATCTCGGACACTGATCTCGGAAAAACAAGGTGTTATCGAACCTTCTGTCAGTCCATGAGCCGCGCCAGTAGTTCTAGCAAAGAAAAAGGATGGTAGCACCCGTTTTTGTGTCGGCTATAGGCAGCTTAACGACGTCACTAAGAAAGATAGTTACCCGCTTCCACGCATCGACGACATCATGGACACTTTAGTCGACGCAAAATGGTTTTGGACACTCGATCTCAAAAGTGGCTACTGGCAGGTAGAAATCGGCAAGAAGGACCGAGAGAAGACCGCATATTCAGTTGGGACCGGATTGTTGCAATTTGTGGTGACGCCATTTGGGCTTTGCAATGCTCCAGCCACTTTCGAACGCCTGATGGAATACGAGGCCGAACTTGGAAAACCTGCTTAGTATACCTAGATGACATCATTGTTATTGGGAGAACGTTCGAAGAGCATGTGCGGAACTTAGAAGAGGTTTTCTCCCGATTGCGACTGGTGAATCTGAAACTTAGTCCCGACAAGTGTACCCTTTTTGCAGCTGAAGTAAAATACCTGGGACACGTTGTATCCGCAGAAGGGGTCCAAACAGATCGTGAGAAGATTGAAGCCGTGAAAAGCTGGCCAACACCAAACAACAAGCGCCAACTAAGAAGTTTTCTGGGTCTGGCGACCTACTATCGAAGATTCGTCAAAGACCTTGCCAAAATAGCTAAGTGTCTCCATCAGCTAACCGAGAAAAACTGTCCGTATGTCTGGAATGAACAATGCCAGACAGCCTTTGAGACCCTGAAGGAAAAGCTGTGTGAATCACCTATGCTGGCATATCCGAAACCCGGAAAAATGTTTGTAGTTGACACCGATGCAAGCAACGGCGGTATTGGAGCTGTACTCTCCCAGCAGATCGATGGCGAAGAAAAAGTCCTCTCGTATTACAGTCGTGTTCACTCAAAAAATGAGAGGAACTACTGCGTGACCAGGAAGGAGTTACTGGCTATAATAGAGGCCACCAAGCGGTTCCACAAGTACCTATATGGCCAGAAATTTGTTCTTCGAACGGACCGTACATCGCTGAGATGGCTACTTAATCCGAGGGACAAGTTGCGAGATTGATCGAAAGATTGCAGTCAT
>OZ017743.1:425000-570000 GCA_963969285.1 Odontomyia ornata
CTTGAAACCCTCCTATTAAGGTAAGAAAACTGCTTGTTTGAACCACCGTTTGAATGATTTGTTCATTAGCGTCAACACATTGGCCTGTAATTTAATTTTTGAGTTTGGGCGCCACATCGAGCCATATCACGCTTCTCTTCATGTTATCACTGTGCACGCGATGGGGCAATGTCCATGGTTACAATTGTTGTTCTAACAGACATACCATGCCACCGACTGCTGCAATATATAATTTTTGGCTTGCGCAATATAACATGTAATAACGGCCATTCTAGAGAAGGGAATACGATTTAAGTATGTATATGACCAGGTGCACGATTTTCGTTTTGGCTCTTGGCTTACGGTGTTCCCGTTTGCGATATACGACGTCGTTGATTCGCTTTGGAACCCGGTTTGGTCCCTCCCACATATGCTGCAACTTTGGAGACCTACCCTATTGTCGCTGTGGGTTATATAGCCAGTAGAATTTGCCTTTAGATCATACCTGGTCTTCATGCGGTCAGTAGGCGATTCGAGGTGTTTTCGCAATGTCCGATGTATCTGGTTCAACCGTTGTCTTAGCTCACTTGCATACTCCGAGATCGTTTGGGGTTTCTCAGGGGGTTTTCCGAACTTTATATCAGCTTGCAGACAAATAGTCTTTCAAAAAATGACTTTGGTTGGGGTTTAGCCCGTCGATGCATGTTCAGCAACTCTGCACGCCATCAAAAATAGTGGGATATGTCGGTCCCAGTCCCTTTGGTTCTCGTCAACCATCTTGGCGAGGTGTTTATTGAGCGTGCCGTTGAAACGTTCGACCATTCCATCGGATTGGGGATGCAGCGGTGTTGTCCTCGTTTTCCGTATTCCCAGTAGTTCGCACATTTCGCCAAAAACTAGTGACTCAAAGTTTCGGCCTTGATCCGAATGTAGTTCACAAGGGACGCCATACCTACTGACCCAATTTAACACTAGCTGTTCGGCTACGGTAGTCGCTTCCTGGTTGAGAATGAGGTAGACCTCGGGCCACTTGCTGAAATAATCGGCCACAACCAGCGTGTATCGATTTCCCCATTCGGATTCAGGAAAGGGTCCTGCGATGTCAACGGCAATCCTTTCAAACGGTACACCCACGTTGTAGGTTTGCATTTGTCCCCTCAGTCGTCACTTTGGACCTTTGAAGGAAGCGCAAATTATGCATCTACGACACCAGTCCTCTACGTCTTCTCGAGCGTAAAACAGTAAAACCTTTCCCGCAATTTCGCTAAGGCCTTGTTAACACCAAGGTGGCCTCCCGAGGATCCTTCATGCATTTCCTTAACCACATCGTGGATTCGGCTTTTGGGGAATATAGTTTGCATCCTATAGGAGCTGCCATCCGCCGTTTCCCATTTTCGCTTGAGTATGCCACCCTCCACCTGAAGGGAGTTCCATTGTGCCCAATAGCTTTTCAGGGTTGCGCCATGCATTGAAACGTCTTTCGACTCAGGTCGCCCAGTTGTCTCCTTCCGTACGAGCAATGGTCCGATGTCTTCATCGGCTAACTGGGCATTTCGAATCTCCTCCGATGACCAACCTTCATCGGATTCGGCCGTTATCAATCGCAGATCAACGAGCGGCTTCTTTTCTTCAATCCGTCGGCAATGCTTACAATTAGCTGGACATGGATGACGAGATAGGGCGTCAGCATTTCCATGGACTCCGCCCTTCCGATGAACAATTTCGTAGTCGTACGACTGCAATCTTTCGATCTATCTCACAACTTGTCCCTCGGGGGTTTTGAAGTTAAGTAGCCATCTCAGCGATGCACGGTCCGTTCGAAAAACAAATTTCTGGCCATATAGGTACTTGTGGAACTGCTTGGTGGCCTTTATTATAGCTAATAGCTCCTTCCTGGTCACGCAGTAGTTCCTCTCACTTTTTGAGAGAACTCAACTGTAATACGAGAGAACTCTTTCTTCGCCATTGATCTGCTGGGAAAGTACAGCTCAGGTGATTCACACAGCTTCTCCTTCAGGGTCTCAAAGGCTGTCTGGCATTGTTCATCCCAGACATACGGACGGTTTTTCTCGGTTAGCTGATGGAGACACTTAGCTATTTTGGCAAAGTCTTTGACGAATCTCCGATAGTAGGTCGCCAGACCCAGAAAACTTCTTAGTTGGCGCTTGTTGTTTGGTGTTGGCCAGCTTTTTATGGCTTCAATTTTCTCAGGGTCTGTTTGGACCCCCTCTGCTGATACGACGTGTCCCAGGTATTTTACTTCAGCTGCAAAAAGGATACACTTGTCGGGACTAAGTTTCAGATTCGCCGGTCGCAATCGGGAGAAAACCTCTTCTAAGTTCCGCACATGCTCTTCGAACGTTCTCCCAATAACAATGATGTCATCTAAATACACCAAGCAGGTCTTCCGGGTCAGGTCTCGTAGCACGTATTCCATCAGGCGTTCGAAAGTGGCTGGACCATTGCAAAGCCCAAATGGCATCACCCCAAATTGCCACAATCCGGTCCCAACTGAAAACGCTGTCTTCTCTCTGTCCTTCTTGTCAATTTCTACCTGCCAGTAGCCACTCTTGAGATCGAGTGTCGAAAACCATTTTGCGTCGGCTAAAGTGTCCATGATATCATCGATGCGTGGGAGCGGGTAACTATCTTTCTTAGTGACGTCGTTGAGCTGCCTATAGTCGACACAAAAGCGAGTGCTACCATCATTTTTCTTTGCTAGAACTACTGGCGTGGCTCATGGACTGACAGAAGGTTCGATAACACCTTGTTTTTTCATGTCCGGGATCAGCGCGCTCACTTCTCCTTGTTTGGATATAGGAAGACGTCTCGGTGCTTGTCGAATTTAATTGGCTCCCTGTGTATCTATGACGGGAGTTACCATACTCGTTCAGCCGTGATCATCCGGGCTTGTTGAGAAGATGTCACTGTACTTGGTGACCAGATCAGAGGCTCGCTTGAATAGCTGCACTGGCAATTTGACCTGCTTCAATATTGCAGACGTCGATTCCCTGGCTTTGTCTGCATCTTGCCTCTTTTTCCAATTATGGTGATGGTGGGAACAGACTGGCAGCCTCCGATGACTTCTCCCGCTTTGATGCTCGTGATTGAGTCTGCGGTGTTAAGGACTCTAACCGGCACGTATCCGTTCCTTATAGATCTTACAAGGCATCGTCCTACAATCAAACTGCGCAATGCGGACGTCTTCGTCAGCTCTATCAGATAAGATCGGTGGTCTCCAGAATCACCATCAAGGTATGCCCATACAGTACTTTTTGAAGAGTTCGGTACATCAGTGTCGGTACATACTACTATATTCATCTTGGGAATTTGAACGCTGGGATCCTCCATCAATACTTCGACATTCTGCCATTTCAATACCCGTTTGCCCTAATTCAACGTGATTCCATGTGGTGATCCATTCCGAGAATGCAGTCATCCATAACGGTCGCGACCAGAAAATTATGTCGGAACACAAGGTCTCCCAACTGTATCGGGAGGTTGACTCTCCATGAACAGGTGCAGTTTCTCCCGTAGCTGTCTGTAGTGAGAAAATTCTGCCCTTGTGAAGTTGTTGCTGTCTCACTAGGTCTGGTCGGATAATCGATCGGGTTGCACCATTGTCGATTGTTATGGTGCAATGTTTTCCGTCAACTTGACACGGAAGGCATAAAGTCCGCTTCTCCACGATGTAGTATTGACACGGTGATGGTAGTGCTGGGGACGTTGCTCCTCCTAGCTAACCTTTGCCCCACGAAGTTGACCCCGTCAGTTTGAAGGGCTTCCATTCTGGGCTCCTGACTCGGTCTGTATCTCCTCCACCCTGGACGATAGCTCGATTTTCTTCGCTTCTTGCAATCTCCTTGCAAGTGCCCCTTCTCACCGTAATTCCAGCATCTAGGCGCACCATTTACATGCAGGTCTCGCTCGATTTCCACGTGCTCACACCTGCACTCGTCTGTCACTACCTCGCGAACCTGGGCAGTGGTACGGCTCACATTTTTCGCTGCCTCAAAGTTCAGACTAAAAGCCAATGCGCCCTTAACCGTTTGCTTTTGAGCTAAACGCACGGCTTGTTGCAATTCCTGGTCTTTTAATGTGCTGATGAATGCTTCTGTTGCTGCGTCATCTCGATGTTCTGGGTCGTACGTTGGGTAAGCCAAAAGTGCCAGTCGCTCAATGTCTTGGGCTAGCTGCTGTACAGTTTCGCCAGACTTCTGCACTCGATGCCGTAGCTGTGACCGATAAATCTGCTTCAGATGATCGTCTCCATAACGCATGTTGAGCGCATTCATTATAGCAGCCGGGTTTGAGTGCAACTCAACGGGGATCGTCTGCAAAAGCTCGGCAGCTGGGCTTCTTAGAGCAAGAATGAATGCAGTTGCTCGTTCCTGCTCATTCCAGTGATTTATCCTAGCGGCGGCTTCAAACTAGATTTTGTAAATACTCCAGACTGTTTGCCCATCGAATATTGGTGCTTGCACATTTCTGGATGTGCTTTGCGCTGCGGTTATAAGCGGAGCTGATGCGGTGGTTACTACTGCCTTCGCTGCTTCCAATTCCTTTTTCAGTTTTTCCATCTCATTGTTGATTCTCTCCTCGACCTGGCTGACCTTTTCCTCGACCTGCTAAACCTTTTCCTCGACGCATTTAATTTGCTTGTTCAGACTACCGAGCTCCGCTTTTATTTCGGTTGACTGTTTTTGGTAATCTGCCTTGATTTCGATCGCTTGTTGGTTCAAACCTGGAAAAATGTTTGTAGTTGACACCGATGCAAGCAACGGCGGTATTGGAGCTGTACTTTCCCAGCAGATCAATGGCGAAGAAAAAGTCCTCTCGTATTACAGTTGAGTTCTCTCAAAAAGTGAGAGGAACTACTGCGTAACCAGGAAGGAGCTATTGGCTATAACAAAGGCCACCAAGCAGTTCCACAAGTACCTATATGGCCAGAAATTTGTTCTTCGAACGGACCGTGCATCGCTGAGATGGCTATTTAACTTCAAAAACCCCGAGGGACAAGTTGCGAGATGGATCGAAAGATTGCAGTCATACGACTATGAAATTGTTCATTGAAAGGACGGAGTTCATGGAAATGCCGACGCCCTATCTCGTCGTCCATGTCCAGCTAATTACAAGCATTGCCGACGGATTGAAGAAAAAGAGCCGCTCGTTGATCTGCGATTGATAACGGCCGAATCCGATGAAGGTTGATTACCGGAGAAGATTCGAAATGCCCAGTTAGCCGATGAAGACATCGGACCATTGCTCGTATGGAAGGAGAAGACTGGGCGACCTGAGTGGAAAGACGTTTCAATACATGGCGCAACCCTGAAAAGCTATTGGGCACAATGGAACTCCCTTCAGGTGGAGGGTGGCATACTCAAGCGAAAATAGGAAACGGTGGATGGCAGCTCCTATAGGATGCAAACTATACTCCCCAAAAGCCGAATCCATGATGTGGTTAAGGGAATGCATGAAGGATCCTCGGGAGGCCATCTTAGTGTTAACAAGGCCTTAGCGAAATCGCGGGAAAGGTTTTACTAGCTCCATGATTGAGAAGACGTAGAGGACTGGTGCCGTAGATGCACAATTTGCGCTTCCTTCAAAGGTCCAAAGTGACGACTGAGGGGACAAATGCAAACCTACAACGTGGGTGTACCGATTGAAAGGATTGCCGTTGACATCGCAGGACCCTTTCCTGAATCCGAATGGGGAAATCGATACACGCTGGTTGTGGCCGATTATTTCAGCAAGTGGCCCGAGGTCTACCCCATTCCCAACCAGGAAGCGACTACCGTAGCCGAACAGTTAGTGTTAAATTGGGTCAGCAGGTACGGCGTCCCTTGTGAACTACATTCGGATCAAGGCCGAAACTTTGAGTCACTAGTTTTTGGCGAAATGTGCGAGCTGCTGGGAATACGGAAAACGAGGACAACACCGCTGCATCCCCAATCCGATGGAATAAACACCTCGCCAAGATGGTTGATGAGAACCAAAGGGACTGGGACCAACACATCCCACTATTTTTGATGGCGTGTAGAGCTGCCGAACATGAATCGACGGATCAAGCCCCAGCCAAAGTCATTTTTGGAAAGACTATTCGTCTGCCGGCTGATAAAAGGTGATTCATAACAAGTGTACACATTTTTGTCGAAAAAAAATATAGTTTTTGTGAAGATTGAGCTGTAATGTTTATTTATATATTACAATTTGGTCCCTTACAATTAAATATGAAACATTACTTCGGGCATATGTGCACCTCGTGCTGCTCAAACGATGATTGTAATTTTCGATGACAAGCCCCAGCCAAAGTCATTTTTTGAAAGACTATTTGACTACCAGCCGATATAAAGTTCGGAACACCCCCTGAGAAACCCCAAACGATCTCGGAGTACGCAAGTGAGCTAAGAAAACGATCGAACCAGATACATCGGACAGTGCGAAAACACCTCGAATTGGCTACTGATCGCATGAAGACCAGGTATGATCTAAAGGCAAATTCTACTGGCTTCCAGCAAGATAACTTGGTCTGGCTATATAACCCGCAACGGCGAAAGGGTAGGTCTCCAAAGTTGCAGCAAGATTGGGAGGGCCCATATCGAGTTACAAAGCGAATCAACGACGTCGTATACCGCATACAGGAACACCGTAAGCCAAGCGCCAAAACGAAAATTGTGCACCTGGACCGTCTTGCCCCATGTTAAATCCAGGTAGAATTGACTACAACTGCTGACACATCTTTTCGGGCGAATAGAACTGAGGTGGGGGCAGTGTTACATGTACAAATAATTCTGCGAGCTACTGTCGCAATTATTTTCACAACCATTAAGAACATCAACAAACGAATGTACTCGAGAACCCGCCAAGCATGATCAACATCTGAAAATGGATCACTGCTCATTCATTAAGCTGCTCGAATATTCCAGGCAATTCGCCAATGTACGAGAACTGGGTTGAACGACTAGAGACCCTATATAAAGGCGAGCTGAATGAGTGGGGGGATTCATGACAACCGCGATAATAAAAAACTGCAATAGAATGGCGCGAGGTAAAGGCGATATTGATTGAGTGATTGTGAAGTGATTTTAGAAGACAATTGCGACAGAAATTTATGGCCAAGCGGAAGTTAGACTTTTAATAGTGAAATTAATAACTGTGCATTCTTTTAAATAAACTCTTTTTAATTTAATTTAAAGACTTAGCATTTTCACTTTCCCGGAACATTAAAATTATTGGCCGCGAACCATAACACGCGACGATATATATATATATATATATATATATATATATATATATATATATATATATATATATATATATATATATATAAATTAATTGAATGAATATGAAAACAGATGAAGTTATGTTTGCCTCATTAATTGACGTATCAGGATTTTCATGTCTTTACCCGATTTTGTGCTTATTTCATAAAAACGCTTCTAAAATAAATTCAACAGAAAATTTCATATGCACTTTGTATTCATTCCAAATTAGCTTTAAACAACAAATCGATTGCAAGGATTCTTTGGAAAAAACGCTGATAGAATCTATTACCGATATCTCGAAATCCCTGCATATTTCTTCCCCAAAAGAAGTAATCGCCTCCGATTTTTTTCAGTTTGCAAGTCCTAGCAATGATCTTTTGTCATTTCATAATTTTCTTGGTTTGCCTACTGAGCTCGCCCCTTGAATTCTAACCTTTAACCACAGAATGCATATAGAAAGAAGGAAAGCTTCGAACAAACTCGCACATGTTGCTTTGAGACCTTGAAATCGGTAAGATTTTGCTATCTCATACAAAATAAACGAATGCTAAACAAGCCGTGCTATTGATTTGAGGTACCTTTCATTTGTTTCTTATGGCAAGGCCATTAAAACGTTAGTTGTTATAGGCGCACAGACAGAGATTGATTGTCATAGCTCTTCAAACTCAAGACACACTCCTTTTCGTTCGAGCACAGCCAGTACCTTTTCTTACATCCAGAGTCGTTTCATGAAACCAATTTAAATTGTAGATAAAGTTAGCATTAAAGAGACAATTAAATGCTTGATTTTTATTTTGACTACTTCATACTGAACATCCATACATGCAGGAGTCGGTTACATCTTAAAAATGTTACTTAAATCGAAAATTGGTGTTATCAAGAAGTTTTATTTGAAAAATAATGTATGATAAATGTGATTTTATTGTAACTTTGTTTACTTTTCTACCACGGTTTGTATTTTGATTTAAAACTATACCCAGCGATTGCTCATTGAAAAAAAACAGCAATAAAAAATTGTAGTACAAGTAATACTTTCGATATTAACTGAAATAAATTTTCTAAAACTTTGCCGTTGGACCAGTATACATGTATTTTATGATGAGAACTACATTTCTTTGTAAAAATCAATTCATCAGTTGCAATAATTAAGAATTCAAGTGAAAATAATAATTATGGGGGCACCATTTTCGAATATTAAATATTATATTTAAATTAATATCAACAATGGTATGAGAACGAATTTAAAAATCTAATAAGACATAAATAGCTTTTTGGCACGAATGTGTACTGTTCAACATAATCTCAGGTACCTTATTTTGTTACGAAATTTTCATGAACACAATTTGTTAAAGACATAACAAAATTCTTGAATTAATTCTATAAAAGCTCAATTTAATTTGAACTACTAATGCACCACAATGCATGTAAGATAGGCTCGCTGATAACAATCTTATCCCAAATATGTGAAACTTCTCTAAAACAATATTTGAGCCTTGCTGCTATGTTCGAGCGATTACAGTATTTCTCTTGAATTGCACACACCAATGAGATTCAATCAGTTCATAAATCGTAATTCATTGAATGTTTCAGTCTCTGTTTATGTTTTATTAATTTAACTGATGATTTCATTTCAAATAAATATTGCGATTAATATCAGAAAAGTTTGTTTTTAGAATATCAGATGTATAATTTTTGCAATTATAATAAAGCAATTTTCATAAAAAAATTAAATTAATTGTATTGCACTAGCTGGGAGAGATACATCATTTAATTTCATTATTCCGTTCTTAAGTTAAAGTACTCATAAAGTAAGCAATAATAACGGCGTTCTTAGCAGAATTAAGGACAGTTAGAGCATTCAGGACATTTAGGTCTTTAAAATAATGCAAAGATAATTTCATAGTAATCTATTTTCGGTACCAGTTACGAGTTAAGTTTAAACTGACTTGACATTAATGTCATAATTATTTTGCTTTAGAGAAAATGGCTAAATATCATTCTATCTTCATGGTCATAATTATATCTTTTCTCATCAAAGAAAAATTCATTCAAATACATATAACATTCCTTTTCATATTCATTTCTGGTATGACATGTACATTATCGCTTTTGATTTGATATTATAGTATATAAAATTTTCAAAATCATAGCACAAATTTTCATTGCCGTATACATACTAGAAAGGACATCAACATACTAAACCACAGATTGTAGCAGTATAATATTTTGAATGAGTTAAAACAGAAAAACTTGACAAAAACACAGCCTAATTACAATTCTTAAAGTTTATGCTCCATTTTAATCAGTGCGAACATGTAAAGTACTCACAAAGCGTGAATGTTAGTGGTACACTTATTGTGTGCTTGTTTCAAGGGAGCATAAAATTTCTTATAGAAATACAAATTAACACATCCGGTATGTAATCAACACTCGATAGCATTATTCAGAAGATTTGCTTATAGCTCCAAAATATAAAATCCAATTCAGCTCATTCGTCTCCGCCACTTCCAGTTGTCTGTTGGTTGTTTTTACTTTTGCTTATAGATAATTCTGCATCTATACGACTTTGATACAAACACAATGCCCTATGAATTAGTTCGTACTGTTCCGAATTTTGAACCATTCCGCCACGTTGTAAACGCAGGTTACATACTATACCAAGGACATCAACGTTGACAAAATTTTTCAGGGAACTCCGAGCATAAATCGAATAATCTATAGTTTGATCATTACATGGCCTTAAAGAATGTAAAATCGAGCTACGAATTTGTTGTATTCCATTAAGTATGGCCGCCAAGCATCCTGTTCTTCCAATTCCAGCGGAGCAATGAATTATAGGAATTGGCTCAATTTCACTAGACATATTTAAAATTCGCTCAAGCACGATGTTTTTTCTCTCACTGGGCTTACTTTTGTCTTTTTCTTCAGAAGTCATGATTTTAAATTCACTGTCGCAACATATATCCAACAAATGCAAACTCATATCGAGAAGTAGCCCCACATCTTCGGGAGAATGATGATCTGGCCAGTCTGGAAACCAGTAATGATAACATGTAAATTTTTTCAATACTTGCGTCGTATGAGCATGTGATTTCGCTTGACTCTCTCCAAAATTGTCCTTGATTATTGAAATCACGTACAAAACCGTGAGATGTCGTATCGAATAACCTTCCATCTCCTGTATACCACAATTTTTGATAAGGAAAAAATTTTGTTTGCTGATATCGTTGATATTCAGTTGAGTGTTATAATCTTGATGATAGTTGAAATATCTGTCATCAAGTTCTAATACGAGCCCAGATTCTTGCGATAGTTCAGTTTTTGCGGTCGAATTCAGATATGACTCATATACACCAGCTAACCCTGAGCTTTCAAACCTTTCGTTAGAACTTGTGATGAATATTATTTGATTGATTTCAACAGGAAAATAAATTGAACACTTTTGCTGATTATTTTCAACAAAATTAGTAAGCATGACAATCTTTTGTGAATGGTGGTTTCTGTTTTTTTGGCTAACTATATCTGCTAGTTCGTAACCACGCATATTACCTTTCATTTCGTTTTGATGAGGTTTACACTGATATCTTTCAATATTTTGTTGAATCATCAGCCAATAATCGTAAATGGTGTTAGGTAATGGACCTTGAGTCACGATATACGAATTTCTGGCATAATCGGGCCCCTTTGAAAGAAAGAAATCTCAATATAGAAGTGATATAAATTCAATTAAAATAAAAGTTAATTTCCTTTGATGCATCAATGTGTTCGATTACAAACAGCCCAAGTAAAAAATCTATTGAAATGTTTTTATGCTGTGTATGTTCATTGAAAAATCAAACTGATTAGCAAAGAAAAAAAAAATGAAGCGAATAGATCGGTGAAGAGCAGCGTAAATGCATATCAAACAACGAAAAATATTTTCGTAATTTGATTGTATTGAATTGAAATATAGAGCGGATTAAACTGCTGAATTGCCAAATTAAGGTTTGCCGTCCTGTGACCATACTCTGTTCTCTCTTGCATTCAGTTAAGATACGTAGCGAGATTATCAATTGCAAAAGGTTCAACTATATGACCCAATAAACAGCGTGAAGTAATTGAATTTATTATTCAAAAAATCGATGAAGGAATCGCTCGTATCAACTCGATCCTACATAAAGTCATCTCTAAGAACCTCATCAAGGAATTTTCGACAGATTATATTTATCGAGATTTGCCAGAAAGCATATTGGAGCGTAATCCTAGACGAAGCAAGTTCAGAAGCCTATTCCCAAGAATGCACCACAGCATTTGCAATGTGGTAAGCTTGGAATGTTCACTTAGTTATTCTTTTTCTCAATGGATTTATCTCAAGAAGAACCATGGCATTTGTGAAAGAGAGATTCGAATAGAATTTGGAAACATAAAACCAAGTTCTTGTCAATTTCCCCAAATGAAAAGCATAACGTCAGAAATGACTGCCAAGAGGCTTAATTTATAATAAACCAAAGCTGGTGGATGACCAACCTATAGCCACTTCTATGGTTAAATCATTTAATTTCGATAAATAGTTGATTATAAGTGTTTTTAGTACATATTTGACAATCAACAACTGATTAAAACTTGCAAAAGGTACACGGACTGTATAAAACATTTATTTTAAAATTCAGTACAAAGCAATCCACTTGCATTTAATATTATTTTGCAGTATCTGACACGTCAATATTTCAAGAAATATTATAATTACGCCAAATAATAGCGAAAGCAAAAAATTTCGGCTAAATACATACTCCAATCAAGCCATGTTTTTACAAAACGTTCATGTTTTGATATACTGAATAGGAAAAACATGCATAAATCGGCAGTAAATAATATCTTCAAGCCATTGAAAGAGATTTTTTTTGGAAACTTGTAAACCAAAAGATAAATTTAAATGGGTAATGTTATGATTATCTTCTTTTTAGCTAACGAGTTGTATACTCACTTTAATGTAATTAGCATTAATATATGGCTCTTGCATAGTCCCATATTCTGCTTTTAAGATGACTCGCGAGTGTTCGTTCGGTAAAATTGTTTTGTAGCGATTTTTAGACTGCGAGCCAAATACGAGCGGTTTTTCCTGATGATTTGTCGGAAGATCCCAGAATTCTTCATGTAAAGACCTTCGTAGAAGTTTTTTCTCATCATCACTAGGTAATGCATCAAATAGAAAATGATTAGACCTCTGAATTGGGCTGTTTGGTTTTGCTAGTTTATTTAATGTAGAATTATATGAATATGGTTCTGCATAAGCTGCCAAATCTTTGCCATACTGCGGATGGATCCTCTCCATTTCATAACTTTCCTCAAAAATGTAATATAGTTTACGTAGATGATCTTCCGTGAGAACATTCGTTGCGTTTTGCAATAACTGAATGTTAGCCAAATACATTTTGAAATCTTCCGAAGTTGATTGAGGAGAAAGTGGTTTGGTTGAGATGTTTCTCACGCCTGTGCAAGAACATAAATTAGACTGTCCAAACTGCCTGGGATTACCCATATTTAATGAATAGTCTGAATCCACAACATGCTTCATTTGGTAATCATTACTATTTCCTGCGCTTGGTTTCAGGTCGGAAACTGAACCGAAACAAGTCTTGATTGAGTTCCTCACGTGTGTTTGATTCAATCTATTACATTGTGAGACCATTGCGTTAAGATTCTCTGAGCTGAGGAATTTTCTCTGGTGTCGTTGGTCCGGGGATGTATCTATGTCCATATTTTCCCCCTTCTCGTGTTTAGTATTTTGATTCGAAGGTAATGTAGAGTTTTCAAAACTTTCTGCTGATGTGTTCGTTATGTTGTTCAAACTACATATTGATGCTCGCAAATTATAGTTTGAAGCTGTGAGCGCATTATTTTGTATGTTAAGGGTTAGGCTGGCGTTCGAATTTCTGCGCTCTAACAGACCCTTCTTGTTCACTTGCTGTTGCCGAAATACTTGCGACTGATAATATTGGTTGCAAAGCTGAGGCTGCTGGAGGTGGGTGTTAGAATGTTGAGTATGTGGTTTTAGTTTTCCATAAGAGTTAGAATTTATTGTTGAATGTATTGAAGAAATATTCAATGAACTATGACTGTTAAAACGACTCAAGTTCGCAGCACTTGCCCCTTTTAAATTCAAAGTCAAACTTGTATTTGATCCTCGGCGCTGTAATATATTTTTTCTATTTACACTACTGTCAGGTTGAGTTAACTCAACTTCAAAACTATTTTGTTGTTGTAATGGTGATGAGTTGTAAGGATGTAAAATGCTCAACTGACTATTGGAACAACCATGGGTAGCAATTGATTGAGTTGACGATGCATTGGATTTTATTTGCGGACACATTTGCAACTGATGTTGTGGACAGTTATTCAAATTATAATTTGAGCCAGTGAAGCTTCCGAGACTATAATTTGAAGCACTCATACACTTTGTTAAATTCCCCAAAGATCCATTCATGCTAAGATTAATTGTCAAACTTTGATTCGATCCCCGTCGTTGTAAAATATTTGCGCGAGAAAATGTTCCAGCTTTGGTTGTTCCACATCTGATATCTTCAATTGCTTGAGTTTTTTGCTTTTCATTATGTTGAACAGTTACAGTGTCTTTACATACACAATCACCAAAGTCAGTTAAAGTTATCACTTCAGGCAACGTTTCCAAATTATTATTTGACAAACTAAGTGTTCCACACTTTTGCATATACAAGCTCGATCCCAAAAAATGTCCATCGCTTTCCGTTAATTTTGCTTTAGTTCTTTTCTTTCCTTCAACTTGATCATGATTACCTACTTTAGAACCGTCACCTGTGACTACAAGGACGTCGTCACCGATTTCTTCAATATAGAAATTATCTATGTTCACATCATCTATTTCATCGCCGTAATTGTCATCTATATCAATGGCAATTTGCAATGATTGATCATCATCAATACCACCACTGCAAAGATGTTGTTTATAATCTAAAGGTTTCAAAACAGAATTTAAAGGCGTTAGTTGGCTGCTGGGGACCTTTATGTTTGGAGGTTTCATTGCAGTAGTTGGTTTTCCACACGATTTTTTCCTACTAATATGTACCTGTCGTTTTGGTGTAGTAGGAACCGATATTGAGGATAATTGAACAGCTCTCAAATTCAGGGTAGAATGTTGCATGAGTGGTTTTCTCGTTGATTGAACAATTGAACAAGAACACATGTTATTTGACTCAGATGAATCCAAGGAAAATGCCTTTTGTTTTGATTGCGTCAGTGTAGGTGTTTTTGGTGTCTGTACTTTCAATAGTGACTTACATTCATTACTGCTAGCCAAGCCTGTTAAATTTGTGCTAGTTCCTTTATTAATATTGATTTTTAAATTGTTTTTGTTTTTGCGGTTCATTTTGCTACCTACGTTGGTGGCAGGAAGAGGAACGCACAGAGAAGTAGCTTCATGCTCCTTATTCCCAACTTTTCCTCTGCTTTTTTCTGAGCAAACGTTTTCTACAGTTGCTTTAGCGCTGACTTGTTGCATTTCATTTGCATATTGGACTAATTCTTCCACGGGAATACCTAAATTATCTTCAACTAAACGCGCACCATCTGAATCCAAGGATATAGATTTCAGTCTTACTCGCCTAGATGCCTGACTTTCGGAGCCCCCCTTCTGGGTCAGTGTTCGGTTATATATAATTGATGTTTCATCAGAAGTCTGTTCACATGATAAACTATCGACTTCAGGGAATTTAAAGTAGTTTCCGTGTTTATAAACAGCCGAGTTTAGCAATGGGCTAGCATTGGAATAGCAACTACTTTGATCATTGATTGCATTTACAAATGGCCGATTTGCACCGTTCGAAGTAGTATCTTCTGCATGAATTTGTTTTGGTGAGAACGAAAAATGACCTTTTGAAGAATCGCTATGAATTGGTGAGTTTTGTTCAGCAAGTACATGATCAGTTATCTTCATTTTAGGTGAGTTTATAATCTCTGTTGCTTTTGGAGACTCGTTTTCCTTATCATCGTTATGAAAAAGATCCTTCCCTCGAACATTGCTCAACATATGATTTATTTGTGAGACCGTGACAGATGGAGAATCATAGCGTGTTATATTTTCCTCACAATTTCCATATTGTTTTTGTTGCGATTTTCGAGGAGATTGTGAGCGACAGTGATCAAAATTTGACAAACGTTTTTTGACTGATGAAAATGTCTTTGAAGGAGAACAAGGCAAAGATGGTAACAATGATGTCACGGAACAGTATGTCTGTTTCTGTTTTGTAATGGAAAGGGAATCATCCATAATAGCTCCATCATTGCACGACTGTGGCAAAGAACTTTGACGTAAAAGCTTTGCTTCACGCAGTTCACTTATTTTTGGACTTGTTTGGGCAGTAAGGGTCAGAAAGTTATCATCCAATGAGGAATCAAGCATACTTCCCTTCGTGTTTATGTTAAGTCGGCAACTGGTTATATTCTGAAATATGTGCGTATTGTCCATGCTTACTATCAAAGCAGAGGTAATTTCTAAAAGGAATTGGAAATTGGAATTGTTTTTGTCGCTCCACCAAAAATTTGCTGTATTATTCACATAATTCAAATAATCATGACCACTCAAGATGACGTTTGTGATGCTATTGAAATCGGATGCCATATTAATGTCAATATTACCTTTAAAAAAATTGTTTACAATTAGAAATACGATCCCTTTTGTATCAAAAGCATATTCACAAAACGATATTTTCTTTCGTTTGCCATATTGTTGTTCATTTGAGTTCGAATCAAATGCAAGCAATTATCAAATATTTTTTATTAAACATTTTTATGTATCACTGATGAATATGGCAGAATTCCTGGCCTGCGAGATACTTCAGGTTTTAACTACTCTTGAAATACTTTTAAAACAAAAACTCTTTTGTTACCAATAAATTATACAATTTCGTTAACAAGTTGTGATTGCAGCATTATTTAGAACAATAATATATCATGTGTGAATTAATTACCAGTCTGATTTCCTAGTATGTAGTCACGAGCAGATCTATAGAACAAGGACTATCGTTGATGACTTGAGGTTTTATATTTTCATGAATTTTTATAAACAGACAAAAATAATTCATGCAGTTCGTTCTAATCGAATTTCAGTTAGTTCAGGGGCACCAATGTGAAACATTTATTAAAGATTAAATAAACTGTCATAATGAAAGACCCAAGAAAATAGATACAAGTTAGATTCTTTGCACCAAAGTAATGATAAATTATATTGGTTAATAGTCATTTCAAGCTCAACATTTTTTTAATATTTTGGAGCTCAGAACCTGCTAAGCAGATGAAATCAGCAATGTTAAGCAAATCACACATAATCAATGTTCTGAAAAACTCTTTCAAAAAAGAGGCTTCAGAGAAAGAATCAAACCTTGTACCAATGAGCTTGTTACATATACTAAAAAGTTAGCACTCACTTTCTGCGAAACTGTACTAGAACCACTATATGAAGTATGTATTCATTCAGCTCAAAAAAAACTCATTGCAAGATAAAATTAGAATCAAGTATTACTTAAATAGCACAATGACAATCATTGAGATAAGAATTTTCTAAAATGGGAAACCCAATTTATATATATATATATATATACTCGAAACCACGAGAACCCAACGAGCATGATCAACATCTGCAAGTGACGTCACTCCATTCATTAATTTTCTCGAATCTACCAGCTAGAACATTCGCCAATAAACGAGAAATGGGTGAATAGGTAGAGACCCTATATAAAGGCGAGCTGAATGAATGGGGGGATCATCATTCATTCGACCGCGATAAGAAAACTGCGATATAGTGGAACGCGAAGTAAAGACAATTGATTGTTTGAGTGCAAAGTGTGTTTCGTAATAGTGAAGTAATTTAGAAGACAATTGCGATAAAAAATTTATGGACAAGTGTTAGATTTTAATTTTAATAGTGAAAATTAAAATTAGTGAAAGTGTTAACTGATTATTGTGCATTTTATTTAATTAAATAAACTCTTTTAACTTAAATTAAAAGACATTGCGTTTTCACTTTCCCGGAACATTAAAATTATAGGCCGCGAACCAATAACACGCGACAATGGTGTCGAGAAGTGAGATTAAAATTTTGGAAGTGAAAACGTTTAAACAATTTTAAAGTGCACAATTGTGAAAATTAACGTGGAAAAATAGCCGAAACAATAAAAATGCCAGGAAATTTACACCTAAAAATTAATCAATTGAGCATATCGGAGCTCACAGAGGAGTTGGAACAAAGAAATCTGGCTACACAAGGTACAAAGGCCATACTGATTGCACGCTTGCGTGATGCGATCGAGTCGGAAGGCGGGAATCTGGATTCGGGTGAGTTCTCAGATGCGGAAAAAGGCGCAGAAGGTGGAGGAGTAGAAACACCAAAATCAAAGGAGCCAGAAAATGCGCTAATGCAAATGTTAATGCTGATGTCATCGAGTCTGACTGCGAAGCTAGATGAACAATCAGCGAAGCTAAATGAACAGTCATCCAGTCTGACTGCGAAGCTAGATGAACAATCAGCGCAGCTAAATGAACAGACATCCAGTTTAGCTGCGAAGTTAAATGAACAATCAACGAAGCTAAACGAACAATCAGCGAAGCTGGACCAACAAGCAATCGAAATCAAAGTAGACATCAAGGCAGACATCACACAGAAGCTGGAGAAACAGTCAACCGAAATAAAAGCGGAGCTCGGTAGTCTCAACAAGCAAATTAAAGGCGTCGAGGAAAAGGTTGACCAGGTCGAGGAAAAGGTTTACCAGGTCGAGGAAAAGGTCAGCCAGGTCGAGGAGAGAATCAACAATGAGATGGAAAACATGAAAAAGGAATTGGAAGCAGCAAAGGCAGTAGTAACCGCCCCACCAGCCCCAATTATAACCGCAGCGCAAAGCTCATCTAGAAATGTGCAAGCACCAATATTCGATGGGCAAACGGTCTGGAGTATTTACAAAATCCAGTTTGAAGCAGCCGCTAGGATAAATCACTGGAATGAGCAGGAACGAGCAACTGCGTTAATTCTTGCTCTAAGAGGCCCAGCTGCCGAGCTTTTGCAGACTATCCCCGTTGAGCTGCATTCAAACCCGGTTGCTATAATGAATGCGCTGGACATGCGTTACGGAGACGATCATCTGAAGCAGATTTACCGGGCGCAGCTACGGCATCGGATGCAGAAGTCTGGCGAAACCTTGCAGCAGCTAGCACAAGACATTGAGCGACTGGCACTTTTGGCTTACCCAGCGTACGACCCAGAACATCGAGATGAAGTAGCAGCAGAAGCATTCATCAGCGCCTTAAAGGACAAGGAATTGCAACAAGCCGTGCGGTTAGCTCAAAAGCAAACAATCAAGGATGCATTGGCTTATAGTCTAAATTTTGAGGGAGCCAAAAATGTGACCCGTACCACTGCCCAGGTTCGCGAGGTACTGGCAGATAATTGCAGGTGTGAGCGCGTGGGAATTGAGCGAGAGCTGCAGGTGAATGGTGCGCCTAGATGCTGGAATTGCGGGGAAAAGGGGCACCTGCAAAGAGACTGCAAGAAGGGAAGAACACCGAACTATTGTCCAGGGTGGTGGAGATCCAGACCGTGTCAGGAGCCTAGAATGGAGGCCCATCAAACTGCAAGGGCCAACTTCGTGGGGCGAACGTTGGCTAGGAGTATCGACATCCCCAGCACCACCATCACCGTGTCAAGACTACATCGTGGAGAAGCGGACTTATGCCTTCCGGGTCAAATTGACGGAGAACATTGCACCATAACAATCGACACTGGTGCAACCCGATCGATTATCCGACCAGACCTAGTTAGACAGCAACAACTTCACAAGGGCAGAATTTTCTCACTACGGACAGCTACGGGAGAAACTGCACCTGTTCATGGAGAGGTCAACCTCCAGATACAGTTGGGAGACCTTGTGTTCCGACATAATTTTCTGGTCGCGAACATTATGGATGACTGCATTCTCGGAATGGATTTTCTCCGACCACATGGAATCACGTTAGACTTGGGCAAACGTGTATTGAAATGGCAGAATGTCGAAGTACTGATGGAGGATCCCAGCGTCCAAATCCCCAAGATGAATGTAGTGGTATGTACTGACACTGATGTACCGAATTCCTCCGAAAGCATTGTATGGGCCAAGCTTGATGGTGATTCTGGAGACCACCGATCTTATCTGATAGAGCCAACGAAGACATCCGCATTGCGCAGCTTGATTGTAGGACGAAGCCTTGTAAGATCTTTAAGGAACGGATATGTGCCGGTTAGAGTCCTTAACACCGCAGACTCAACCACGAGCATCAAAGCGGGAGAAGTCATCGGCAGCTGCCAGCCTGTTTCCACCATCACCTCTTTGGAAGCTTCTCACAACCATCATTGGAAAAGGAGGCAAGACACAGACAAAGCCCGGGAATCCACGTCTGCAATATTGAAGCAAGTCAAATTGCCGGTGCAGCTATTCAAACGAGCCTCTGATCTGGTCACCAAGTACAGTGACATCTTCTCAACAAGCCCGGATGACCAAGGCCGAACGAGTCTGTTAACTCACGTCATAGATACACAGGGAGCCAAGCCGATTCGACAAGCACCCAGACGCCTCCCTATAGCCAAACAAGGAGAAGTGAGTGCGCTGATCTCGGACATGGAAAAACAAGGCGTTATTGAACCTTCTGTCAGTCCATGGGCCGCGCCTGTAGTTCTAGTAACGAAAAAGGATGGTAGTACTCGTTTTTGTGTCGACTATAGGCAGCTCAACGACGTCACTAAGAAAGATAGTTACCCGCTCCCACGCATCGATGACATCATGGACACTTTAGCCGACGCAAAATGGTTTTCTACACTCGATCTCAAGAGTGGCTACTGGCAGGTAGAAATCGACAAGAAGGACCGAGAGAGCACCGCATTTTCAGTTGGGACCGGATTGTGGCAGTTTGTGGTGATGCCATTTGGGCTTTGCAATGCTCCAGCCACTTTCGAATGCTTGATGGAATACATGCTACGTGGTCTAACCTGGAAAACCTGCTTGGTGTACCTAGATGACATCATCGTCATCGGGAGAACGTTCGAAGAGCATGTGCGGAACTTAGAAGAGGTTTTCTCCAGACTGCGACTGGCAAATTTGAAACTTAGTCCCGACAAGTGTACTCTTTTCGCAGCTGAAGTAAAGTACCTGGGACATGTCGTATCAGCAGAAGGGGTCAAAACAGACCCTGAGAAGATTGAAGCCGTGAAAAGCTGGCCATCACCAAACAACAAGCGCCAACTACGAAGTTTCCTGGGTCTGGCGACCTACTATCGAAGATTCGTCAAAGACTTTGCCAAAATAGCTAAGTGTCTCCATCAGCTAACCGAGAAAAATCGTCCGTATGTCTGGAACGAACAATGCCAGACAGCCTTTGAGACCCTGAAGGAAAAGCTGTGCGAATCACCCGTGCTGGCGTATCCGAAACCCGGAAAAATGTTTGTAGTTGACACTGATGCAAGCAACGGCGGTATTGGAGCTGTACTCTCCCAGCAGATCAATGGCAAAGAAAGAGTCCTCTCGTATTACAGTCGAGTTCTTTCAAAAAGTGAGAGGAACTACTGTGTGACCAGGAAGGAGCTATTGGCTATAATAGAGGCCACCAAGCAGTTCCACAAGTACCTATATGGCCAGAAATTTGTTCTTCGAACGGACCATGCATCGCTGAGATGGCTACTTAACTTCAAAAACCCCGAGGGACAAGTTGCGAGATGGATCGAAAGATTGCAGTCGTACGACTACGAAATTGTTCATCGGAAGGGCGGAGTTCATGGAAATGCTGACGCCCTATCTCGTCGCCCATGTCCAGCTAACTGCAAGCATTGCCGACGGATTGAGGAAAATGAGCCGCCCGTTGATCTGCGACTGATAACGGCCGAATTCGATGAAGTTCCACAAGTACCTATATGGCCAGAAATTTGTTCTTCGAACGGACCATGCATCGCTGAGATGGCTACTTAACTTCAAAACCCCCGAGGGACAAGTTGCGAGATGGATCGAAAGATTGCAGTCGTACGACTACGAAATTGTTCATCGGAAGGGCGGAGTTCATGGAAATGCTGACGCCCTATCTCGTCGCCCATGTCCAGCTAACTGCAAGCATTGCCGACGGGTTGAGGAAAAGGAGCCGCCCGTTGATCTGCGACTGATAACGGCCGAATTCGATGAAGGTTGGTCATCGGAGGAGATTCGAAATGCCCAGCTAGCCGATGAAGACATCGGACCATTGCTCGTATGGAAGGAGACGACTGGGCGACCTGAGTGGAAGGACGTTTCAACGCATGGCGCAACCCTGAAAAGCTATTGGGCACAATGGAACTCCCTTCAGGTGGAGGGTGGTGTACTCAAGCGGAAATGGGAAACGGCGGATGGCAGCTCCTATAGGATGCAAACTATACTACCCAAAAGCCGAATCCACGATGTGGTTAAGGAAATGCATGAAGGATCCTCGGGAGGCCACCTTGGTGTTAACAAGACCTTAGCGAAATTGCGGGAACGGTTCTACTGGCTCCACGCTCGAGAAGACGTAGAGGACTGGTGTCGCAGATGCACAATTTGCGCTTCCGTCAAAGGCCCAAAGCGACGCCTGAGAGGACAAATGCAAACCTATAACGTAGGGGTACCGTTTGAAAGGATTGCTGTTGACATCGCTGGACCCTTTCCTGAATCTGAATGGGGAAATCGATACACGCTGGTTGTAGCCGATTATTTCAGCAAGTGGCCCGAGGTCTACCCCATTCCCAACCAGGAAGCAACTACTGTAGCTGAACAGCTAGTGTTAAATTGGGTCAGTAGGTACGGCGTACCTGGCGAACTACATTCGGATCAAGGCCGAAACTTTGAGTCACTAGTTTTTGGCGAAATGTGCGAGCTGCTCGGAATACGGAAAACGAGGACAACACCGCTGCATCCCCAATCCGATGGAATGGTCGAACGTTTCAACGGCACGCTCAATAAACACCTTGCCAAAATGGTTGACGAGAACCAAAGGGACTGGGACCGACATATCCCACTATTTTTGATGGCGTATAGAGCCGCTGAACATGCGTCGACGGGCCAAGCCCCAGCCAAAGTCATTTTTGGAAAGACTATTCGTTTGCCAGCCGATATAAAGTTCGGAACACCCCCTGAGAAACCCCAAACGGTCTCGGAGTACGCAAGTGATCTACGACAACGGTTGAACCAGATACATCGGACCGTGCGAAAACACCTCGAATCGGCTACTGACCGCTTGAAGACCAGGTATGATCTAAAGGCTAATTCTACTGGCTTCCAGCAAGATGCCTTGGTGTGGCTTTATAACCCGCAACGGCGAAAGGGTAGGTCTCCAAAGTTGCAACATAATTGGGAGGGACCATACCGAGTTACAAAGCGAATCAACGACGTCGTATACCGAATACAGGAACATCGTAAGCTGAGAGCTAAGATGAAAATCGTGCATCTGGACCGTCTTGCCCCATATTACACCCAGGGAGAATTGACTACAACTGGCGACACATCTTTTCGGGGCGAAAAGAACTGAGGTGGGGGCAGTGTTACATGTACAAATAATTCTGCAAGCTACTGTCGCAATTGTTTTCACAACAATGAAGAACACGAATTCACTCGAAACCACGAGAACCCAACGAGCATGATCAACATCTGCAAGTGACGTCACTCCATTCATTAATTTTCTCGAATCTACCAGCTAGAACATTCGCCAATAAACGAGAAATGGGTGAATGGGTAGAGACCCTATATAAAGGCGAGCTGAATGAATGGGGGGATCATCATTCATTCGACCGCGATAAGAAAACTGCGATATAGTGGAACGCGAAGTAAAGACAATTGATTGTTTGAGTGCAAAGTGTGTTTCGTAATAGTGAAGTAATTTAGAAGACAATTGCGATAAAAAATTTATGGACAAGTGTTAGATTTTAATTTTAATAGTGAAAATTAAAATTAGTGAAAGTGTTAACTGATTATTGTGCATTTTATTTAATTAAATAAACTCTTTTAACTTAAATTAAAAGACATTGCGTTTTCACTTTCCCGGAACATTAAAATTATAGGCCGCGAACCAATAACACGCGACAATATATATATATATATATATATATATATATATATATATATATATATATATATATATATATATATATATATATATATATATATATATATATATATATATCTACTCACAGCATAAAGGCTGACGTTTGAAGTTAAAATTATGTATGGAAAGATACTAAATTTAGCGTTTGCAAAATAAAGTGAGGATATAATTAATTGAAAAATGTTGCCTCATTTCAGTAAATCAAATACAACTATATTGAGAATACGGCTAGTTTGCTCGTTTTTCTAAACAAAGTGAGGGCAACTCTGGCTAATTTAAAATTTATTGTTTGGATTTGGTGCTTTTTTTTGCATTAAGAAACCTTAATTATTCATAATATCAAAAATAATTAATGTACAAAATATTTGCCGCATAAAGATGCGCGTTTCTTTTTAAATATTGCATAGCTGAAAAAATGCTTTTCTAAAGTGTTTAGTCATAAACGCTCGTCGACTCTTCCGGCAGGTAATTGCAATGCAAAGTTAAACGTTATATGAAATAAAGATTTTGTTGGGAATTTTAAAAAATCAAATGCTTGCGTTTTCAATGTTCTCTCTGGGAAATTGAAGTGTGACTTGATCTTACAATAAATGATATCACATCAGAGCGTTGGGAAGTTGCTTACCATAAAGAAACGTTTCCACTCCTCGCTTCGAAAAATGAGACAGTGGTGTCAACTTTATACCGATAAAATGTTAGTAAACAAACAAATCATCACAAATCGAAATAAAATATCGTTTTAAATGAACGTATGCTGAATTAAAACTACGGCTACTAATATTAAACTTACATTTTTCATGGATGAATTGCCATGCGACATTTGTGCCACTTTCAAACTTTTCGATTACTACTTGTTTGATTGTTGAAATCAGTGCTATCCACAAATTTCGCACTTTAGTAAGGTTTTGTTTGAATAAATGAAATAAATCTAAAGGCGCAAAAAACTTCACTTTTTAAATTAATTTGAAAACGCACCTTTTTAAACTATTATCTGTACAAAGTTTTTTAAGTCTTATTCCCATTGAATTTTTGAGTCCTTCATCATGTGACACAGAAGCTGTAATAACACTTTTTCACAAATTCATAAAGGAAATATAACTTTTGGATTTTTTGGGTTTCAAGCACTAATAATTACAAGTTGAAGATATAAACAAAACCATTTGACGATTCCATTCTCCCAGTTTAGTTAGCGGCAGCGTCTGTTAAAGAAAAACATTAAATGCTTGGACTGAAATACTCCGCCGCTCTACATTGATTTTTCCACGTTTGGTTGAGAATCATTATGCAATTTTATTCAGTATTTTTCTGAAAGCACTAAAGAAGATTCTTTTAGTCATATGCGGTTTACATTTTCAAAACAATAACACACGGAAAAGGAACAGTGCAACAAATCGAAAAGGGAAGTGCGCAGACCCTTCACAGCTCTATACGAAAAAGTGTGAAATACTCACTGAATCAAATCATTTATTCTATAAGTTAAATTAATTTCACATTTATGTTAAAAATATTCAAGTAACAATTATCGACAAGATTAACACATCAATTACTTATTTGAAGACAAATTGAAACTGACATTTGAAAACCTGACCTATAAACTTCTTCCCTTGCTGTGTTGTCCCGGTATGAATTTCACATAATGGTGTTTGTCTTCTAGATATAACAAAACATGTCATATACATTGTTTTAAGCACAAATACAATATAAACAGATTAGGGCACTTGCATACTACTAATAATAAATTGAGATTACATGTTCTTCAGAAGTCTTGTATACTTTTATTAACAATATGGAAAAGAACTAAGCTCATTCATGAAATCTTCATATTGACCTATTAACACAATCAAATTCTGAAAAAAATGATTTAACAGATTTTTCAGTCAATATCCACAACACCTCAACCTTCCTGAAGCAAAGCATGTGCAGGAAGTGTGTATACAATGCGCATGAACATGACCCCATCAGAAGCTACTAGCAAAGAATACGTAAATTCGATTACAAAATGCGGAACGCAGTTGCTTTTTATTTGCATACGCTTTCAACTTGAATTTTGTTAATCAACGTTTCAAAAGGGCTTAATAATTATCCAGAAATGCACGTTGGGCAAGGAAACTTTATTTTCTAATGTCATTACCATACAAGCGCCTATTGTATTATACTCTTTTTATTAAATTAGCTCTTAAAACAGTAGAAGAATCTCATCGCACTTGGCGTTTACAAAGTCGAAAATGTTAATACCATTATTACATGGCTAATTGATTCAAAGAATTACAATTTATGACTCTGATGCCACTTATAGGATCCATAATACTTAAAGTTGTTTTCTTCACATTTACGGTCAGCTTCCTTTGGCCCTCGTGACCCATAAATATATGGAATAGGTTTGATACACTCTTTTTCAATTTTATGTAAAACAGGAGTAAAAATACGCCAGGCTTCGCTAAGTTCATCGGACCGTACAAAATGCATAAGTGAGCCACAAAATACATCCAATATAAGGCGTTCATACGCATCTGGTAAATAAGAGTCTTTATACCGGTAGCCATATGTCAAGTCCAGCTCCGTTTCCTCCATGTCAAATGTTATTCCTGGTGATTTAGTCATCATTTTAACATAAAGCGCTTCGCCAGGTTGAACACGAATAACAAGTTCGTTGCGTTTCGTATGTCCCTCGAAAATATCCCCTGGAACATCCTGATATTGGATACGAACTTCAGCTTTTCTTTCATTCAATGCTTTTCCACACCTTAATATGAATGGTACACCGTCCCAGCGTTCGTTGTTGATTTTTAAAATAGCCAACGCATAGGTTGGCGTTGTTGAGCCCTTCGGGACTGTAGGATCATCTAAGTATCCTTGCATTTCCTCCTCAGTTTTTCCTTCAGGGTTTCCGACGTATTGGCCCAAAATCATATCTCCTATTTCCAGTTCCCTTATTGATTTTAGAACTTTAACTTTTTCATCACGTATGTCATCTGGATGACATGTAACAGGCTTTTCCATTGCTACAAGCGATAATATTTGTAATAAATGGTTCTGCATAACGTCTCTTATAATTCCGAATTCGTCAAAATAACCACCTCTTCCTTGTGTTCCAAATGGTTCTTTAAAGGTAATAAGTACTGATGCAACATTATCACGATTCCAGGTTGGGCTAAAGATTCGATTTCCAAAACGAATAGTCATCAAGTTTTGAACCATTTCTTTGCCTAAGTAATGATCTATCCGAAATATTTGATCTTCATGAAATAGTTGGGCAAGATGATCACTGAGTTGTTTTGACGTTTCAGCGTCCTTTCCAAATGGTTTCTCAATAATAATGCGGGTCCAGCCTCTAAAAAATATATGAAAGAAAGTTAAGAAAATTGTCAGACGTATTGTTCAAGCCTCGTATAGATTGTTTTTTCAATTTTTAAAAAGCAGGAGCAGCATTTAAGTTCTTTAAAAGTTGTTTCAAGCGGAAGGTGGAATATTATGTGAAGAGTTATATTGACTACCATTTTTTTGAAATAGGGGCATCAAAGCTCAAAGATTTTGGCAAGGAAATTTTCACCATGCTTCTAGCATATTTTTTGGTGGTAGCATATGAATATATGCAAAATTTGCGACATTCGTTTGATCCTTATAACTTTTATAAAAGGAACTAAAAGCATTCTACAAGTTGGAAAACAATAAATCCTGATAAAAATAGAGGATTTAAATTGAGACGATATTTTCTTCGGAAGTACTGACATAGACTAAACGAAACATACTTTTGCGCCATGCAAGCGTTACGAATATTCACTGTGACCGGTTCAAAAATAGAGGGCGGCAGAGCTAGATAAAAAATTCGATTCGCAGTTCCTTGAATTTCAGCTTTTACTATCTCTTGGTTAAGCATCTCAAAATCACGTCTCGTATCGTAACTACCTGATACGAAGTAGTTTAAGCTCCAGAACGCTTCAAACTTTTCCATTTCATCAGGGCGAATCTGTAATATATTCAAAATGAGTAAATATATGAAAGCGTGTTATGTATTCGATCAAAACTATTCCACCGCAATATGGAGAAAGTTTTAATTACTTAATTAAATTAAACAACGAAATGAGAGTATTCATACATTTTCTTTAATCATACTTTTTGTGTAGGTTGTAAAATTTAAAATTAGTAGAAAGTATGTAAGCATAACTAACCTTCATGTAACGGAGGCATTTTTCCTTTATGCTATTCACACTTAGTTTAGAACGTGCATACCCAAAAAACACCGTGTGCACTGGAAGCAAATTGTCGCGAAAAAGCCACCATAAAGTTGGATATATTTTCTTTTTAGCTAAATCACCCTATTTAATTAAAAACAAAAATAAATGTAAAAACAATAATTCAAACTCTATTTCTTACCGAAGCACCGAAAACAACGAACACGTGAGGTATTTTGCAATCAAATCGAGTACCTTCACAAACCATGCTTGTGGACTTCAACGATTTTCGAATTAAAGTCAGTGTTTCTTCAACACGATTTCCTTAGAAACAAGAAGAGTGCTTGCAAAACTGCTTTTTGATATTCAAATAAATAGGAGAATATAATCAAATAATAGCTCATAATTACGATAATCTCTACAATTTATTGGAAGATTGAGAGTTTCAACATTATAAACTATTACGACTTAGAAAACTAATCAAATTATATAAGTTAAAGGGCTTAGAAGGGTAACATCCATATTTTGGGCGAAACATGCTACAGGATTTGTATACATTAAAACCACCTTTAAAAAATTTTGATATTTGCTGCTCACTGAATCGAAATGTATGTATATTGATCGCATCCTATAACAAAAACTGTTTCTAAAACATGTGTTAAAACTAATAAATTCACCAATCGATAAAAGAAGCTATAGTGAGGCCTATATTCTTCGTTTCGATAAAAAAACAACCAGCAATACTTACTGGAAATGCAAGAGTTGAACCGAGCTACTATTAGACTGCTTGCTTCAAAATCGCAAATGCAAAAGGCATACTCGAGTTTCATTTAAGTATTAAATTTTTTTTTATATAAGGAATGTATTTTAAGCATTCTTAACCTGAAAGTACAATACGAAACACTAATTTTTGCTCAATGAAACCTACTAAAGTTATGCCCAGAGTTACATGAACAATCTTCGAAAAGTTTTTATAAAGGGAAATAATTTGGAGCAGCGAATACTTTTGTAGATTCATTCAAAAATATGAATGAAAATATGTCGAATTTATCCTAAATAAACTAAATACAAAAAATAAATATATATATATATATATATATATATATATATATATATACATATATATATATATATATATATATATATATATATATACATATATATATATATATATATATATATATATATATATATATATATATATATATATATATACATATATATATATATATATATATATATATATACATATATATATATATATATATATATATATATATATATATATATATATATATATATATATATATCCATATTTATATACATTTAAATATCTTATCCTTCATTCCCTTGCACTTTTCTGGATTCAAACCATAGTGCCATACTAAGCAAATTAAAGAAATATTACCAAAAATGCATAAGTTCCTTATGTTTCGGCGCAGAAGATATTGGATTTATATTAAGATTCATTTCTAATTCAATATTTTGAACAACTCGCCAATATTTTGAACATGGAAAAGGGATTTTAGTTGAACTTCAAAGTAAGGCTATCTGTCTGTTTAAAGCATTTTGGCATCTTTCAAAAACGTTTTACCTTGAAACTAGCATTGCAATTTCATAAAAATTTTGTAACTGAAAGTTTTATGATTATCAATGTGATTCACGGCCGGAAATCCTATTTAATATAAGCATGTTCGTTTGAATCAATTCGGCAAGAAGACCGATCAAATCGTGAGTGTAAGCAAACTTTTGACTTCTAATGTTGTTGGATTTACGAATGCCATAGTCCCGCTTTTATGTTGAAGCTAAGATTGAAAGTATAAGCGATAGCTTCAGAATCAATTCAATGCGATAACTTTAGAATGACATTGAGCAGGGCATTGTTTCGAGAAACAAAATACCTACTTTTGGTCTTACAAATCGGCAACCAGATAAGAAACTGATATCGCATGTACCCATGTAAATTTGATTGGGCATAATAACAAGAAATCAACCTAGGTCACAGGTTCTTGTCAAGCAAAAGTCGGCTTTGTAAAACGAACGTATTGAGGATCATTAGAAATAATAAAATATATAAATTCGGAATGAACGCATGAGTTAAGTTAATACATTAAATGAATCTGCTATAGCAGAAATTCCCATCTTAAGTGGAACATGACTCCATAAATAACAGCTGCTTATTAAGCAATCCAATGATATTGCATTATTATTAGCAAGTTTATTACTTGGAAAAAAAGGTTGCTATTTGGGTAATTTGTTTATAGTTACCTTCTATCGCAGCTGGGATACTAGCCTTTGATGACATCGTGCAAATGGGTCGTTTCGGATCAAGAACTTTATAAATTAGAAAAAGAAAAGCAAACACTTGTTTCAGCTTTACGATCTCATCGGTAAATAGTTAATGACTTCGTTACGCCTGCAGTTAAAGCGTTCATTAGCTAGTTGTTATAAAATGGAGGGCCCGCAAAATCACTCGATTAACGCGATCACTTAGTACTCATGACAACCGAACCGGTCTAGGTAGTAGTATAACTTGCGGGTACTAGCGGCTATTGGGTTTCCAATTTCAGTTCAAACACAATTACTTGTTTTTCATGAATGAAATCTACCCGTACATCTGAAGCGATTAGAATTCACTCTAGCCTTCATAGGTATGGGGAGCAAAGAAACTAAGAAAGAATATGAAAGTACGACATCCATGGTCGCATATATTTATTCAAAGCCATCGACGTAATTTAGAATGAGGTTGAAAACGTATGTACATGTAAGTGGTAGCTAAATTACGGATTTTTCCCGACAATCATAAATAATAGATCTTATAAGTTAAACAACTGCTTAGTGACGTTCACCAGGGTACATTGTATTAAAGTGGTATTTTTGACTTAAATGAAAATAACCAACTTGAAAATTGTTCTTACATTTGGAAAATCAATCAACTGAATACATGAACCTGATCCGGGTCTAGTTTTTATATATATGCAATGTGAGAAAGAGATTTACCTTTATAAATACCAATTAGTCATTAACGATAGTCACGATCAAAGCTATTCATTTGCGTGAGTAAGCATATAATGAGCACCGATACGCTAGCATATACTATATACAATATGTATCTACTAGCTTGCTTGCAATTCTTTGGTCAAGATTGTCATTGGTCTGACTTTAAAATGACTTTCAGTAATGAGCTGGTGCAATAAGTATATCGGTTCAAAACATTTCAATGAGCGATAAGAAGCTACTGCTACTTAATTTGTATACGATCGTGTGTGGACTTAAATATCACTGCACAATCGATTTAATCATTTTCGATGACATGTCAAATTTTAAGGATGACTAATGTTATTTAACAAATAATTTAAAAAATTATTTTTTGGAAAATTGGAGTGAGATCTACCCTAAAGACTATTAAAGACTAGCTAACTTACTCATATATAAGGAAATTCAATTCGCCTTTTTCAATTAAATTCCGTGTTATATTTTCATTAATTAAATTAAATCCAGTCGTATCGATTACTCTAAAGACAAGAAGTATGACGCTCGTTAACGCGTCTGTAGGATCTCGTTTACAAGCAATCCGGGTTGAGAACGTATTTTTACATGCGCCCATATAACTTACAAATTTTTGATTTAGAAGTCATGCTTATTTCGGAAAAATGAGACGCTGCAGATTAGGTGCAAATCTACGTAGGACAAAAGCCTGAGTCCGTTTTGAGTCATTTCTCCATTTAATGCTTTTGAAGATCTCAGCCCAGGATTACTTTTTTGGTATAGGGAGGTGAAGGGCATTTTTAACCTGAATGTATAACTCCCAAACGTCCAATGCTTCTGGACTACTCACTAAATACATGTAAGTTCCTGTGTTCTATGAATATAACGGCACAAGAGTCAAAATATCATAGCTTCAAACTTGAAACATTTTTTGGGGGGGCTGGGAGGTGGAGTCCTTTAAGTACTGAGTGTGGGGCTCTCATGCTCGCGAGCGGCTGGACTATCCACTAAATACCTCCTCTGTCAACCTGAGAACCTTCAAGCCCTCATCCATCGAGAAGGGAGGAAGGAAGTGGAATTGCTAGATAAGTGATCCCCAGCCCCGACGTCCCCGATCACTGTGAGTCCTGAAGAAGAGCAGAAGGCTAAGGAAGCTCTGAGGGCTAAGTCTAAATGACACGCGTAGACAGCTCCACTATCACACATCAATAAAAGAATAGTACCTTGCGTTACCGAAGGAGATCCGAATAAGAGAAGGAAGGAAGAGGCACTTGATGGTCGTGGAACGCTAGATCAGGGATTTCAAATAGTGCTCATAAAGGGAGCGAAGAAAGCCGGAACGAAACTCCTTGATAACAGGCCAGAAAATAAAGTTCGTATAGAAGTGCATGAGCACAGACGTCGGGAGACAAAATCACGGGTCTCAAGCAGAATGTACTGCTGATCACTGGCTGAGTTCTCTAATACTCTCCAACTATGTATCCTCCATACTAAGGACTCTGAGGCGAATGTCACGTCCGCTTTGGCCGCCTGCATCTTTTTCCCCGCGGATCTGTTTGGGGCATGCCCCATTCGATCGCTTTAGTATTGAAGTCTCCTTCAAAGAGCGCCTTGCCATCTGCGTTCGAGACAGTGCCCCCCAAATTATTAAGCTTGGTTTGTTTTGCGTCAGGTATACACTAAAGAAAGAGGTCCTTGAGCACCGAAACTATCTCCCCGTCCATAGTCCCCCACCTGGAACTCATTATTCTGAACAAAGATAACGGTAAAACCAGTTTCATCAGAATACCATAATACATAACATTATCGTTGTGTTGCTCATTCAGCAGCAAAACGTTGGCTTTCATGTCCCTCGTAAACTGATCAAGTAAGTTTTGGGCAGTTGAACTTCGATGTAGGCCTATCTTCACGATACGGGAAGCTCTGATTTTGCCTTGACTAAGGCTTCCTGGAAACCCCAAAATTTTCCTGGTCCTAAGAAGTGCCTAAGATTTCGTCTTGGACCAGCATCTTGCAAAGGATGCAGTGTGCGTTCTTTGTACACCCTATTCTGTTATGTTCCATTTCGCCACATTTGTAGCATAAGGAGTTCCTATCGGATTGTTTGCATATTTGTGTGGTGTGATCATAAGCATTGAAGAGCAGCTGCGGGTCACCGTATCCTGCAGATAATCCATCCTATTCTAACTTCACCCTTATGCAGAAATTGCTCGGCGTCCTTTTCGGTCATGTTATGCGTTTTTCCCTATGGTTTTCCGGTGTCAGCCTCGCTTCGCTCCTGCCCACGCTAGGGCGCTCTCTTTTGATACCCTCTTCTACCTCGGCCAGGTCCGCAACATAGTCACGTATCTCATGTTTCGACCGTTGCCACCGATTCAAGCAAGACTTGCGCTTTTGCCGAGAACCTTCTTTACTGCATCACAGAATGCTTCTTTATGTTATAACTTGCAACTTAGTCCCGGAGAGAGAGTCTGGTATTTATCACTATGGCAGCCCCAGCGAGAAGTTGACAAGTGTTTGATGG
Source organism: Odontomyia ornata (assembly GCA_963969285.1). NCBI lineage: Eukaryota > Metazoa > Arthropoda > Insecta > Diptera > Stratiomyidae > Odontomyia > Odontomyia ornata. The sequence goes on from OZ017743.1 coordinate 458,057, forward strand.
CAATCTCTGTCTAAGAGCCACCACGAAACTCGAGTTTTGCTAGGTAGTGTTTGGCGCCCAAGAGCGTTTATTTTCAAGCAAAATCAGTTAGAGCGCGCCAAGTGTATAGCAGGCTTATATGCTCTCACGCTTTCACCATCGTTGTCAACGGCAGTAAAGGGAGTTATTGTGTATAGTTCATTTATGGTGCCGTATAGTTATGCGTGTATCTAACCTCAATTTATTTGCCTTGTTTCAGTTGGGTTCGAGAGTGCAGAACAAGCACGGCAGGTGGGGTAGCGGCCGTTGCTGTGGGGCCGGGCTAGTGGCTTGGCCGTATCTGCAGTCAGATTTGCAGTTGAGATAATGAAGCGGTTCGCTATTGTATCTTGTGGCCCCATGGACATGCCTGAGGGAAGATTTCCAATTTTGCTCCTGCATTCGGTTTGATTATGGCGTCAGTCATGTATGCATAAGATAAAACTTATAATATTGTGAATAAATATGTAGGTAAAGAATTCAAGGAAGTACACTTATCTATGTATGTGTATTGATACTGACTATACAGCGCATTTTAATGTAATTATTGATTTGTTTACTCCGTATATTATTTTACGGGTAAATTTTTCAAAATTTATGAAAAAACGATATAAACTCTAAAGCGAGAAACGAAATGTACGATTAGGAAGATTTTTGAGAACGTAGGAATAAATTATGAATTAATGATTGGATATGTGAACTCAGGTCGCTATTGATATTAATTCAAAGTTTTCTGAGTACAAATGATAGATAAAACAATTCATACTTTTCACATTCAGTTACCCACAAAATAGGACTAATCACTTTTGACAATGTCAAACAAAGTCACTTTGCAAGTTTTAATACCATTAATTGAACTAATGTACATAAAAAGTCTAAAATTAGCAGAAGCTTATACCAATGTGGAGCATTTCTACCTAATAATATATTTTTATTTTTTTTTAAGATATTGTAAAAGTAGAAAGCTACGTAATGATAAAAACAACTAGGCTTAATAAACATATGTAGGTACAGATTTAAATTTGAAAATATTAAGCGGATTTGAGTAAGAACTAGGATATTTGCACATTTATGGTTTTTAACAGAGTTCTAAATTTCTTAAAGTTATTTTAAGATACTAAACATCGCACTGAATCGCGAATTTTTTTCTTTTTGGTAAGCTCAATTGCATTGATATCTAATTTTCAGTCATCTAAGATACGTTGTCTTCAAAAACGTTCGTCAGGGTTAGTTTTTTGGTGACATGTTCCTTCCTTTATTCCGAACTATTCTTGTCCTTTTAATTTCCAAACATTGTTGTGATATAATTCTGTCTCAATTTAAAAAAAAAAACTGCTTCGATTCTAATCTCTCATAACCTGATTTCTCACCTCTTAAGCAACCCTCGTTGAATCGTGAAATATATGACAACAAGAATACATCTGTTCGGCTTCATGAGATATTTACCCGAATTGAGATAAATATGAAAAACTGAATAATTGCTTTCGCATAAAAATTGTAAAAAAGCGCATATAATATTTTATGTTTTCTCCCTCTTCAATTCTCATCACTTTGATTTGAATACTAGTTTGCATGCGAAATAGATGTGAACTGGATCGCAAAAGCAAAAAAACACTAACCTTTGAAAAGAGGAAATATTCTGAATCCATCGGTGGCTAAACGCATTTGTTTCTTCATTTTGTATTTTTAATGAAATTACAGTTGTTTAAGTGTCGTTAGTTTAATACTGTTAAGAATTTTTTTTTGAATAACTTTAAATAAAAAAACAGCGAATTGTTGAACTTAATAAACTGTTTCTTCATTTTGTATTTTGAATGGAATTACAGCTGTTTAAGTGTCGTTAGTTTAATATTGTTAAGAAATTTTTTTTGAATAACTTTAATTAAAAAAAGCACCGAATTGTTGAATCCGTAAATAATCTAAAAAGAAAACAACCAAAAGACTTCTCTAAAATGCCGTTATTAAATTATTATATTTTAAGATTATATTTTCGAAAAAAAATTGTTTTCTAAAAGTTGGAACTATCTTATTTTATTTAACACGTAACATATACCTTGCTGTCATGTAGGATATCGTTTATTTAACAATTAATTAATTATTATATGAAAATATTTTTATAAGCAAAAATGTCTAAGGCAAAATTCAAGTTTTGAAAATGTATGTAATAAAACAATGAATCATTAAGTCAACCATACTTTTTCCTTTTCAGTAGATAGTCGTTCTATTTCAGGAGGAAAAGAAGATGAGAAGTGAGTATGCCAACGAGGGGGTCAGCTTTCACTTATCCGCGACTGATCGGTTCGATTCGGTACACGGTGCTGTAGCTTGGCTTTGCGTTTTTAGTTAGATTAGATTGATTCGGTTTTGAATTCGAGTGGTTTATTTCTGGCACCACGTCGGTGAATATTCGGAAACGTGTGGTTTTTAGTTGATGATGGTTCTAGTTGTTCTTCTTCCTTTGGACTCGCCCCACGGTCAGAAAGTAAAAACAAATGAATTAAGTAAAGTAAAATTGGCTTGATGGAAGTTGTTTTGACGCATTTTAAATCGGGCATTTGAATCGGTGGCTGATAAATTTGTAATAAACATAAGTAGTCGAGTAGTCCCGTGGTGATCAGGAGTGGCTGCTCCTGAAGATATAAGGTGGTCACCCCGTCGAAACTGCTTAGTTTGTTGTTTTACCTGATTCAAGTAAACTACGTCCGTCAAGTTTCCATCCTTTAGGCAGAGGTGAGTGGTTCACTTCAGCCACTTTAACATCTTTAGGTTTGACATTCTCCTTGTAATGCAACGATCTTCCTCGCAAAAAGAAACGGTTGCGTTTTGTACAATGTTTGCGTTTGCCTCAAGCCTCCGTGTCCGCTAACTTTAACGAGACAAGAAAAATGTTGAATTACTGTAGAGCAGCCTAATTAACACATAATATAACAATTCTAAAGATAATAAAAATTGATCAGTACGTCTCGTAGAGTAGAGTACGCGTGACTATTGTTTTGTAGCGTAGCTTCTTGGCTCGACAAGAACCCACCTTATATGCTCCCGCAAATGCTAGTCGACAAGCACGCGTACGCGGTCGTTAAGCGAAGCTAGTTAGCTGAGCTCGGTATTGTTTATAGCTCGCTGACACTTGTGCCAAACAATCGGAGCCCGCGACCTACACGGTTTTTAGAAAAAAAAATTCATTACAAATTTTATTTGTCTGCTTGCAGAAGACCTGTGACCGAAATTCCTCTCAGAACTTGCTAGCCTGCCAGCAGCCACCTCGGAGTAGACTAAGTGTGTCCGGACTTGTTGACTTAATGAGTACACTCCGTAGAAATATTCCTATACTTCACGTCTATAGCCGATGAGAGATTATTTTAGGTTTCCTTCCCTTCCTTCCATGAGTCACTTCCCGTGAGTTTTAGCTTTCGCTCGCCTTTGTTTTATTTATTTTCACTTCCGATGTGTTTTCCCAGGGTAAAACCTGTAAGGACCATATATTTTCTTGATGGGAACCATCAGCCAGATGCGTCTCTCCTATCTGCCTGGACTCTGAAGAAAATAGAAGGCTACCTTGCCTTTATATTGGCTACCTTGGGTTATGTTACGATTGTTGACATTCGAATATTTATAGCGTGCATAGAAATTGTGAGGTTAGGTATGCTTCCACGTGTCGATACTTTGACCTCATAGAAGAGTAGTATGGTAATGTTTTCATTCTCCCCACCGAGGGAAATAACGTAGCTTAGAAATGGTTAGTAATGTGCTTGGGGTGGGATAAGTTAACAATCGATCAGGATTACCCTCTTCTCAGCAGACCATCATCTGTTTTCATTTCCCGAGAAGTCGGAGCTACTGGAAATGAAAGAATTATATGTATATACAGTGAGCGTCAAAAGAAAGTAAACACCTCAGATACTTGTATTAAGAATTTTATTAAAACAAGGTAATTAACACAAAATCAAAAATGTGTATAAGGAATCAAAGACTTATTTAATAAGAACTGAACACAACATAAACATTAAACAAAAGTAATACACAACAAAGATAAATTCACTTTAACCAAAAAAACCAAATTTCACGCGTCAAAAAAAGTAAACAGCAAACAAAACATAACAGAACTTCAATAGAAAAAGTCGATTTTTTTAATTTTTCAATACTTCGTTTGTTTTCCTTTGGACTTAAGCACCTCATTTAGTCTTCTAGGTATCGACGCGATAAGTTTTTTTGTAAAATCGGGAGAGATTTGGCTCCATTCTTCCTTTATAACCTTCTTTAAGTCGGCTTTGCTTGAAATGACACTTTGTCTCGCTTTTCTGTCAAGGTGTTCCCACAGATGCTCAATCGGGCTAAGATCTGGGGACTGCGGCGGATGATCAAGTGTCTTAGGAGTCCGGTACAGTAGCCACTCTTTCACAATTTTGGACGTTTTCTTTGGATCGTTGTCCTGTTGAAAGATCCAATTTCCAGACAAGCCTAATTTTTCGACGTTAGGGGCAACATTGTCCCTCAAAATGGCTAAATAACCCATTTCGTCCATTGTTGAGTCAACAAAAACAAGATTACCAACACCAGTTGCCGCCACACACCCCATACCATAACTGAACCGCCAACGTGCTTAACAGTGTTGGTAACACTTTTCTTTGAAGGCGTCATTCTCAGCACTGCATATTTTTGGGGGCCTATTCGCACCGAAAATTTCAAATTTGCTCTCCCGAAAAGATGGAGCCTTGTTTTTGTATTTTTAAGCGAAGTCCATACGCTTAGTCTGGTTCGCCTTGGATATGTATGGCTTTTTCCGTGGTATTCTTCCATGTAGTCCATTTTTATGAAGCGCTCTCCTGATTGTACTCGCACTTACTGGTTTGCCTGATGCCTGCGTTATGTCTTCTTCAGTATCACTAAGCCGCTTGGGGCATCCAGATCTCGGTAAATCTTCAACGAGATGATGTTTGACATACTTATCAATTTTTTTTACTGTGCAGTGGTTTCTGCCCACGATTTCGCCAATTTCACGCAAGGATTTACCTTTTTCTTTTAAGTCTATAATAATTTTCCGAGTATCAGGCGATGTTTGCTTTCCCATAGTGAAACTATTTTCTTTTACGTCTTTATTTTTAATATTAATTAGCGCAAATGTACTTAAAACGACATTTGGTGAAGTAAAGCAAGCGAACAGCATAAATTTGTCACCAAAAGTTAAGGTTCTTCCCCGAAATATAAAAGAAACGAAGTAAGTGTTACCACTGTTTACTTTTTTTGACGCGTAAAATCTGATGCATTTCCACTTTGGTGAGGTTTGTGCAATGTTGCCACTTGTTTTGATTTCATGTTTGATAGTAATCAATCTCTAAATGGTTTGGTAGTAAACTCATTAATATTACTTTTTATCGCGAGTCAATAATAGCTTTGTAATGTAACAATTTAAAGATGAAAAGTTGATGTTTACTTTCTTTTGACGCTCACAGTATATATATATATATATATATATATATATATATATATATATATATATATATATATATACATATATTTATATATATATATATACATATATTTATATATATATACATATATGTATATATATGTATATATATATATATATATATATATATATATATATATATATATATATACATATATATACATATATGTAATTACTTACGCCGACAGCTCAGCAGGTATACATAAGGGGCTCGCCTGTACAAAGGCCTTCCATCCTTACTCGTAGTAAATCGCTGGCAAAGTTATCGGCTCTTAAAACCCCGAACCTTGCTGCTGGTTCTAGTACTACTACGTCGTGTTCTAATTCTCCTGTGCCTTCAGCAGCAACTCAGCATATGGTTTTTTTTTGTGGTTGGGAGGTGAAGGCATTTACGCCCGCCGAGTCTGGCAGTGTGGGACTCCCATGGAGGATACCCTTGGACTACCCACTAAACACCGCCCCTGTCAATCTGAGAACCTAGCCTGGAACCGTTTAACACATTACTTCGGGCCAGGTCTCGTTTTGTTACGCCGTGGGCGGCTTCAAGCTGGGGAGTCCCTTTCCTAGTGGGAGGAGAGAGGGGAAGAGGAAATGCCAAAAGAGCGATCCCCCAGCCCCAGTGCCTCCGGCTGCTGTGAGTCCCTTTTATATTTTAGGACTGCCCGAGCATAATGTGCCACCTGGTTCCATTTGTCAACCAATTCGAGCATCACCGCAACTATATTATCCGGGGTGAGCTCTCCCGTCTCCCTGTAGAGTTCCCTTCGCAGCCTGACCCATTTTTTACACGCAAAAAATGTGTGACAGGCATTGTCCTCCTCTCCTGGGCAAAACCGACAATCGGGAGACCGTGACTTACCGATCTTGTGCAGGTAAGACTGAAAACACCCGTGCCCGCTCAAAAGCTGGGTCAGATAGAAGTCAGTCTCACCATGCCTTCGATCTAGCCACGGTCTCACATCCGGGATGAGACGCCGTCCACCTTCCCTTCGTGCAATTCACCCAAGACTGCTGCCAATCGTTGAGCGAGCGCTGTCTCTCCTCGCGGACAACCATCTCCCTCGCATCCTCGTTTCGGCGCAGGTAAATAGCGCGGCGCTCTCTAGCAAGGAGGGCGACAGGTATCACGCCTGCAATCACTCTCACCGCCGAGTCGGAGACTGTTGGATACGAAGATGCAATTCTCAGTGCTCCTCTTCTCTGTACCTGTGCCAATCGTTTTCGGTATACCACCTTGCTGAGAGCGTCGCCCCATACCTCTACTCCGTACAGTAGCACTGACCCTACAGCACTCATCAAGAGGCGTCTTCTTGATGGGCTGGGTCCCCCTACGTTGGCCATAGGTCGACTCAGGGCCGATATTCCCGAAGCAGCCTTCTCAGCCGTTGCCCTGATTTGCTCAGAGAAACTCATCTTCGAGTCGATCAGTAGCCCCAGGTACTTCACCGCTGGCTTCGATTCGATTTGTATATCTCCAATACTGATCATCCTTACTCTAGGGATTCTCTTTTTTGTCAAGATGACCACTTCGGTTTTCTCCAGTGCTAAACTGAGCCCGCGAGCAGTCATCCAGTCCCTCATTCGGCGCATTAGCATACCTAGCCTAAGTTGCGCTTGTTCAACGGTGCGTCCGGAGCCGCAGCATCATCCGCATAGCCGACAAAGTGCGACTCATCTGGCATCTCAAGTCTCAGTAGCCCGTCGTAAGACACGTTCCACAGGTCCGGACCAAGGATAGATCCCTGGGCAACACCCGATGTAATTTCCATCCTTCGTTGGCCCTGTGTCGTGTCGTAGAGCAGGCTTCGGTCCTTTAAGTAGTTCCTCAAAAGCCGCATTAGATATTCTGGAACTTGAAAAGAATTTTCCAGCGTGTCCAGAATATCCACCCATCTAGCGGAGTTGAAGGCATTCCTGACGTCGAGTGTCACCAACAGGACGATCCGTCGCTTGGTGCTGTAGTAATCGAGGAGCTATGGCTCAAAATGACAGCGCAGCAACCACAAGAACTGTTCCCACCGCAATTGAGGATGCGATGCTTATGTTCAATAAACAAACAACACTGCTCTGGACGATATTCGTGCAAAATTAAATCTGTGCAAATCCAAATTCGAAAGTTTGGATGCCGCCAGCAAACGAAACATAACAAATTCGCAGAACTCAATGCGAAACTATTTTAATGTTGAGCCACAGGCGGAATTATCTTCACGATCGCAACCAGCTTCCCCTCCACTAGTAAGTATGTTTAGTCGGAAGTAGTCAGCGCCATTTGATGTAAATCAAAACAATGATAACCAAAGTACAAATAAATCGCGCCAGCGATGACGACAACGAAAGTGTATAGAATTAATGAAACTCCAATATTTGAAAGACGGAATATGAAAACGTTTTCCATATTCAAACGCTCTGATTCGGATGAAAATCTTGCAGCAAATAGTCCAAAGCCAGCTGGTCAAAATCTGGACGCTAGTGGTAGACATACGAAGCAATCGAAAACTCACGAACAACCAGATTCGCCGGCTGAAAAAACGTTTACATTCAAACGAAAAATTTCACCTACATCAGAACTTAAAGCGAGTCAAGGGTTCCAATCGAACACAGTACAGATGGCGTCGGGTGCGGAAACTGAAAAGAAATTTCATGCTGATCGGAAGCCAGTAAAATCATCTTATACTCGTATATTCAATCAGAACTTTTTCAATTCAAACGATTCACCTGTGCCATACAAACGCCCCGAATACTTCCCGTCCTCCTCGACAAGCACGTGTAATGTGACGCCTACGCCCGGGAATCGAAGTGATTCCGATCCCGAACCCTTGCAACCGGCCAGATGGATATGTCCTCGAAGTGCCAGCGGACTTCATCTGTCGTGCGGATATCGTTGCGCAGAAAATATTTTTTTTCTGTCCAAATATTTAGATCTGTGGATATAAATATTCGAAATATAGAATTAATCCAAACCCCGGCACATTTCGAGACATAGCCATCTGGAAATGCCCCTCCACCGTGGCCATCGAGAAAACTATGCCACTGGCGACAACTGGAGAGGTACATTGCCGCCATATGGCGTGCCATTCCACACACAGCTGGTTTGTCCGATGTGACAACCGGGTGATTTTGACAGCCACATGGAGGCGAAGGAGAAACAAAAGAACTTTTTGTGGTGATCGATGGTTCGTGATCGTAGGTTGTGCTGTCTAGAACATTTCAAGTGCTTTTCTACCTCTTAACATACTTTCGCTGACGATCGTTTGTGTGTAGGATTTGGTCGGAGCGAAACGTACTCAAGAAAACTGCAAAGGGAACATCAAACACTTGAGAAATTCACCGGAACATTGCCTCAGGCTAGAACATGAAACTCTGTCAAACTCAGAAAGAAGATCAACAGGCTCAAATTATGAAAGAGGTGAGCGGAAAGGCACAAGAAGATAAACCATCAGCAGTGGCAGAAGTTAAAGGCAATTTGTAAATTTATTTTGCGTGCGCGAATTGGATGCAGCCAGTTAGTCCACCATCCATTCTGGCTTTGTGATCGGCTTTATCATTGCCAGGTGTTGCAGTTGCCTGTCGCGAAACACTTTCCTGAGTGGCCATATTGGCAGAACGATTTCGCGATACTTATTTGTTTTCCGAAGCTCGCACGTACAGACGATTCGTTCAATTTGTTATTGGATTTCTCACCCTTACCGCTATGAAAAGGTGTAGACATACAGAGTACAATTTATTGTCCCGAATCTGCCTCAATTACAATATAATACGCGTAACTGATTGCTCGCATATCCTTTTCAACGCGGCAACCTCTTCGCAGACCAAATGTCACTACCAGGCCAAATATGTAAAAGGAAAATTTTACCCAAACAAAATACGCTCGTACAGGGGTTCGCACGTGGTTGTACTCTCTCCCTCTTTGTCCTTCTTCGCCATCAACAAGGTAGTTGGGCGATACTCTATTAAGGCGACCCATAGACGGTTGATAATGATCAAGGGATCTTCTTGCTGTTCGAAGGAAAGTGTGCGTTACCTTTAACGAATTGTTCGCTTTAGTTCATCCACATTACAAGGGAAAGGGAAGAGGAAGGTTCTCTGCTACGGTTGCGATGCGATTTTAATATACAGACTGTGAACAGAAAAGGGAACACTACAATACGCGTGTAACGTATTAGAGAATACAGACTTGGTATGTGTGTTCATTTTAAATACTATTTTATTATTTCCAACTTGTTCTTTTAAAATTTAAGTTAATTATTGACACTAAGTTTATTCATATTAATAAGAAATAAAATTTTCTATCTATGGTTTGCTACCAGTAAGCTGAAGAAACGAAAACTATTTCAAATATATTTCTCAACCAGGAATTAATGTCACGAAATAAAACTTTATTGTTTTTTTTTTGTACAAGTTCAATCTACAAGAATAATGAAATTAAGTTGAGCAGATGCAAAAAGTTTATTTAACAATTGAAAACAGCCGATTTTTTTGATAACACGGTTCAGGTACTTACATCTTATCATTGCATTATACTTCAAAGCACTTTGAATTTCGGCAAATTTAAGTGGAGTATACTTATTTTAAGACGTTCAATCAGTACACTATGAACACGATATTCTTCAGCTAACTCGTAAATAAAAGCTTTTTGAAGGAAAAATCATGCAGTTGTCGGTTGTTACCATTTTGATAACTGACGGTTTTTAATAGGTTTTATCTTAATTATATGACGAGTGAGTGAGTTAACGTTATGAGTCGAGGCTGCAAGTTGGGAATTAACCATACTTCATTTTTTTTTGTTTTCCATTAAAAACGCTAAACGTTAAGATTATTTCGAGGTGACGAAAAACTAATAAAATTGCTAGTTACATAACATTAAAGCAAGTAAACCAACAATGATAAAATAACACCGCTGAGAAATTTCCTTTGAGATTTCACAGCTTTTACTTCTCACTCAAATGATTTATCAAAAAGCTTTAACCTTGAGTAGAATTAATTTGGTTGGCATGGTGCCAAGAAACGTAGAATTATACAGACGTACTTTACTTAAATTAACTGTAAATTTTTCAACGAATAATTATTCAAACATTGAAAAGAAAAAAAAAAAATTTCTTAAAACTTGTTGATTGTTAAGACTCGTACATTGAAACTCTGCATTAAAGCAGTAAATGTTTAAGTCCCTATGAATTTCTAATTAAATAAAATTTAGCTCTATTTTACATTAAGCTAAACTAGCAGAAACTATTATTAAATCATATGATATATTTTTAAGATACTTTCGTACTGTATCTACATATCCATTCATTCATACATGCATAATTATCCACGTAAGAAATTCAGATCTTTTTGTAAAGGTCACATTAAGAGTAGATTAAATAGTAGGAAAATTTGCCGAAATGACATAAGGTACTAAACTTGAATTTATCTTTCGCCTTGTGAAAAGATACAAATTTAGATTGTTAAAAATCACTTCTTTTACTTACAAATAAGTTTAAAGGACGCTATAGCATTGATCTACAGCAAACACAATTTAGTGTGTAAGTGCAAAAAAAAAAAAAAGAACGTTACTGAAGTCACGTGCAAAGCTTTTCTGGCAAACTTCGCGTTTAAGTTTACGTAAATTCAAGAAAAATATTTTCAATACATAGGTATTAGTTGTTTGTTAAAAATATAATTTTTGGATTCTTATTTTGACGTTTACAAATCGATAAAGATTGAGAAAGTGCAACTAAATATGTTAATTAATTGCTAAGAAATATTTACTTTTACCATTTGTTGCTCGGTAGCATTTGAATTATAAATAAATATTAAAAATGAATTGCTAAGATAACCCACGACTTTCCTTTTCAGTGACTCGTTCTTTTTCAGTGGGAACTGAGAGTGTAGGGTAAGTATGCCGTCGCGAGGGTAGGGTTTCGACAAATCCGCTGAGGTCGGTTTCGCGTCGCGCGCGGTACGCGGTACCTTTGATTGTTTCGTCATTTCATTAGAGTAGGTTTCGTCGGTTTAATTTCGAGTAGCATATTTTTCGGTACCGCGTCGGTGATTCGGTAACGCGCCCATAGGATTTTGTAGCGTTTTTGATTTGAGATCTGTGGAGAGATCACATCCAGAATTAACGTAACGTAGGTTTCCCGTTCTGGATGAGTAATTGTTGACGCGTTTGGAAAACGGGCATGTTCAGGTGACTGAAATATTGTAATTGAGCGTAACCCATTCGGAGACCCGCGACCGAAATCCTCTCCGAACTAGCTGGCCGACAAGCAGTCACCGCGTGAATGGGTTACGGTGCACGGATTGGTTGACCTGTTGGTACCATCCGTGGGCACTACTCAGACTTAACGTCTAGAACCGATGAGAGGTCGGTTCCGCGTTCGATCTGAAAAGTAGAAAATCATTACACACGGCAAAAACAAGTAATCGCATAAATGGGCTTACGCCGGAGAGTATTCATCGTCTGAATGCAAAACTTACCGAACAAAAGTCGCTAGCTGCAACCTCATCCGGCCGGCAATCAAGATTTGTCGCTGCTGCTCCCCTATCACCACCTTCTCATGCATTGAACTCTACACATTATGTTCGAAGTGGCAGCAGCAGCAATCATAATTTTAGAAATGTAAGTAATAACAATAGTATTATAGGGAATCAGCAACATAACTCACCGATTATAACTCAATTGCTCAATAATTCGATGACCAATAAAAATTTTTCATCTAATGCTCAAATCAAGCGTAGTAGCAATAATGAAACATCTGTTGATCAAAATCTTAGTGGCAGACACACAAAGCGGGGGAGTCGAGTTTGAGAGGTCGAGGAGTCGCATCGAAAAGGTCAACGGGAAAGCGTCGGAGCGAGGGAATTGAATTTCACGTGAAAAGGTGTCCGTTCGTTTGCGGTACTCCCCTCACGACCAGGTTTTTGTGTTTGCAAGTTTAAACAAATTTTTCGGATTGACGCGTTTGGAAAAATCGAGATCGTGATTATATTGCGGAGGGTACTTTACTTTGTGACTGATTGCCTGTCTGATAAATAAATATGAGTGAGAAGCTGTGACCCCGTGGGTATGGTCACATGAACTCGTTTCTTCCGGGTATCGTTTTCCGACAGCCTCCGCATTGGGGCTCTTACTGTGCAGTTAAACTTGAGAAATGACCAACGTGTTCACTTGAGTAATATTTGTGAAAGTGTTCTTGCTGTTGTGCCGGCTTGTGTCGTTAGTCCTCAATAAAGATTAAGGAATCTTCCAGCTGTTCCCAGTCAGAGTGAAGGATGTCAGACGGATAAATAATTATCACAATTTGAAAGTAGTGCCGTAACTGTAAATGAATGAGCAATTGTGGAAGTGTGTACACAATTGACAGAAGTGGGTGATAAATGCATTTCATTCGCGTTTACGTACAGTGAAATCAAAAGTAGATGTGCAAATTAGCCGCATTGCGATTTATTTTACATCCGAGTACGTTATAAGGTGCATCGAAATTATTAGTAGCACAAAAAATGGCTATTATTAAGTTACTTCGGTTTACTTGATACGCATTTAGATACACGAACCTAAATATCCTCAGAAAAGTATTGTCCTGTAGTAAGTCTGTTGCTTGGGGTCATGTGAGCATCAAATATGAAACAAAGAACAGATAAAAGTGGATTATGTGAAATTGCTATGTTTGGAAACAAATGAAATATTCAGAAGACGTAAAATGAAGCGAATATGTCGTTTTGAAATGTAGACGAGGAAAAAAGTTCACTTGTTATATCAGAGGCAGTTCAAGAAACTGTGGGAAGGTTGCCATGCAACGTCACAACACCAATGCCCGAGGACAAGAAAACTAATATAAAATTGCAATCGATAGAAGTGCTGGCCAACCCGGGGCATAATCTGTGACGGGATTTCGAAAATACTAAAATAAGTGTATTTATGCTAGTGTAGTTCGCGCTTTCCCTACCTGTCATTTATACTGAGAGAATTAACTACGCGACCACGAGAATGTATTCAGATTCCCCTGAAAAGTGGATCGGTGAAGAAGCGAGGATCAGTGTCTTATCCAAGGAGATTTGAACCCATCAAAGAAAATTCTAAAATAAGTGTATTTATGCTAGTGCAGCTCGCGCTATCCGTGCCTGTCGTTCATACTGAGAGAATTAACCCCGCGACCACGAGAACGTCTTCAGCTCCCCTGAAAAGTGTATCGGGCGATCCTGATTTAAATTATTCCGGCAATACTTTTAAGATTGATGATTAGTATAATTCTTTTTTTTTTGTGTCCCATGTCCAGCAATTTAGAGGATACCTGCACCCATCGAGCGCTCGACGGACCATGCAGGTGAGTACCCTTTTAATTTAAATATACCTACTATTAAAATATTTTTTATTATAAAATTTATTCATATTATATATTATTCAGCTAATTTTACAATGTTATAAAAAAAAAAGTTTGAAAAGAAATAACATTTTTATTGTCTCCTACGTTTTCATTACAATTACTACATGCACATTATAGCAAACTTATTTAAGGCGCTATGTAATGAATGCAAACAATAAGGAAATATTCTTTGAGATGTATGTTTGGCGAAAGTAACGTAGATGAGACTTCAACGGATAACTGAAGAGTTAAAAAAATAGAATACTAAATATTTAGAACTTTTGATACCAATAGTAGCAAAAAAAGGAAAAGTTGATTGCTTTTTTTTTCGTTATTTTTTATATAATTTAGAGGTCTGGTTTATTATTAGTTTAATATATTTTTCGTTATGAAATAAAAAATCGATTAATACCGTACCCAATGGTCTTTCCTTTCTCCCGACTCTGACCGGGTATAGGACTCGGTACGGTGGCAGGCTGCCCCCCAAAACCATGAGCCAGCCACCGGGTACTTACTAGTCCCTTTTTCTGTTTCAGGTGACTTTTTGGGTTGAGTGGCCCAAGCAGAGTGCCTTTTTATGGCATAGAGTTATGCAATCAAATTGTATAATTCTATGGCATAAATTGGTCACCGGGGTACTCCCCTTCTGATGGGAAAGTTCATACAATTCAAGTTGTATGAGTTTTCCACTCAGAAGAGGAATACCTGGCCACTTCAACAAGATATCTATGGATTTATTCCGGTTGGGTGGGTACGAAGGGGCTCCACCACCACCCGGTTGCCCCTCTTTCATTTGTGGGCCATGAATTTCGTTGGGTAATGACGAGGTCACCCCAAGTTCGCCTTTCTTTTCAGGTTCCACTTGTTCTAGTAACAAGTTCCATTCCCCTCTGTGAGGTTATCTACAATTTTTGCGACTTCGGTCGCCTTTTGAGCTGTAGTCCAATTCGTGAATGCGAAATTTTTTGTAGTGGGTCCTCGTGCTGGGGAAATGAACCCGCCCCACGATACCGCAATGCTAGCCTGCCAGCGCATTCACGCGTCTCCAGACGAGGGCATTCTCGGCAGATACCGACACCTTCCTCTGCCGAGGCAGCAGAACATCGCTGCAGTCCTTCACGGACTTATTTGAACATCCTATTTCACTACAGTGCGACTATATGCCTCTGCCTTTTGGACCGCGTTCACCACCTCTGCAATCACATCAATGGTAGAACGTCCTGCTCTAACTAAAGCCGTACTGCCGAGGAGATAGGTCCCCAGCAGCACGAATCGCGTCAGTGAGTCTTCCCTTGATGGGTTTCTCTAGCACTTTCCCAGCCGTGTCTAGCATGCATAACGGGCGGTATGCAGACGGCGATTCGGGATTTCCCTTCCCCTTGCTGATCAGCATGAGCTCCGCCACCTTCCATCGTACCGGGAAAACCCCGTCCCGTAGGCAAGCGTTGAATGTGCTGAGCAACAAGTCAGGACAATGGTGATAAACGAGCCGCAACACCTCAGCTGGAACACCATCTGGACCTGGAGCCTTCCTCGCTTTCAAGGAGAGGACAGCCTCCTCCAGTTCCAGCTGTGTGAAGAGTGGACGGGAAAAGATGGACGCGATAGTGCGGGGACTCTTCCCCGCACTATTGCGTCCATCTTTTCCGCGTCATGTTTACAAGGCTTCCGTAGGGCACCAAGTTTCCCCATGACAAGCTTGTAGCCAAGGCCCCACGGATCCTTGTTCACATTGTCCACTAGGTCTTGCCAGCAGTGAGCCTTGCTACTGTTGATCAGTTCGCGAAGGCATTTCCTGGCCGACTTATATGCTGCCACCTGGTTGCATGCCTCGTCACGGTTCCGCGCCCGTTGAGCCTCACGCCGAAGCTTGGGACACTCCCTCCGCTTTTCAGCGATTTCAGTAGACCACCAGTACACTGGGGGCTTGCCGTGCCGGGGTTTTCGACGGGGCATAGAAGCACAGCAAGCAGTCGTGATTATGCTCATAGTAGAGTTCACCACGTCTTGAGTTCACCACGTCTTGAGCTGCCTCTCGACGTCCATTCTTCCAATGTTCCATCCAGTTGTAGCAGGCCGAGAGCACGGACGTCGGAAGACAGCATCACTTATCTCAAGCAGAATGCACTGATGATCACCGGCTGAGTAGTTCTCTAATACTTTCCAGTTGTGTATCCTCCGTACTAAGGACTCCGAGGCGAATGTCAGCGGAAAGTTGGCGTATTTCCGGAGTTTAGTACAACGCGGGCCGTCCTGGCCGCCATTTCCAGGATTCGTTTTCCCCGCGGATCCATCTGAGGCATGCCCCATTCGATTGCTTTAGCATTGAAGTCGCCCCCAACGAGCACTTTACCCTCTGCGTTCGAGACAGAGCCCTCCAGAGCATTAAGCTTGGCTTGGAAAGATGATATCGACTCGTTAGGTGTTAGGTACACACTAAAGAAGGTGATCCCTGAGCACCGAACCCACACGAAACCATCCCCCCGTCCACAACTCTCCGCTTGAAAGTCACTGTTCCGAACCCAGATAGCGGCAGTAACAGTTTCATCAGAATACCATAATGCAGGACTTTTATTATGGTGTTGCTCACTCAGCAGCAAGAAGTCGGCTTTCCTGTCCCTCGCAAACTGCTCATGCAGATTTTGGGCGGTTGAACTGCGGTGTAGGTTTAGCTGCAGGATGCGGGTCATCGAAGCTCTGATTTTGGCTTGGCTAGGGCTTCCTGGAACACCCGGAATTTTTCTGACCCCAAGACGTGTCCAAAATCAAGTTTTGGATCAGCATCCTTGCAAAGGATGCAGTGTGCCTCCTTCGTACACTCTTTTCTTTTGTGACCTGTTTCACCGCATTTTTAACATAGGGAACTCCTATCGGGTCCTTTGCATACTTGTGTGGCGTGACCATAACCAAGGCATTTGAAACATTGAAGAGGCGTTGCTCTTCGCTGTATCCTACAGGCAACCCACCCAATTCGTACTTTGCCCTTGTTCAGGAATTGTTCGGCGTCCTTTTCGGTCAAGTCAACTATGGCCATGCGTTGTCCCCATGTTGTTTTCTAGTGACAGTCTCGCTTTGATCCTTCCCACGCTAGGGAACTCCTTTTTGATGGCCTCTTCTACCTCGGCCAGGTCCGTCACGCAGTCTATGTCTCGTGTTTCGATCGTTGCCATTGGCTCAAGCGGGGCTATAATTGCGCTTTTGCCGAGGACTTTCTTTACTGCGTCACAGAATGCATCTTTATTGCCGGCTTCTGCTCCGAATTCGTATGTGGCCCGACCGCGTTGGTCGTACTACTTTAATGGTAGTATTGGTGTCTTCGGGCCTTACATTTTCCCTGATGTCCCGCAGTACTTCCGCGTAGGATCGGCCATCTTGGGGCTTTACAAGCAGTGCCTGGTGCCGGGGTCTTTGTCGGGGCTTCTGCCTCTCCTGTTTTGCATCAGGTCCTTTTTCTAATTGGGCGTCCGTGCGAATTTTATTTTCTGGCTTTTGTTGAAGGAGTTTCTTTGCGGCTTTCTTCGCTCCTCTTGTAAGCACTGTCTGGGACCCCTGATCTGGTGCTCCACGCCCGTCAAGTGCCTCTTCCTTCCTTCTTTTATCCCGATCTCCTTCGATTGGGCTAGACGCCTTTAGATTTCGCCCCAAGCGCCTCTTTAACCTTCTCTTCGTCTTCGGCCCTTAACCAGCTTCTCCGATAGTGCCCTATGCGATCTAGGAGCTCCTCTAGTTCAAGGAGCCCTTCCTTTGCTGCTTTGCTGATTTTTGGGGAGTCGCATGCAGCTTGTATTCTTTTCAGAACATCTCCCGCTTTTTGGAGTAGTCTTTCTTCTTCATATCGCTGGGCTGCAATTGTACCTTGCAACCATCCTTGGGAGAGGTTATCGCGTTCCGTTTCTGAGTGCAGTACTTCCGCCACATTTTCAACTTTGGCGGTGCATTCACGCGGTGTCTGGTCACTCTTTGTTTTTAGTGCCGTAATTTCCTCGTTGGCTTCTGGATTTTTCGTTGCAATGTCGGGATTTGCGACCCTTGTATCGGTCGCTACGGTAACGATCGCAGCAGTGACAATCGGATTTTCGTTGTTCTTTATGTTATCTCCCACCGCTCGAACACCAGAAGTGTCCTGCAGAGTTTCCCGTTTCTCCTTAATAGGACGCTCGGGCGTTTGCATCATTTTTTGCTGCGCCCGAACGCCGCAGGAATCTCAGTCTGTATTCTCCATTTTTCGTCCGTCTTCACTGTCGTTGTGTTAGTCTTCGTTTTTGTCGTTGTTGGTATCGTTTGCGATGTACTGTTGACATCGTGGCTGCAACCGCTGGTTGCGTCGTCGTTATTATTCTTCGTTTCTTTTTCTGGGTATTTGTGGTCTTTTGATTTTGTGTGCTCCAGTTTCTCTCCGTTCGTGTGTGTAGTCTCCGTTCGTGTGTGTAGTCGCCTTTTTGGTCCCATGGTTACCTTTGCAGAGCAGGGAGGCCATGCGAGAGTTGGCCCAAGCCCTTATGGGGACAAGTGCTCAGAGCCAGACCAGCGCTAATCGGGAGTCCGTCTCAACCGAACCTACACCACCAACCCAATGGTGCGAACTTCTAACGTACTCCGGCCTGCCAAGGTTTCACCGGGACGGAGACGGTATGATAGTTGAATTGGAGCCGCTCACACACGAGTTTCACCTCGGCGCTACTGTGCAAAGCAACTAGGTCCAAACCATCACATCCGCCAGCCCAAAGCGTCATTTCCAGTTCGTTGTCCAAAGCGTAGTCCAGATCCAATCAGAGTCGTTACCTGTCATCCCAGGAGGGAACCTCACGGCGTCCTCCATATCCTCGGGTCCGTGGGGGCGGCGCTCCCCAAAGAATGATAGCCTCCAAGAATGCTCTTGTTGACCGGCATTCTCCCTGCGGGAATTTCCTCGGGTACGTGGGGGCGGAACTCCCCAAAGAATGCTAGCCTCCAAGGGTGCTCTTGTCGACCGGCATTTCCCCTGCGGGCAGCATATGGTTAGTAATGAATTACCTGTGGCATGTGATAGCTTTCCGGGACCCTCATCAATAAATCGGGGGGCGATCCCTAAAATCAAAAATAATCAATCGCCTAGTCTTCCGCCCTCATTTGGTGTTGACACCTCGGCTGTGGCTACTCTGATTTCGGATGACGAAGTCCCAACACTTGACATCGTATCCCCTCCAAAGGAGATCTTTATTTCGCGCCTAAGCTACCATACAACTGCGGAATACCTAAAAAACTACGTTTGTAAAAAATTTGGGCCAGCTGTTAAAGTTATTAGTTGCTACAAATTAACTAAGTCAATCTGGAGGACAGAGTGTAGCTTCTTTCAAGCTTACAGTGCCCTCAAATTGTAGTACTATTTTGAGTCATGAAGCTTGACCGTCTGGAGTACTTATTAAACCATTCAGCTCAAGAAGAAGGAAGTCCTTTCGCGCACCTGGTAGACCGCAACCTACATACTAGTATAAGATTTCATGACTATAGCTTAACTTCAAATATTTCAGTATATTACCAAAATGCAAGAGGGTTAAGGACCAAGCTTGATAAGCTCTTTTTATCGTTACAAATCCGCGAAGATGTATTTATATGTCTTACGGAAACCTGGTTAAATAGTAACATCTTAAAATCGGAAATATCCCTTGATTTTGATATGTACCGTTGTGATCGGGACTTGGCCTCTGCAAATTAAGTAGATGGAGGTGGTGTTCTTGTAGCTGTTAGTAATACAGTGCGTAGCTCCCTTTGTGCTGATTTTTGCTTTTCCCGTGTTGTGGATTGTGTGATTGTCAAGATCTTCCTTCCTAACAATACATCTTTATTAGTTTCCTCTGTCTGCATACCTAGTAATTCTCCCTTGTATGTGTATGAGACATTCTTTGACGAGTTTTCCTCTTATGTCTTATTGCATCATCCGCAATCTTTAATTCTAATATGTGGTGATTTTAATTTGGGAGCAGTGCAATGGACGCAGAACCTTCCTTTCTCTGTTTCATCAACCGATGCATCTTCTTTATCCCTCTCCTCGTTTCTGTCACTCTGTTCACTATCGCAATTCAATAATATCCCTAATGCTAATGGTCGGGTACTTGACCTTGTTCTTTCTAACTTTCCCCTAAACGGTCTATCTGTTTCCACTGCATTAAATCCTCTAGTGACTATTGATAGTCATCATCCGCCATTATCGCTCGATCTCTCCATTACACCTTTGTCAAGTCGTACTTTTGCTTCTTCGCCAAAATTCAACTTCTTCAAAGCAAACTACGAAGCTTTAGCCTCCGAGCTGAGCTTGATTGACTGGCAGGAGTTTTTTGATAATTTGGAGTGTGAGGAAGCTCTGAATAAGTTTTATAATTACCTCTTTGAGTAGATTAAACACTTCACACCTTTACAAGCTCTTCGCACAGTAAAGCAGAAACCATGGCTAACCTAGCAAGTACTTAGTGCCTTGAATGCTAAAAGAAAGGCACACCGCCGTTTCAAGCGTTGTGGTACTGAAGAATCCAGAGACCACTTTTGTGATCTACGTCTTGTAGCAAAAAAAGAACTAAAGACTGCAATGAAAAACTACTTTGGTAGCTTGGAGAGTTCCCTCATGGCGAATAATGCGAAACTATTCTGTCCATGCATTAGACCCTTTAAGTCCTCCTCTTCTGTCCCTCCTTCAGTCCGCTGGAATAAAATACTTAGCTCTTCTCCACAGAATATTTCCAACTTGTTCTCTCAGTTCTTCTCGCCAACTTTTATTCCTTCTTCTCATGTCTCCGATCCAGTTAATACACCCGTACTTCACTCGATTGACATTTCTTCACTTTTCACTGACCATATCGAAGTTGAATCCCTCATTAATTCACTTAATCCTGATATATCACCTGGTCCTGACGGCTTGCCGAATATTTTTGTCAAGTCATTAGCGTCTTCACTTTGTATCCCTCTGGCATTTTTCTTCAACTTCAGTCTAAAGACTGGTATTTTCCCTACTTATTGGAAAAGAGCAAACGTTGTTCCTATTCTTAAAAGTGGTGATCCTTCTTCTGTGTCCAATTATCGTCCTATTTCCTTAATTTCCTGTTTCCCAAAATTACTCGAGCGTCTGGTACACAACCGGCTTTCAGTTTCATTGACCCCTATCTTGTCGAAAGAACAACATGGGTTTCTCAAAGGTCGCTCTACGACCTCAAATTTAATTGAATTCACCGATTTCATTGTTAAGGCCCTAAACAACCGATTGCAGGTTGATGTAATCTTCACTGACTTCTCGAAGGCATTTGACACGGTCAAACATCAACTTCTCTGTTGTAAACTGAAAACTTTTGGGGTTGTTGGCCCTCTCTTATCATGGATGGACTCCTACTTGTCTTTTCGTATATGTTGTGTTAGTTACTATGGAACTACCTCTATTCCATTCTATCCGTCCTCTGGTGTTCCTCAAGGTTCCATTTTAGGTCCCCTCCTATTCCTATTGTTTATAAATGATCTTCCTTCGGTTATCGCTTCCAATTGCCTACCGTATGCCGATGATTTTAAAGTCTTTCGAGCTATCAGGTCTGTACAAGATTGTCAATATCTTCAGATGGACCTGATTGCACTAAGTAACTGGTGTTCGTCTAATTACCTCTGTCTTAATGTTGCCAAATGCTATAAAATGACTTTTAATCTAAATCGTTCTCCACTGACTTTCACCTATATGTTGAATGAACTCCCACTCGCTGCTGTGAGCTCTGCGAAGGACCTTGGCGTTACTTTTGATCCTAAGCTCAATTTTGATACACACATTCTAATCGCGACTACTAGGGCCTCGAAAATATTGGGACTTATTTTCAGGCATGCTCATAAATTTAACAATATATCTACCCCTGTCCGCTTGTTTATTTGTCTTGCCCGTCCTATCCTCGAATATTGCTCTGTAGTTTGGTCTCCCCGACACTCCTACTTCATTGACTCGTTAGAGAATGTCCAGTGTAAATTTACTCGTGTCTTGTTTTACAAATTCAAAATCCCATATCAACCCTATGACTGCCGTTTATCCTTCCTACGTTTGCCTACTCTGTCGTCCCGTCGCATGTATCTAGATCAGTGTTTTCTGTATCAACTCTGCCACAATCAAGTTTCATTAACATTGTTTGCAGACTTACGTCTTGGTCAATCATCGCGTTCTTCTCGGGCAAACAATTTTTTTGGTGTCACCGTATGCCCGTACAAATTTATATTTTCATTCTCCCATTATACGAATGGTAAGGAATCATGATAAGCTTGAGCTTGGTCCTTTTTCCGACTCATACCTAGTTTTTAAATTGAGGTTAAGAAGCCTGATTCTTAAAACTCAACTGGAGTAAATATTAGACTTTATTTTCTTTTTTTGTGTGCTTTAATTTAATTTTACACGCATATTTATTATTGTTAGTACCATTGAATTTCTTTTTTATATTGACTTTAAAACTTAATTCTAAGTTTCATTAATTTTCTTTTCTGTTTGTTTTGTTCCATTTTGTAATTGGATTAAGTTTTATCTGTTAAATTGAATTTAAATAAATAAATAAATATATATATACATATATATGTATATATATATATATATATATATATATATATATATATATATATATATATATGTGTATATATATGTATATATATATATATATATATATATATATGTATATATATATACATACAT
This sequence comes from Odontomyia ornata, assembly GCA_963969285.1. NCBI lineage: Eukaryota > Metazoa > Arthropoda > Insecta > Diptera > Stratiomyidae > Odontomyia > Odontomyia ornata. Next base: position 480,564 of record OZ017743.1, read on the forward strand.
ACATATATATATATATATATATATATATATACGTATATATATATATATATATATATATATATATACTCGTATATATATATATATATATATATATATATATATATATATATATATATATATATATATATATATATATAGCGAGCCAGGCTCCACACTATTTCCTTTAGCCAGGCTCCACACTATTTCCTTTAATTGAATAGACCGGCTGAATTCAGTACTATACATATATATTCAGAGTATTAAAAATTCAATTCAATTGAAATAAAATAAAATTACAATAAAAATGTGTATATGTGTTACTGTTCTTTTGACCAATTACCTATTAACAATCACCTAACCAATATGATCGGGGGCCCCACTTTTCTCGATGGCGCGCTTCGACGTTACCTCGATTCTTCGCGTGATCTCCGCACCAGCTTTCCTATTCGCCTTTCCTCCTTCCTCGTCCTTCGCACTGCTTCCTCATTTCTCCTTTTTCGCCCGCTCCCAACCTGCTTTCCAAAACTCCAGCTTTTTTCCCGCCGTATTTGGACCTCGTTCGTTTTATCTAACCTCCAACTCCAGATGTTCCACCCAAAAAGAAGAAAAGAGACTTTTTCGCCTAATTCTAGGCCTTTCATAGCCTCGGTGCAACGAGCTTTCGATGTTTCAATTGGCGATGTGGCACTGCCGTTCTGCATTATCACTCCACAGCTTCCATGGGGCATCACCGAAGCTCTTTGCGATCCCCATGTTTTGACAGTTTACTCATGTCATTTGGTGCATTCGACACGGCGGATAATAATATTGTTTTTCTTATTATTTTAGGCTTTCGGCAAACATAAAATAAATACTCCATGTGAGTTCTCTACCGTTGTCTACGCAACAGGAATATATCAACTATGCATTTATATCGTGTATGAAGGAGTTGTAGATTGATTTAATAAGTCTCATATTTCTGTTCGTTCAGTGTTTCAAAGTTAGTTTTTTATCATCATTTTCTATTATCATGATGATTATCATAATTAGGACCTACTATTCTATTTAGTTAAGCAGCCAATATAAGAAATAGCGATTATGAAATGAGTCCGTTGTTTGTGTTGGGATTCTGGGGCGGTTTGGCCGATGCTGTTTGCATTGTTGCCGAAAGTTGTGATAATGTTTCCTGTGATACGTTAGCTTTTAGAATAGTATTTTCCAATTCCAATTGATTTATTCGATCCATCAGTTCAGCGATCTTTTCTTTCAGGACTTCCACTTCCTCTCGGACAGCAATCATTAAGTGAGATTTCACAAGATCCATAGCTTGTTCGATTTTATTATCGATAGCCACCGCACTTGTTCCAGATGCACTTTCACTATCTGCTTCAATAGCTGTCGCTTGCTCTTCGTCATTTGATTGCTGTGGCGGAATTTTTGCAGCCGTGGCCTGTGTTTGCTGCGGTATTGAAACTGTAGATGATCCATCGCTCATTATTGTCATTTGTGGTGCACCTTCTTGTTGAGTCATCGAAGGAATACTTTGAAGAGGAACCTGGTTTGGCGATATTTGCTGCACAATGGTATCAACCCCTGGTGAAATAGTTTGGGGAACAACGTTCAGTGCCATTCCCATAACACCTACAACTCCGGGCTGTTGAAGCACATTTACATCAGCGTGATGCATCTCCATCGGCATCCCACTGGTGCTCGTAACAGGAATTGTTCCTGGGTATGCTTGACTTGTGGGTGGTGGTGCCATTTGCATTTGCGCTTGTTGCATACTTTGCGCTTGCTGCATGCTTTGCGCTTATTGCATGCTTTGCGGCATGCTTTGTGGCATGCTTTGTGGCATGCTTTGTGGCATGGTCTGCGGCATGCTGTGGTGTATGTTTTGCGACATGGCTTGGACCATAGTGGCCGGCTGCGACATGACAGCTGGCTGAGCCATACTACTGTTCAGAATTAAGGTTTCTATGTTAGCTGCATTCATATCCGGGACTCCAGCAACCATTCCTAGATTTACAGCCAGCATCGATTGCGCTGGTGCCTGAGGCTGTTGTGGCACTTGTTCAACGAAATTCGACGGAACACCGTTCTGAATCTGCATATTGGAAGGAAGGGTAGCTCCATGCAAATTCGGAATTTGTTGATTCGGTTGATTGTTTTGGTAGAAATGTGCCGGTTGTGATTGCCCTTGCATATGAGTAGCTTGTTGATGTTGTTGGTATTGTTGGTTTGGAAGCGTTTGGTGCATTTGCTGTTGTGAATAATTTACAATATTGGCTTGAGGAGCACTAGTGACTACGGTGTTCGGCATAGAAGCAGACACCTGAGGAAGCATTCCAGATGGCACAGCCGAAATATTATTTGTCATCGGTTGCGACTGAGTTTCCATTAACGGCTTCTGCAACGTCGATGACCATAAAAGTGCACTTCTCATCGTAAATAATTATATTTGCGGAAGTCTAGCAAGACTTAATCTTGGATAACAATTGTATATCTTGTTGGATTCCATTCGATAGGGTAATCAATGCCTTTAATTTTTGTCATTTCCACGCTCGGTTCAAGTTCCGCTTCAATTCGGAATTCCTCTGCATCCTCGATTGAAGAAGTTCCGCAAATGGACTGCTCCCTCCAACTTAACCTAACCCTTACAAGGGATTTACAAATTCTAAAACTCTATTCATTTTCTTACAAAATTTATTTAAATCTTTAATTCAGCCTGGCTGGCGCGGTACATAATAACTTTAGATCGCGGGTCTTGCTTATAAAGTCGCGTGTGAAAGTGTCCCGTGACAATATATATACAATATTTTTGAGATTGCTCAGCTCGCCATTTTCGGCCACTAAACAAAACAAGAAACAAAAAAATTAGGCATAGTTTCCCCTTAATTATTACTCGTAAACACCACTTTTCATAAAGGGAGAGTGCTATCGTGCTATGTTGAAAAATTATTTGTGGCCAGAATTGGATAAACTTGACATCAACAATATGAATTTTGGACAAAACGGTGCAACTAGCCACACAGCACGCCTCACAATCGATTTATTGAAAGGCAAGTTTGGTTATCGTGTTATCTCGAGTAATGGTGCGGTCGAATGGCCGCCTCGTTTATATGATCTAACGCCATTGGCTTTCTTTTTATGGGGCTGTATCAAGTCACATATCTATGCTAACAAGCCAGCAACTTGAGACGAGCTCAAAGACAAATCCATCGCGAAATTGCCAACGTTCCTAGAGAAATGTGTGCCAGAGTGGTGGAAAATTGGTTCCAAAGAATCGACCGCTGTAATCGGGCTGATGGTGATCATATGACTGAAATCAAATTTCGTTCATAAAATGTAATGCTTGTACTACACCCCAAATAAATTTAAACCCAATATCTCAAATATGTCTGTGTTCTATTAATAGATAAAATTGTTATGTCGTTAATGAAAAACCCTTTATATATGTATATATAAATATATATGTATATATAATATATATATATATATATATATATATATATATATATATATATATATATATATATATATATATATATGTATATATATATATATATATATATATATATATATATATATATATATATATATATAAAAATATATATCTCAAATGTAATGCTTGTACTACACCCAAAATAAATTTGAACTCAATATCTCAAATATGTCTGTGTTCTATTAATAGATAAAATTGTTATGTCTTTAATGAAAAACCCTTAACATATGTATCTATAAATATATATGAATATAAATATATATATATATATATATATATATATATATATATATATATATATATATATATATATATATATATATATATATATATATGTCTATATATATATATATATATATATATATATATATATATATATATATATATATATATATATTGTTACATGTGCAAATAATTCTGCGAGTTACTGTCGCAATTGTTTTCACAGCCATTAAGAACATCAACGAAATGAATTCACTCGAAACCACGAGAACCCACCAAGCATCAACATCTGAAAGTGAGTCATTTGTAATGTGACGCCTACGCCCGGGAATCGAAGTGATTCCGATCCCGAACCCTGGCAACCGGCCAGATAGGTATGACTTCGAAGTGCAAGCGGACTTCATCTTTCGTGCGGATATCATTGCGCAGAAAATATTTTTTTTTTCTTTTTCAAATATTTATATCTGTGGATGTAAATATTTGAAAAATAATATTAATTAAACACCGATACATTTCGAAGCATATCTATCTGGCAATGCCTCCCACAGTTGCCATCAAAACGTCGAATAGACAGAAATGTGCAAACTGGTCGAATAGTGTCGTCAGCGTGGAGTACATCATCCGATCCGGAGGAAAAATGTCGCGGATACGGTTAGCTTAAGAAAGTGAGAGCGAATATTTATATCAAACCGTTCAACACCCAATAAAATATTGCAAGCCGATTGAACTGCGCGCATGCTACCTTTTCGGACGAATGAACTTCGATCGAATGCGGATGTGAATTGTATTTCGACAGAAAGTGCGCCATCAACAAACCACACGAGGCATTTTAGTTCCAGTGTCATCTTTTTGCTTTATATCCGTGTTCTAAGTGGCTGTTCGTTGCCACCGTTCATTTGTAGTAAAGACAGAGACGGCATTGACACGGAAGAAGTTGCAAAAGTTCCGGTCCTGTTGCAAGACATATTCTGGATATAGTGAGTGTGTTACATATAATTGGCGAAGGCATGGTAGAGCTTCGTTGCTAGGTACAATGACATCAGAATTGATGCAGCTATTTTGTATCGACTAATGAAATTACTCGTAGGTTGAAGCAATGGTTTCTCAACTTTTTACTGCTGGACCAATTGGGCCGAAATTTTTGTTCCGAAGGAATTTGTGATTACAAAACCCCTTGGATACAGCACAACCAAACGACGGAACGGCTTTTAGCGATGTTGATGAAAATACAACGATACAAAAAGCTGTATGGATGCCAGGTTACCAATGGACGACTGTGAAGCTTCCAACAATGGAACTCCTTTCGCATCTGCTATGAGTGTAGCTGCATCGACACCAAGGGAAAATTGAATGACCAGTGTCGCCTCAACGTTGAGTGGTGTTAGAAGAGCAAGTGAGTTTGTCTTGGGCAGATAGTTTAAATCAATTTAACTGACACAAGAAAAAAAAAAAAGAAACTTTTAGAAAATCCGCTGAATTCCATTAAGCGATTCCAATTGGACGGTTGAAATAGACTTCAAGCTTATTATTTGATAATTGGCCATTAATCTTCTTCCAGTACTAAGAAGATATAAGATATAAATAGAATGTACTTAATTACTCATTTAAAATTTGGCGGATAATTCTCTTCAGGAGAATGTACCTTTTACTGGTATTTTCGATGAGATACGGATACGCTTTTAAGTCGAAATCTGCATCGGTGGAAGCGGTAAGCTCGATCGCATACGGTAAAAATATCATAAACTTAAAACTGTCTCCATTAAATTTGCGCTTCAGTTCGTCGGTACACTAATGACGTAAATTTCAATGCCACCCAAATTGTCCATATCTGTCTCGTTCTTCACAACCCAAATTCTAAACTTCAATTCGCAGAAAGACTGCCAGCCCATTGAAAATTTTATCAGTTTGTTGTAACCTTATTTTATTAGCATGCACATGGAGAAGTTTAAGTTATTTGTTCTTTCCAATGTTAATTCCGTCTACGGGGCCTTACATAGAATGTTTTAGTTAATTTTTCTTGTATATAAAAGTGAGGTTTGATTTTGAATCATTTTAATTAAACTGATAATTGAGAATCGCTGTCATAGGGGAGATGAACGCAAAAGTAAAGATAAAACTGATCCCGGATAACCGAGGTCACAATCGTAATTATAAAAAAATCTTTTCAGAAGAAAAGGGTAACAGTTAAACGTTATAGAGTGTAGGAAGTTTTTACAGTGGACAGTAGAATATCGCGTTCAAAATAACATTTAAATGAGACAAAAACAAAATTTAATTTGACGAGTGGACTGTTATGAACTGATTTCTTTTTGGAAAACTTGATGTTTATTTTAATAACATTTAAACAGCGATCAGGCAATAACTTTAAAAAAAAAAAAAATTACAATTTAGACAAATAAAAACAAAACAAATTGGAGCCGAATGAAATTCTTGATATCAAAACTTTCGTACGCCTCCAGCAATAAAAAAGAAATAAGCGAAGCACGAAAGTTAAAGCAAATTGCAATTTTCCCTAGGCCTGATTAATTTTATAGACTAATTTATTTATGTAATGACTCAGCCTATTAATGAAGTAGTAATAAGTAGACTGGCCTTAATGGAAAAATACATACGAATGAGTACCACGGTTAGATGAAATTACAAAAGTATATTGAGGATTAGACGGGAGAAGAAACTACCCAAAAGACTTATTTTTCTACCGCATTCATATCTTTTACAGTATAAACTTTGATTATGAGCACATACGTAAAATGTTTGTTTATTTGCTACATATACAACAGGAAATAACGAAAATATGTCGAATATTCTTCAAGTAAGGGAAAAAGCGTTATATTTATGAAAACCATTTTTTTATGTAACTATAACTAAGCTTAAATAACGATAATTGGATGTTAAGTATAACTTTTTTTTTTGAATATATCCCTAACATAAGACGGTAGGAAATACTAAAAACATGATGATGTTATGCATGGTGCCTGAACTCATTAGGAAGTGGTAGTTTTTGACCTATAACGAGAATAATGAAAATGATAAGAGTATTGCCAATTTTTTTTCATATATGGGCCAAAACTTTGTAAAATAATGAGAAATGTAAAACATTAGTAAACCGTTAAAAAAAAAAAAAAAGAATGAAAGATATAAAAATTAAAATGAATTGCTAAAATTAATCACGACTTTCCTTTTCAGTGGTCTTCTTTTTTCAGCGGGAAAGGAAGTGCAGGGTAGGTATGCCGTCGCGAGGGTAGGGCTTAGAAAAATCCGCTGAGGTCGGTTTCGCGTCGTGCGCGGTACGCGGTACCTTAGTTGACTTTGAGTTTTCTTTAACGTAGTTTTCGTCGGGTTGAGTTAGCGTAGCATACTTTTCGGTACCGCGTCGGAAATTCGGGAACGCGAAATAAAAATTAGCTTTGGTACTTTTGACTGGATAATGAAGAAATACGGAGTAACGTAGAATAGGTTCCCTCTCCGCATGGTTTTGTTTTTGTAACGCGTTTAAAAACGGGCGTGTATAGGTGGCTGAAAATTGTAATTGAGCGTAACCCATTCGAAGACCCGCGACCGAAATCCTCTCCGAACTAGCTGGCCGACAAGCAGCCACCGCGTGAATGGGTTACGGTGCACGGATTGGTTGACCGGTTGGTACCATCCGTTGGCACTACTCAGACTTAACGTCTAGAACCGATGAGAGGTCGGTTCCGCGTTGGACTTAAAATGTTTAAATCATTACAAATGGCGCCCAACGTGGGGCCCAAAACATCCTAAGGGGGAAAGAAATTCGCGTCTTCTGACGAGTTGGTCCTTTACGGAGGATGTAAGGTACTTTGGTACTCGAGTCCCACTATCAGGAGCAGTGGAGTTGTGTGATACACTCTAGCAGTCGCTTCACGTGAGTTGTAGCTTGCGCTCTCCTTTGTTTGATTTTGCTTTCGCGACAGAATCCTTCCGATGTGTTGTCCCAGGCTAACCCCTGTAAGGACCTTCTATTTTCTTGATGGAACTGCCAGCATGATGGGCTTACCTATCAGCATGGACTCTCAAGAAAATAGAAGGCTACCTTGCCTTTATGTCGCGGAAGGATTCTACTTATTTCGTATGCGTGATAGACGAGTGGTATCGGTTCAACGTTCGGTGGCGTATGCTGGAATTGCGGAGCCCGGAATGCTTCCACGCGTCGGGAAATTTTGACCGCGTACAAAATCGTTACGGTAGCTCTACCACTTGTCTCGTCGAGTCATTTAACGTAGTTTAGAGATGGTTTTTGTAATGTAGGTGGGTATGGGGTTAAATTTCGTAGATCGACCAAAAGCACCCTTTCTTCGGCAGATTACCACGCACTCTCATTTCCCGTTGAAGGGGTCGACTGCTGGAAAGGAAAGTGTGTATCATATAAATTTTTTTTTCTACTTTCTATAAATAGCTCGCCACTATCGGCCACTAATTTAGTAGTAAGTTTTGTCCACGTATATATTAGGGTTATAGTAGGGTTATAATAGGAATAAGTATATTTTATTTTTTTTTTTAATATTAGCAACCACACCCAGATTAACCCACACGAAAATGGCAACGAAGCGGACCCCAGATAAGCGGTGGACCCGATCCAAAACGGTCCAACCAGCTAACTGCGGGATCTGCTTCGAGGACGTAGTGGAGGGGGTACACAGCGTGCGATTGGATTGTGGAAATCTATTCCATCGTGCCTGTGTCCAACAGCTCCTCCTCACGTCCGATCTTTGCCCGTTATGCCGGCGACCCATCGAGCGGACCGCCCTAGACGTCCCCCTCGTAACGCCCCTCCCAACGCGTGGAGCAGTGGCGAAAGGAGTTCCAGAGGCCGAACCGCCCCAACCACTGTTAGACCTTCAAGGAGCCGTAGGCGGTGAAGTTTCGGCCACAGTTGTCGTGTCCGAGGTGACTCCCATGCCTTTCGCCCACTCCATTGACACCCTCGTGGCGTTGATGCGAGATATGTCGGAGAGGATTGGCAACCTGGAGGGAAAGCTCCAGAATCTCCCCATGAGCCAACCACCCAGCCGCGTGAGAACTCCGCTTGGCTGGGAGCCCAATCCCAGTGTGGCTATGCCCCACTCTCGACCATCCGAGCAATGGGCCCCACCTCCAAGGAACTCGGGAATGGATCCCAGAGCTCCCGAGTATAGACCACGACACAGCACCGCACCTCCGTTGGTACCTCTAGTCCCCGAGGCAGTTCCGTACAACAGGTCAATCGAGGATGCGATCCCCCCCGGGAACGCATTCACACCTTTTCGAGACCCGACACCTCGTATCATGAAGAGTTGGTGCCTGAACTTTACGGGTTTCAACGATATGATATCGGCGGACCGGTTCCTTTTCCGGATTCAGGCGTTAGTATCCAGCACCCTGGGAGGTGATTCCTCGGCCTTCCTCCGGCATGCACATCTTTTGTTCAGCGGTGACGCTGCCGACTGGTACTGGAGTTTTAAGGAATCGACGCCACGTCCCACTTGGAACTCTTTCAGTGCAGCCCTCCGCAATCGATTTGAGGATGGCTTCACTGAGAGAGAACTAAGAGAACAATTAAAGGAACGGAAACAAGGCGCTCATGAACCGTTCGACCAGTACTACACAAGTATAGTGAGATTGAGCACTCACTTGCGAACAGCCATGCCCGTAGGCAAGAACAATTGGATGGGCGGCGAGGTACCTTCCGTCCACAACCTCGCATAACGGGACCAAATCCCCGAAATCATCATACCGCGGAGTTGATGGCAGCGGACCACCTGCTTGCTGACCCAGTACCAGTACCGAGGAGCGGAGCACCACAGGAGCTTGAGGACCCAGCATTGATTGATCGACCCTCCCTTGAAGCAATTACAAGCCCGACGGTCTGTTGAAACTGCCGACAAACGGGGCATCGGTTCTATGCATGTCCAGCGGAGCCGACGCTTTTCTGTTACCGCTGCGGGAAGGCCGACACATACGCACCTGACTGCGCAAATTGCAAAATGTGAAAAAACTTGCCACCGAGTGCCGCGACCACCCGTCGGCACTCCTAAACCCCGGACGAACCAATCCTGACCCCATCACTAGCTATGACCAAGCTCCCGACATGACTCCAATTCTGCTGACTCGCACCGCTAAACACAGTTCTCCCGAAGTTCCACAACCGACGCCATCCTTCGCCGAGGCCAACGCGCAGGGAAATGATAGCGAGGAGAAAGTTCCTTGGCATGTCAAACCTTTCCACGTCAGGCTGCGGAATTATTTGGCTACTCGACAGCGCATCTTCCATGAGGAGTTGGCTGCAACTGTCCCACCGCGAAGAAAGCGAGCCACGCGTCGGATGCGGATTTTCTGGAGAAAAGTCAGGCAGTCGAGGAAGGTGCTGAAGGACATACACTTAGACGAATTATTGAGGGATGACGTGCGGCCATATGCGTCAGTACACCTCCTGCAAAAACGAGTGTCAGGCTTAGTCGATACGGGAGCCAGTGTGAATTGCATATCCGCCGAGTTTGCAGAGGAGGTACTGGCAATGCACGCGGACCAAATCCGTCATTTCACCTCCTGGTTAAGCACGGCGGACGGAACTCGTCACTCTGTAGTGGGAAAAATTACGACGGATGTCACCTTTAAAGGAGTAACTAAACCTCTAGAATTTTACATCATACCTCAATTAACCCAGAATCTTTATCTAGGGGTGGATTTCATTCGAAAATTTAACTTGGCCCCAGCACTGTTTTCCGGCACGACCCTGGAGTCCGTCACCATGGTTCCTGACAAAACTCAAACCACTCACTTATTACGACATACACTGGATGTGAATCAACAACTGCGTCTTTACTCGGCTATATCGGCTTTTCCATCACATGAGAAGGAAAGTCTCGGGCGGACGGCCCTGGTGTTACACACAATAGATGTGGGGGATGCTAAACCCATAAAACAGAGACATTTTGCCATATCTCCGGCGAAGGGAAAGTTGTTATATGCCGAAGTTGATCGAATGCTAGCATTAGGCGTGATCGAAGAATCGCAGAGCGCGTGGGCTTCCCCGGTCACCTTAGTTGTCAAGCCGAACAAGGTCCGGCTATGCTTAGATGCCAGACGCTTGAACGCCGTCACTGTCAAAGACGCATACCCTCTACCGTTGATTGAAGGCATTTTGAGTCGATTGCCTAAAGCCCACTTCATCACGAGCTTAGACCTCAAGGACGCCTTCTGGCAAATTCCTTGAGACCCTGGCTCAAAGGAGAAAACAGCCTTCACAGTCCCAGGTCGGCCCCTGTATCAATTCGTGACCATGCCATTTGGATTGTGCAATGCCCCTCAGACAATGACGCGCCTTATGGATAAGGTGATACCACCACATTTACGGCACCAAGTTTTCGTTTACTTGGATGATCTGCTGCTTATAACCGAGACCTTTAACGAACACATCGACCTGCTTCAGGAGGTGGCTCTGCATATCCGGAGGGCAGGGTTAACCATCAACATGCAGAAGAGTCAGTTCGTGATGACGGAGGTGAAGTATTTGGGCCACATCATTGGGCATGGCAATATCAAGACCGACCCGGTCTTGATATTGGGTAATGGGAAAAGCGATTGACGTTTTCCCATTACCCAAGACCACCAAGCAATTACGCCGATTCCTAGGCTTATGCGGATGGTACCAGCGTTTCGTGCGTGACTATGCCACCATTAGACGTAAGTTCGTCTGGGAAGGTCCCAGCTTGCGAGCCTTTGAAGAGCTAAAGAAGAGTCTGACAACAGCCCCCGTACTGCACAGCCCGGACTTTGACAAAACGTTCTCAATCCATTGTGACGCGAGTCAACATGGGGTGGGAGCAGTCTTAGTCCAGGTTGCACAAGACGGTGAGGAGAGGCTGTAATGAATCATGCGACGCCGCTGGCGACCACTACCAACACACCTTGCTGCTAGGTGGCTTGTCATTTCATGTTGGTTGCGACGGGCGCACATCCCACGTCAATTTTGTCGTGGGATGTCCGGGTGAATTGACAGCCACATGGCAGTGGAGTGTGTGAGTGGTGGCCGTCACTGAAGAGCGGTCGACGAATTTCTGAAATTTCGCGGGTGTAACTAATTTTGTGTGTGAAAGTGCCGAAAAGTAAGCAGGTCAAAAGTGATGGACGCATGGCACTCATACAAGGCAGGAAAGCGCAAGAATTGAGTTGCTTATTCCCATATTTCTGGTTGCGCAATTGTTTGTCAGACGACATCGTTACCATTTGATCAAAGGACTCACCGACAAGTGTAGAGCAACTACGGCTGATGATAAGAACTCGGTAGTAAATGATTTCAGTCGTATGACAAGCAGAATCATATCACCATCTGAAATACCTGATTCACCTACTCAGTCCAAACCACAATCTCCACGACGAAACAGCAGTGTAGATCCTCCGTTTGTTACCCCGAATTCATCTCAGCAAAGTAACGGATCAGTCAGCCCTTAGCACAAAAATCATCGTCAGTCGCACAACAGTCTCAACGTCTTCGTAGAGTTTTTGAAGTGAAAATACTTCAGTCATCTAAAAAAGTTGTAACAGTTGACGATTCATTCACCAATCAATGCGGTTGAACTCTTTAGAGCATCACAAATAGCTTTAAATAAAATAAATATGGAACTACCTTGCAGTGGCGGCTGGTCTTTAAGTGCGCTCGTGCAACAAACCACCAACATTAATATTCAGCTTGAGGAAAAATAATCATTTCAATTTAGCAATAACCATCTAAAATAAAAATAGTTTATCGATTGGTAACACCTTATTAATAATCTACAATATTCCAACATGTGTTTACAATATGATCCATGCCGTGCATCATGATGCGCATGCCACATCAATACCGCACGAGCATCTAACGGATTTTCTATAGTAAAACCATCAAGCCCACATAACCGTGAGATTGGCAATAATGGCGATGCATCATTTTTTCGAGCGCCGCACCAGAGTCAAAGTTTTCCTCAACATTTATTTCTGGTGTACATATACATATTTTGTTGCGGAGTTAGCCCACATGCCCACTTAATTTGGTATCGGGGCTGCCATGCAGATTATTAGTAGCAAAGCAAGAAACCATTTATTCAACTGTCTATTTGGTCGATGCTATCAACAAGTCAAGTGCACATTGGCTGCCCTTTTGTGGGTTCGATTGATTAAGTTTAGTCGTGCGAAATTTGTACAATTGTGTGGAGTGTTGATAGACGAAAGTGTTTAAAATGAGTGTGAGTTATATAAAAGAAAATGCGCTAACATACGATGATAAACTAAATTTAAAGAAAGTTGGTCCACCTCGACCATTCTTAAATATCAAGCAAGTGTGTGAGTGTAAAAACAAAAGGTATACGCGGTGCTTTAAAATTGAGTTTTATGAGAAAGCAAATTGGTTGTGTGGATGTGAAAAGGTAAATAGACTTTTTTGTTTCCCTTGTTTACTTTTTCAGGGTGATTCTTTATGGACAGCGAAAGGAGTAGACGAACTCACGCATCTATCCGAAAAAATAAAAAAGCATAACTGCTCGCAATCACATTTAGACAACATCATAAATATGGCGGCCTTGGGAACCGCCGATATAAGACAGCAGTTAGATTCTGCCTATCGGTTGCAAATAAAAACGCACAACGACACAGTTCATAAAAATAGATATATATTATCAAAAATAATTGACTGTGTGGTTTTTTGCGGTGCATTTGAATTGGCGTTGCGAGGTCATGATGAATCCAGGGATTCTTTGAATCAGGGAATTTTTAGAGGCTTGATTGATTTCGTTTCCGAATTGGGTAAAGCTATGAAACAACATTTAGAATCTCCTACAGTTTTTAAGGGCACATCCAAAACGATTCAAAACGATATTTTGGATGCGATATTGCAGTTTACCAGGAAGAAGTTAGATCCGATATTGCTAAAAGCGATTTTGTTTCAATTCAAGCTGATGAGACAACAGATGTTTCTACAGATGCTCAGTTGGTATTAGTTATAAGATATGAAATCGCAGGTCATATTTATGAAAGATTTTGGAAATATTTGCTACCTAATTCTCTTTGCGTCGATGGAATCTATTCTGCTTTGACAGAAGAACTCCAATATCTAAATATTACACCGAATAAACTCATTGCGCAGTGCTATGATGGCGCTGCTGTGATGAGCGGAAAAATTGGTGGAGTTCAAGCAAAGATAAAAAGTTCATTTCCTTACGCGCATTATATTCACTGTTACGCTCATCAATTGAATTTGATTATTGAAAAGGCTGTTTCGCAAAACAAAATAGTGCAACGATTTTTTGCTAACTTGCATGCTTTCCCTAGTTTTTTCGCAAGATCGGCAAAGCGGACTCAAATTTTGATGGAAACAGTCAAAAGAAAAATACCTTCAGCTCCTCAAACAAGATGGAATTTTGATATGCGAACTGTCAAGACTGTCTTTATTAACAAGGAACAACTGGTTGAATGCCTCGGAATAATTTTAGATTTACAAAATGATACCAATACAATAAACCAAGCTGATATGCTCATGAGATATCTTCACGATGAAAATTTCATTTATTGGTTAAATTTTTTTCAAGAAATTTTACCTCATTGTGAGATTTTATTTCAGCAATTTCAATTCAGATCATTGGATGTGCTCAAAGTTGAAAAACATGCATTTAATTTTGAAAAAGCAATTCAAAATGTCCGAGGTTCAACCGATTATTTTGAGGAGCCGCCGCCAAAAAGAAGTAAGACAAAAAGAAGTAAGACATCGAATTGTGTTATTTGCAAAGAAGTATGTGATCTGATATTAACACAGTTGAAAGAAAGATTTGAATTTCAAGATCATTTTATAGCATCATCATTATTTTACTGCGAGACATTCAATGAATATAAGGTGAATTTTCCAGAAAATGTTCTCTTGCAGACCGTTAATACTTACGACTTTTTGGACAAATCAAAATTAAAGAATGAGCTAAGTACAATTTATAATAGGAATGACTTTCAAGAAGCGGATGGAGCTCTGGCAATTTTACAGTATTTCAACAAAAATGGATTAATTCATGCATTTTCTGGAAGTGTTAAGCTCTTAAAAATTATTGTCACCATTCCGATGACATCTGTGGAAAGTGAACGATGTTTTTCAACATTGAAACTTTCGGTTTTAAGTATAGCTTTCGGTTTTAAGTATCGAAAAAAGATTTATACAGTCTCTTCCAAACTTTAATCAGAAAGTTATAGAGACTTTTACAAAACAGAAAAACAGGCGAATTGACCTGTTGTTCAAGTAAGTATCGTAATTTGATTTCATACTAGGTAAAATAATACTTTATATTGTTTTCATTGAAAAGAAACAATTAACTTGATTTTTTAAATAATGTTTACTAATATTAAATTATTATTAGATTGTTTGAACCAACAACTGAATCATCACAATTTTTATTTGAAGGGTTATGTACATGCAAATGTGGAAATGAAACCCTCATAATATCATTCGTGTGTCTGTCTGTCTGTCTGTCTGTCAAGTACATTTGCTTTGAATATACTGAGCCGATTCCGGTGGGATTCGGTGCAAATATTGATTTCGATAACCGAAACATTAACGTGTAACAAAAAGAAATGAATTTTGAAAAATGGGTCACTTTTTTAATGGGAGCAGGAGGAATGGAAAACTATGTATTTAAAGTGTACCGCGTGACGCATCAAATGATAGGTCTTGTTGTGACAATCTGAAATATATTTTTTAAGTCTTTATTCTTTATATTTTTAGCTTATAAATTACAAGAAAACCTGTTAGATGACTATGCTTAAAAAATAAAATGGAAATTTTTTTAATATTGTGCATACAAATCTGCAGTTTTAAAGCATTTGGTTTTCAATTCTAAAATGCATTTTGAAAAATGCAACCGAATGAATTAAGAATGCTAACAGTGAACGAAAAAGAGATTTCAAAAACATTTTTTAACAAATTAAAAATTTAAAAAACCAGACAGAATTCAACAATACATATTCAGTAGTTTCCTCTTCAATCCAATGCCATAGAAAGCTTTTTCTAGTTACCATATAAAAAAATGGGCAAGATTCAGATCACTTGCCAGTGTTTTTTAATCAATTTAACTGTTTTACTGTTAAAATATTCATTTTATCGACATTTTGAATCTTCTTTGGGTTTTTTGAAGTCTAGTATTTCATCTTGGAAAATTTCTCTCCTAAAACACACTATAAACCGCTTATTTGATTTGCAAATGAATCGTAATTATTTATGTATATATGAAAGAGGAAACGAAAAACAATTTTTTTTAGAATCTTATCCACGCATGAAACTAAAACTTAACGTTCCGTTAACAGCATATTTGAATAGGGTAGAAAAAAAAAAATAAATCGACCAACATGTATACAGCGCACCCCCTACGTTCCGAGCCACGAGCCGCCACTGCTACCCAGAGAAGACAAATTTAGGAATAATTAACTCCTAAGGAAAAAGCGTACAAAATAGTTTTGCCAAACTATAACAAAAATAAGAAAACATTGAAATAATGGAAATAGAGATACAACACACAAGTGGAAACAATTAGTTATTAAAAAAAGATACAAGCATAGATTGTATGCATTTTTTGGGTGTTGTAGAAAATAACCAATAAGTTCAACGAGTGCGTCTGGTATCAGTTGGTAGTTAACAATTGATCGATATTCCTACTCGTTTCTTAAACTTTAAACAAGGCGGTGAGCCAAACTGATCTCCACGGCCGCTTGGCCAGATGGGCCCTGAAATTACAGGCGTTTGACTTCACGATAAGACACCGCAAGGGAAGTCAGCAAGTGGTACCGGACACATTATCAAGGATGTTCGCCCCTGAAGGAGCTGAGTTGGCCCAGAAGGACGACAGCCCCCTATGGATCAACTTGGACCATCCCGCCTTCAAGTCAGCCTGTTATATCCAGCTGATGAATACGATTCAGAACCAGTTGCCGCAGCTGCCAGAACTACGGGTGACGGAGGGATTTATATACAAGCGGACGAAACACGCCTCCGGAGACCCCATCCAAGAAGAGGAAGAACTGACCTTCAAATTGATTAAGCGGGCTCATGACCACCCATTGAGTGCACACGGCGGTTATGGTCGTACGCTTCGGTGACTGAAGACTTACCTCTTTTGGCCTAAGATGGCGCCGCAAGTGAAAAAGTACGTAGCCGCCTGTGAGCTGTGCACATGCACTAAAGCGCCCAATTATGATCTTCGGCCCCCGATGGGAAAATTCAAACTACCGGAGCGGGTGTTCCAGCGCCTGTATATAGATCTCATCGGTCCGTACCCTCGCTTGACTTCGGGATACACGGGAGCTGTCGTGGTCCTGGACCACTTGTCCAAATTTCTGATTGTGGAACCATTTGGAAACCTGCACACCGGCCCCATAGTCAGTTTTCTGGAAAATCGCGTTTTCCATATATTTGGAGTACCGGAGAAGCTGGTCTCCGACAACGGAGTTCAGTTCACCTCGTCTAGATTTCGGGAACTAATGGGAAAGTATGGCATTACGCATCAGCGGACTGCCGTTAATTCCCCGCAAGCCAATGCGTCCGAGCGGTTGAACCGCACCCTCATAGCCGCCATTCGGGCCTACGTCCAACCGGATCAGAAGGATTGGGACCGCAGGATTTCCGCCATCACCTGTGCCCTGCGTTCGTCTTATCACTCCACCACAGGCATCTCCCCATACTTTGCCGTGTTCGGCCAGCATATGATCTGCCACGGAAACTCGTACCGGCTATTGCGGCAGTTGAAAGGTCTGGAAGACCCAATAGTGGTGCTAGAGCCGCACGAGAAACTCCAAATTCTACGAGAACATATCCGGGAGAGGATTGAAGACAGTAGATGGGTGGGGGAGGAACGGTACAATCTGCGATCCCATCCTTCTGGCTTCAAGGCTGGCGATGAAATCTACTGACGGAATTTTAGACAAAGTGAAGCAGTTCGGTACTACACTGCCAAGCTAGATAAGAAGTTCGTGAAGTGTCGAGTCTTACAAGTTTTAAGTCCCACGCGGTACCTCATTGCGGACATGTCCGGTAAGGAGCTGGGAGTCTACCATGCCAAAGACCTACGACGCGGAGAGAAAAAGAAAAAAAAGGAAAGAAAACAAAAAAAAAACATTATAGGGCCAAGTAGCGTTTCCTTCAGTCTCCCCATGCCTGGTAGGCATCGTGGACACTGCCCTGTAATGACTCATGCGACGCCGCTGGCGACCACTACCAACACACCTTGCTGCTAGGTGGCTTGTCATTTCATGTTGGTTGTGACGGGCGCACATCTCGTCAATTTGGTCGTGGGATGTCCAGGTGAATTGACAGCCACATAGCAGTGGAGTGTGTGAGTGGTGGCTGTCACTGAAGAGCGGTCAACGAATTTCTGAAATTTCGCGGGTGTAACTAGTTTTGTGTGTGAAAGTGCTGAAAAGTAAGCAGGTCAAAAGTGATGGACGCATGGCACTCATACAAGGCAGGAAAGCGCAAGAATTGAGTTGCTTATTCCCATATTTCTGGTTGCGCAATTGTTTGTCAGACGACATCATTACCATTTGATCAAAGGACTCACCGACAAGTATAGAGCAACTACGGCTGATGATAAGAACTCGGTAGTAAATGATTTCAGTCGTATGACAAGCGGAACCATATCACCATCTGAAATACCTGATTCACATACTCAGTCCAAACCATGATCTCCACGACGAAACAGCAGTGTAGATCCTCCGTTTGTTACCCCGAATTCATCTCAGCAAAGTAACGGATCAGTCAGCCCTTAGCACAAAAATCATCGTCAGTTGCACAACAGTCTCAACGTCTTCATAGAGTTTTTGAAGTGAAAATACTTCAGTCATCTAAAAAAGTTGTAACAGTTGACGATTCATTCACCAATCGATGCGGTTGAACTCTTTAGAGTATCACAAATAGCTTTAAATAAAATAAATATGGAACTACCTAGAGAAGATAAATTTAGGTATAATTAAATCCTAAGGAAAAAGCATATAAAATAGTTTTGCCAAACTATAACAAAAAAAAAAGAATACATTGAAAGAATGGAAATAGAGATACAACACACAAGTGGAAACAATTAGTTATTAAAAAAAGATACAAGCATAGATTGTATGCATTTTTTAGGTGTTGTAGAAAATAACCAATTAGTCCAACGAGTGCGTCTGGTATCAGTTGGTAGTTAACAATTGATTGATATTCCTACTCGTTTCTTAAACTTTAAACACATCTTGATGCAAAAGTGAATGATGCAATGGAAACAACCACGATACATATTTTTAAAAGATGTATTTTTATTAAACGGAAACAATTAAACATATATCCAAAAACACTATTCTTAAGTATTTTCTGAACTGAAAGGAAAATAAAAAAAACACTTTTAAACTCTTTCATTAGAAAGAGTTAACAAAATTTAAGGGCAGAAATGTCTGGAATAAAATTTTACAAAAAAAAACTAAAACAGTAGAAATAAACTTATATAAATGAGTAAAACATAAGAATCAGATAAGGAATAAAATCATAAAAAGTATTCAAAATATAAAAACCAGACTAACAACAAATTAAATATGATCGTGAAGAAACATGTAGAGCAAAACGGAATTAAACTTTTAAATGTTGTGAATTTGAGAAGAGAGAATGGCAACCGACTTCTAAAAAAATTAAAAACACAAATAAATAACCATATGAGAATATCTAATCAACATGCCACAAAAATTCTAAATGCATGATTTTGTTTCGACCCCGCCTATTATTATTTTATTTGTAAGTTTTAATTCAATTTAAACTGAGTTCTTGTATTATACTTGCAATTAGTAAGTGATGGAGTTTCCAGCATGTAACTGATATACTCGTATATGAGCATGTGGAATGTGAATTTAAGGAGAAAGTGATGTAAATATTAATTATATAACATTAACTAGTCTTGTAGCTTGTATACATAATTTAACTTAACATTTAAAATAACGTTATTTCATATTAAATAAAATTAAAAGCTTAAATATGATCTAGCACAAGAAGTTGAGCAAAAGATATTGCAATGTCTTGAATTAGCAGTTTGCTTGTTGAACATAGAATTAATATAAAGTTACAATTAAATAGAAAAAAAAAAACGAGAAAGGAGTAGAATACTGAGCCAAGATTCGAAATTAGCGAAATTCCAATATGTAATATGAAAATAATTATTTGCATAGAATAGCATTCGCGACAAATAAAACTCATAAACTATAAGCTATAGAAGACAGTAATGCAAGTCGGGTTATGTTCGTAAAAACCACTTGGGGCTTTTCTATTTTTTTTTATTAAATGTTAATGACTATCAGCATCCGCGTGGTTTGAGATGGATGCAAGGAATGAAATGCAAGTCGGCGTCTGATGCTTTGTTTGTAAGGATGCCCAAAATTAAAGTCAGTTTGAATAATTTAGAAATAATACCTGTTCCCCTCAAGGTTTTTATAATTGGTATCTAAAGTTTTAAAATGTACGGTTTCCCTTGTTCATAAAAGAGGATCTATGCATGTATTCAATCAGTCATGAACATTATTTGTAGCAAGCATAAACCTTGAAACTTCAATACTGAAAAAAAAATATTATTTTGAAAAAGGAATTTGGGGGGCTAGCCTTCAGTTTGGAACTATTTTACTCTTATTCAGATTTCATAGGTTACCGGGAAAATTTTATAGGTTCGAATTCGTTTTCAATGTAAATGAAGTATGATTGAGCACTATATAGAGAACTCTGATAATCATTAAAAGAAAATTAACGATTTTTTTACTTGCCTTTGCGAGAGTTTAGCTATAAAGCTTACATGACCTTAGATTACCGTTTTCTGATTAAAGCACTATAATCCAGGTTATGTTCTTTACTTTTAAAAGTATACACATTAAGCAATTTAGTAATCTTTTGGAAACCTTACATACTCCTTTTTTTAAATCATTGCCTACACACCATACAATTTATATAGCACTTAAAATTTATTCATCGAACCTCATGTTGTTTACTTGTACCTATTTTTAAGGTGAAGTTAGGAGGAACAGGTTAAAAAAAATTAATTATAGCCAAAGTATTTTTAAGACTAAAAACCAGGATCAAACCTTAGCTGTTACAATATTTAATGCTACTGTATGGATTGAAAGTTTCTATAAAAAAATAATAACATGAATTGCTAAACAGTAACAACGACTTTCCTTTCCAAAATTGTAGATGAGCGTAATCCATTTGGAGACCCGCGACCGAAATCCTCTCCGATCTAGCTGGCCGACAAGCAGCCACCGCGAAAATGGATTACGGTGCACGGGTTGGTTGACCGGTTGGTACCATCCGTTGGCACTACTCAGACTTAACGTCTAGAACCGATGAGAGGTCGGTTCCTCGTTCGGACTTAGACTTGAAATCATTACAAATGGCGCCCAACGTGGGGCCCAAAACATCCTAAGGGGATAAAAGATTCGCGTCTTCTGACGAGTTGGTCCTTTACGGAGGATGTAAGGTACCTTGGTACTCGAGCCTCACAAACAGGAGCAGTGGAGTTGTGTGATACACACTAGCAGTCGCTTCACGTGAGTTGTAGCTTCCGCTCTCCTTTGTTTGATTTTTTTTCGCGACAGAGTCCTTCCGATGTGTTGTCCCAGGTTAACCCCTGTAAGGATCTTCTATTTTCTTGATGGAACTGTCAGCCAGGTGGGTTTCTCCTATCGGCCTGGACTCTCAAGAAAATAGAAGGCTACCTTGCCTTTATGTCGCGGAAGGATTCTAGTCATTTCGTATGCGTGATAGACGAGTGGTATCGGTTCAACGTTCGGTGGCATATGCTGGAGTTGCAGAGCCCGGAATGCTTCCACGCGTCGGGAATTTTGACCGCGTACAAAGCTGTTACGGTAGCTCTACCACTTGTCTCTTTGAGTCAAGTTTAGAGACGATTTTTCGTAATGTATGTGGGTTTGGGGATAATTTTTGTAAATCGGCCGAAAGCACCCTTTCTTCGGCAGACTACCACGCACTCTCATTTTCCTTTGGAGGAGTCGACTACTGGAAAGGAAAGTGGTATCAAATAATTTTTTTTATCTTGTTCATTTTAAATAGCTCGCCACGATTGGCCACTCCATTTCATAGCTTGTATATATACATATATATTAGAATAAGCTTAGTTTACATTTTTTTTCTTCTCGTTTCTTTTTAGGCATATCTAGCATCAACCCATATTAAACATAAAAATGGCAACGAAGCGGACCCCAGACAAACGTTGGACCCGGTCCAAAACGGTCCAACCAGCTAACTGCGGGATCTGTTTTGAAGACGTAGTGGAGGGTGTACACAGCGTGCGATTGTAGTGCGGACACCTGTTCCATCGTGCCTGTGTACAACAGCTCCTACTGACGTCAGAGCTTGTTCCACTATGCCGGCGACAATTCACTGGTGGACTTGCAAGGAGCCGTGGGCGGGGAAGTTCCTGCTGCAGTTGTCACGGCCGAGGTTACAACCGCGCCTTCCACCCACTCCATTGACACCCTCGTGGCTTTAATGTGAGATATGTCTGAGAGGATCGGAACCTTGGAGGGAAGACTCCAGAACCTCCCGATGAGCCAACCCCCCAGCCGCGTGAGAACTCCGCTTGGCTGGGAGCCCAATCCTAGTGTGGCTATGCCCCACTCTCGGCCGGCTGATCAATGGACCCTACCTCCAAGGAACTCGGGACTGGACCCCAGAGCTCCCGAGTATCGACCACGACACAGCACCGCACCTCCGTTGGTACCTCCAGTCCCCGAGGCAGTTCCTTACAGCAGGTCAATCGAAGATGCGATTCCCCCCGTGAACGCATTGACACCTTTCTGAGACCCGACGCCTCGTATCATGGAGAGTTGGCGCCTGAGCTTCACGGGCTTCAACTCGCCGATATCAGTGGACTGGTTCCTGTTCAGAATTCAGGCGTTAGTATCCAGCACCCTGGGAGGTTATTTCTCGGCCTTCCTCCGGCATGCACACCTTCTGTTCAGCGGAGATGCTGCCGACTAGCACTGGAGTTTTAAGGAGTCGACGCCACGTCCCAATTGGGATTCTTTCAGTGCAGCCCTCCGCAATCGATTTGATAACGGCTTCACTGAAAGAGAACTACGGGAACAAATAAAGAAACGGAAACAAGGTGCTCACGAACCGTTCGACCAGTACTACACAAGTATAGTGCGATTGAGCACTCGCTTACGAACAACCATGCCCGAGGATGAACTGGTAGAAATTATCAGGGAGAATATGCGTTGGGAGCTTCAGAACAGCCTTCTGCATTTTCCCATCAACACCATACAGGGATTACGCCTCCATGCCCGTAGGCAAGAACAGCTGGATTAGCGGCGAGGTACCTTCCGTCCACAACCTCGCATAACGGGACCAAATCCACGAAATCATCACACCGCGGAGTTGATGGCAGCGGACCACCTACTGGCTGACCCAGTACCAGTACCGAGGAGCGGAGCACCCCCGGAGCCTGAGGGCCAAGCAATGATTGATCGACCATCCCTTGAAGCAATTACAAGTCCGACGGTCTGTTGGAACTGCCGACAAACGGGGCATCGGTTCTATGCATGTCCAGCGGAACCGACGACCTTCTGTTACCGATGCGGGAAAGCAGACACTTACGCACCTGATTGCGCAAATTGCAAGGGACGAAAAAACTTGCCAGCGAGTGCCGCGACCACCCGTCGGCACTCCTAAAACCCGGACGAACCAATGCTGACCCAATCACTAGCTATGACCAAGCCCCAGACATGACCCCAATTCTGCTGACTCGCACCGCCAAACACAGTTCTCCCGAAGTTCCACAACCGACGCCATCCTTTGTCGAGGCGGACGCGAAGGGAAATGATAGCGAGGCGAAGGTTCCTTGGCATGTTAAGCCCTTCCACGTCAGACTGCGGAATTATTTGGCTACTCGACAGCGCATCTTCCATGAGGAGTTGGCTACAACTGTCCCACCGCGAAGAAAGCGAGCCACGCGTCGGATGCGGAGCTTCTGGAGAAGGGTCAGGCAGTCGAGGAAGGTACTGAGCGACATATACTTAGACGAATTATTGAGGGATGACGTTCGACCATATGCGTCAGTGCACCTCCTGCAAAAGCGATTGTCAGGTTTAGCCGATACGGGAGCCAGTGTGAATTGAATATCAGCCGATTTTGCAGGGGAGGTACTGGCAATGCACGCGGACCAAAACCACCTGGTTAAGTACGGCGGACGGAACTTGTCACTCTGTAGTGGGGAAAATTACTACGGATGTCACCTTTAAAGGAATAACTAAACCTCTGGAATTTTAAATTATACCTCAATTAACCCAGAATCTTTATCTAGGGGTAGATTTCATTCGAAAATTTAATTTGGCCCCGGCACGACCCTGGAGTCCGTCACCACTGTTCCTGACAAAACTCAAACCACTCACTTATTACGACATACACTGGATGTGAACCAATAACTGCGACTTGACTCGGCTATATCGGCTTTTCCATCGCATGAGAAGGAAGGTCTCGGGCGGACGGCCCTGGTGTTACACACAATAGATGTGGGGGATGCTAAACTCATAAAACAGAGACATTTCGCCATATATCCGGCGAAGGAAAAGTTGTTATATGCCGAAGTTGATCGAATGCTAACATTGGGTGTGATTGAAGAATCGCAGAGCGCGTGGGCTTCCCCGGTCACCTTAGTTGTCAAGCCGAACAAGGTCCGGCTTGAACGCCGTCATTGTCAAGGACGCATACCCTCTACCGTTGACTAAAGGCATTTTGAGTCGGTTGCCTAAAGCCCACTTCATCACGAGCTTAGACCTCAAGGACGCCTTCTGGCAAATTCCTTGAGACCCTTCACAGTCCCAGGTCGGCCCCTGTATCAATTCGTGACCATGCCATTCGGATTGTGCAATGCCCCTCAGACAATGACGCGCCTTAATTTGGTGATACCACCACATTTACGGCACCAAGTTTTCGTTTACTTGGACGATCTGCTGCTTATAACCGAGACCTTTAACGAACACATCGACCTGCTTCAGGAGGTGGTTCTGCACATCCGGAGGGCAGGGTTAACCATCAACATACAGAAGAGTCAGTTCGTGATGACGGAGGTGAAGTATTTAGGTCACATCATTAGGCATGGCAACATCAAGACCAATCCGGACAAGACTCAAGCGATTCACGCTTTTCCATTACCCAAGACTACGAAGCAGTTACGCCGATTCCTAGGCTTATGCGGATGGTACCAGCGTTTTGTGCGTGACTATGCCACCATTACCACTCCTTTGACCGACATGCTGCGTAAGGGACGTAAGTTCGTCTGGGAAGGGCCCAGCTTGCGAGCCTTTGAAGAGCTAAAGAAGAGTCTGAAACAGCCCCCGCACTGCACATCCCGGACTTTGACAAACCGTTCTCAATCCATTGTGACGTGAGTCAACATGGGGTGGGAGCAGTCTTAGTCCAGGTTGCACAAGACGGCAAGGAAAGGCCTATAGCCTTTATGTCCCACAAGCTGAACCAGGCCCAGCGGAACTACACGGTCTCGGAGCAGGAATGCCTGGCGGCTGTGCTGGCAGTGAAACATTTTCGAGCATATGTAGAGGTACATCCCTTTGAAATCGTCACTGATCATGCGTCACTGAAATGGCTGATGAGCCAAACTGATCTCCACGGCCGCTTGGCCAGATGGGCCTTGAAATTACAGGCGTTTGACTACACGATAAGACACCGCAAGGGAATTCAGCACGTGGTACCGGACACATTATCAAGGATGTTCACCCCTGAAGGAGCCGAGTTGGCCCAGGAGGACGACAGCCCCCTATGGATCAACTTGGACCATCCCGCCTTCAAGTCAGCCTGTTATATCCAGCTGATGAATACGATTCAGAACCAGTTGCCGCAGCTGCCAGAACTACGGATGACGGAGGAATTTATATACAAGCGGACGAAACACGCCTCCGGAGACCCCATCCAAGAAGAGGTACAGTGGAAGTTATGGGTGCCCGAAGAACTGACCTTCGAATTGATTAAGTGGGCTCATGACCACCCATTGAGTGCACACGGCGGTTATGGTCGTACGCTTTGGCGACTGAAGACTTACTTCTTTTGGCCTAAGATGGCGCCGCAAGTGAAAAAGTACGTAGCCGCCTGTGAGCTGTGCAAATGCACTAAAGCGCCCAATTCTGTTCTTCGGCCCCCGATGGGAAAATTTGAACTACCGGAGCGGGTGTTCCAGCGCCTGTATATAGATCTCATCGGTCCGTACCCTCGCTTGACTTCGGGATAGACGGGAGCTGTCGTGGTCCTGGACCACTTGTCCAAATTTCTGATTGTGGAACCATTTCGAAACCTGCACACCGGCCCCATAGTCAGTTTTCTGGAAAATTGCGTTTTCCATATATTTGGAGCACCGGAGAAGCTGGTCTCCGACAACGGAGTTCAGTTCACCTCGTCTAGATTTCGGGAACTAATGGGAAAGTATGGCATTACGTATCAGCGGACTGCCGTTTATTCCCCGCAAGCCAATGCGTCCGAGCGGTTGAACCGCACCCTCATAGCCGCCATTCGGGCCTACGTCCAACCGGATCAGAAGGATTGGGACCGAAGGATTTCCGCCATCACCTGTGCCCTGCGTTCGTCTTATCACTCCACCACAGGCATCTCCCCATACTTTGCCGTGTTCCGTCAGCATATGATCTGCCACGGAAACTCGTACCGGCTATTGCGGCAGTTGAAAGGTCCGGAAGATCCAATAGTGATGCTAGAGCCGCACGAGAAACTCCAAATTCTACGAGAACAAATCCGGGAGAGGATTGAAGATGGGTGGGGGAGGAGCGGTACAATCTGCGATCCCATCCTTCTGGCTTCAAGGCAGGCGACGAAATTTACCGACAGAATTTTAGACAAAGTGAAGCAGGTCGGTACTACACTGCCAAACTAGATAAGAAGTTCGTGAAGTGTCGAGTCTTACAAGTTTTAAGTCCCACGTGGTACCTCATTGCGGACATGTCTGGAAAGGAGCTGGGAGTCTACCATGCCAAAGACCTACGACGCTGAGAGAGAAAAAAAAACGTCATAGGGCCAAGCAGCGTTTCCTTCAGTCTCCCCATGCCTGATAGGCATCATGGACACTGCCCTGTAATGAATCATGCGACACTGCTGGCGACCACTACTAACACACCTTGCTGCTAGGCGGCTTGTCATTTTGTGGTGGCCGTCACGCAAGAGTGGTCGGCGATTTTCTTTGGCAATTTCGCGGCTGCTATCTACTCGTAAGCAAAATAAAGTTCTTCTTGGTGTAGTTGCAAAATATAATTCCATACTTAGAATAATTGAGAAAATCGAAGAAATTAATTTAAGCGGCATATTTAGTTAAGCTCAGCATACCAGAAGTAGGAAGTGTGTGCGCGGATACAAAGGTATGATGTTCAGTTCGATCCAAGTCATAATCAAATCTAAATAAATGCATCCAACACAGTCGCCATCGTCGCAAGCTGCATACCTTCAATTCCAATCATCTCCTAAGGCATCCGATCATCACTAAATGGACGAAAATGGACCACTTTTCGCTGGATTGTTGGCCGCCTTCGTCAGAGCTGCAGAGACACAATCCTAACGGATTATAGTTGTGTATTGAGCCATTAAGATCTCTTGACCAAGAAAATGATGAACATTTGGACTTAGCGTTGGAAACACTTGCTAAACCTGAAGGCTTAAAGACGGTTGATACTCACGTCTTGAGATTATTTACCGGTGTTTTATTGAATCGGCTATCAGAGGTACGTAGAAGATATTCGATTGTACTTTGAATGAACAATCTGCCACCAAACTGTTGAGCATCACATGAAAATTAGATAGATTGTATGATGCATTAGCTATTGTCATCCAAGCAGTTCTTACTCCTACCATACATATCATTTTACTGACAGACCTCAAAGAGCTAGAGCAGTGTTATACATTTTTTTAAAAATAGCATTAATAATGTTCCTGCCCGCTTTGATGAGGGCTCAACTGTTATATTTGGGAATTGCCAGAAAATTCAACAAAAAAGTCATTGATATCATTTTAAATAACATCCATATATTTGTACATAAAAATGACATAAACTATGACGATATTAATCAATTATTTCTGGGTTTATGCTCCATTGGAAAGTTTATAGCTCTCGTGGATGTTAAAACAACTGCCGACCCTTGGAAGTGCATTTCAGAACTAAGTACCGAGTGTTGGGCTTTCGTCAAAAACAATAATATTCCAATTCCATGGATTAGTTTCGCTGTTGATTTCCTTTGCGATGAAATTTATCAGAGTATTTTGATAATTTTAGAAAACACAACAGATGATGATTTGCAATCTTATACCAAGATTGAAAGGATACTTAAAATCAATTCCTTCTACTTGAAGGTTGTAACGAAATTCACTTCTGACTTTACGCATCAATTTTTCGATGGATATGAGTCATTTGTGAAACTTTGCGTTCTTTTAACGAATTTGCCAGAAAACGTCATAAACTCAAAAGTAGGACAAAACTTCAAGCAGTACCTGACAGTAGGGGTGAATGCTCTTCTCACTGAAATATTCAAAGGTACTGGCTTTGGAAATGCCCTCTGTAAATTCGAAATAGTGGATTCTCAGATATTCCATGCATTTTGCTTACTTTCAATGGAATTTTTAGAAGAAATAATTATATCACCTGAATTATCAGTTGCGGAAGTTTATTTTCACAGCAAGAAAGTTACAATTGTTAGCAAACTTTTGAAAGAAATCGGGCTTTTAAGAATTCCCTTCAATAAGACCAACAAATTTCAATTCTATCCTCATTTTAATTCAGAGGTAATCAGTACGTATACGTGAAATAAAAGCATATAAATATTAAATATTGTACACCAAAACAACACAAAAAGAACTTACTAAACGAAAAAACACGATAAATTTTAAAATCCAGTCAAAGATAAGACAACCCTATTTCCTTACTGAATTATTAGATAGAATTATTAAAATAAAATATTAGGGATATTTATGTATATAAAAAAGGATATAAATAACTATAAGCAATTTATCAATCCTATCCTACTTAAATTAAGGACTATTTGTTAATCGAATTATTTGTTTTATTTATTCTCATGATGAGTTAAAATTAACAAACGCCATTGATTCAAGCAAGCTTACTTTAATCAACACGGAATTGAAAATTGAAAAGAATAAACTTCCCATTGATGAGTTACTTTACCCAACATTAACTTTGACTTTTGGATAAATTTGACTCAACAAGTAAATAAGAAAGAAACAATTCATTTCAGCTGGGAAAATTTTAGTTACTTGTTAAATTTATTTATTTTCCTATCCAAACGATTAATATCTAAACATAAAACTTATTAATCGCATTGAAAACGCGCAAATGATTCTTTTATTTTTTTTATCGCGAAATTTTTGTAAATTCGGATTCGGGAGTATCTAAAGGTTATAAAATCACAAACCTTGGATAAGGTACTTAATTTTTTTTTAGAACAATAGTGTTAAATGAATATGGGAAAATTAAAAGCAATCGATTAAGAAGAAATTAAAACATAACAAAGAACACTTATACAAGTAGAGGTCTAATGCTTTTTGAAAAACAAAAGAGGTTAACAATAAAATGAATTGCTAAAACACTATTTTCCTTTCCAGTGGTCCTTCCTTTTAGTGGGAGATAGAGTGCATGGTAAGTATGCCGTCGCGAGGGTAGGGTTTGAGAAAATCCGCTGAGGTCGGTTTCGCGTCGCGCGGTACGCGGTACCTTTGTTAGTTTTGCCTTTTTATTAGCGTAGCTTTCGTCGGGTTGAGTTAGCGTAGTATATTTTTCGGTACCGCGTCGGAAATTCGGGAACGCGAAGTAAAGATTAGATTTTTGTCCTTTGACTGGTTGTATGAAGAAATACGGAGTAACGTAAAGTAGGTTTCCTCTCCGTATGATTGTGTTTTGTGACGCGTTTGGAAACGGGCATGTATTGGTCGCTGAAAATTGTAGATGAGCGTAATCCATTTGGAGACCCGCGACTGAAATCCTCTCCGATCTAGCTAGCCGACAAGCAGCCACCGCGAAAATGGATTACGATGCACGGATTGGTTGACCGATTGGTACCATCCGTTGGCACTACTCAGACTTAACGTCTAGAACCGATGAGAGGTCGGTTCCTCGTTCGGATCATGACTTTAAAATCATTACAATTGTTCATTCTAGACATACGGACGATTTTTCTCGATTAGCTGATGGAGACAGTTAGCTATTTTGGCAAAGTCTTTGACGAATCTTCGATAGTAGGTCGCCAGAGCCAGAAAACTTCGTAGTTAGCACTTGTTGTTTGGTGTTGGCCAGCTTTTCACGGCTTCAATTTTCTCAGGGTCTGTTTTGACCCCTTCTGCTGATACGACGTGTCCCAGGTATTTTACTTCAGCTGCGAAAAGGGTACACTTGCCGAGACTAAGTTTCAAATTTGCCAGTCGCAATCGGCAGAAAACCTCTTCTAAGTTCCGCACATGCTCTTCGAACATCCTCCCGATGACAATGATGTCATCTAGGTACACCAAGCATGTTTTCCAGGCGAGGCCACGTAACACGCACTCCATCAGGCGTTCGACAGTGGCTGGACCATTGCAAAGCCCAAATGGCATCACCACAAACTGCCACAATCCGGTCCCAACTGAAAATGCGGTCTTCTCTCGGTCCTTCTTGTCGATTTCTAACTGCCAGTAGCCACTTTTGAGATCGAGTGTAGAAAACCATTTTGGGTCGGCTAAAGTGTCCATGATGTCATCGATGCGTGGGAGTGGGTAGCTATCTTTCTTAGTGACGTAGTTGAGCTGCCTATAGTCGACACAAAAACGAGTGCTACCATCCTTTTGCTTTACTAGAACTACAGGCGCGGCCCATGGACTGACAGAAGGTTCAATAACGCCTTGTTTTTCCATGTCCGAGATCAGCGCGCTCACTTCTCCTTGTTTGGCTATAGGGAGACGTCTCGGTGCTTGTCGAATCGGCTTGGCTCCCTGTGTATCTATGACGGGAGTTACCAGACTCGTTCGGCCTTGGTCATTCGGGCTTGTTAAGAAGATGTCACTGTACTTGGTGACCAGCTCAGAGGCTTGTTTGAATAGTTGCACTGGAAATTTGACCTGCTTCAATATTGCAGACGTGGATTCCCTGGTTTTGTCTGTGTCTTGCCTCATAATCCAATGATGGTCGTGAGTAGCTTCCAAAGAGGTGATGGTGGAAATAGGCTGCCAGCTGCCGATGACTTCTCCCGCTTTGATGCTCGTGGCTGAGTCAGCGGTGTTAAGGACTCTAACCGGCACATATCCGTTCCTTAAAGATCTTACAAGGCTTCGTCCTACAATCAAACTGCGCAATGCGGACCTCTTCGTTGGCTCAATCAGATAAGGTCGGTGGCCTCCAGAATCACCATCAAGCTTGGCCCATACAATGCTTTCAGAAGAACTTGGTACATCAGTGTCAGTACATACTACTACATTCATCTTGGGAATTTGGACGCAGGGAATCTCCATCAGTACTTCGATATTCTGCCATTTCAATACATGTTTGCCCAAATCCAACCTGATTCCATATGGTCGCATAATCCATTCCGAGAATGCAGTCATCCATAATGTTCGCGACCAGAAAATTATGTCGGAACACAAGGTCTCTCAACTGTATCTGGAGGTTGACCTCTCCATGAACAGGTGCAGTTTCTCTCGTAGCTGTCCGTAGTGAGAAAATTCTGCCCTTGTGAAGTTGTTGCCGTCTAACCAGGTCTGGTCGGATAATCGATCGGGTTGCACCAGCATTGATTGTTATGGTGCAATGTTCTCCGTCAACTTGACCCGGAAGGCATAAGTCCGCTTCTCCACGATGTAGTCTTGACACGGTGATGGTGGTGCTGGGGACGTCGATCCTCCTAGCCAACCTCTGCCCCGCAAAGCTGGCTCGTACATGTTTCCGACCCCTCTGTTTGAAGGGCTTCCATTCTGGGCTCCTGACTCGGTCTGGATCTCCTCCTAGCTGCACAGCCTGGGCGATTGCTCAGTTTTCTTCGCTTCTTGCAGTCTCTTTGCAGGTGCCCCTTCTCTCCGCAATTCCAGCATCTAGGCGCACCATTTACATGTGGGTCTCGCTCAATTTCTACGCACTCACACTTGCACTCGTCTGTCACTACCTCACGAACCCGGGCAGTGGGACGAGTCACATTTTTCGCTGCCTCAAAGTTCAGACTGTAAGCCAATGTGTCCTTAACCGTTTGCTTTTGGGCTAAACGCACGGCTTGCTGCTATTCCGGGTCCTTTAGTGCGCTGATGAATGCTTCTGTCGCTGCATCATCTCGATGTTCTGGGTCGTACGTTGGGTAAGCCAAAGGTGCTAGTTGCTCAATGTCTTGGGCTAGCTGCTGTAGGGTTTCACCAGACTTCTGCACCCGATGCCTTAGCTGTGACCGATAAATCTGCTTCAGATGATCGTCTCCATAACGCATGTCGAGCGCATTCATTATAGCATTCGGGTTTCAGTGCTATTCAATGGGGATCGTCTGCAAAAGCTCGGCAGCTGGGCCTCTTAGAGCAAGAATCAATGCAGTTGCTCGTTCCTGGTCATTCCAGCGATTCGCCCTTGCGGCAGCTTCAAACTGGGTCTTGTAAATACTCCAGACCGTTTGTCCATGAATATTGGTGCTTGCACATTTCTGGATGTGCTTTGCGCTGCGGTTATAAGCGAGGCTGGTGAGGTGGTTACTATTGCCTTTGCTGCTTCCAATTCCTTTTTCATGTTTCCCATCTCATGCTTGATTCTCTCCTCTACCTGGCTGATATCATGGTTTATTCTCTCCTCGACCTGGTTGATCTTATGGTTAATTCTCTCCTCGACCTGGTAAACCTTTTCCTCGACCTGGTCAACCTTTTCCTTGACGCCTTTAATTTGTTTGTTCAGATGACCGAGCTCCGCTTTTATTTCGATTGATTGTTTCTCCAGCTTCTGTGTGATGTCTGCCTTGATTTCGATCGCTTGTTGGTCCAGCTTCACTGATTGTTCATTTAACTTCGCTGATTGTTCATCTAGCTTCGCAGTTAGACTGGATGACAACAGCATTAACATTTGCATTAGCGCATTTTCTGGCTCCTTTGATTTTGCTGTTTTCACTTCTCCACCTTCTGCGCCTTTTTCCGCATCTGAGAGCTCACCCGAATCCAGATTCCCGCCTTCCGACTCGATCACGTCATGCAAGCGTGCAATCAGTATGGCCTTTGTACCTTGCGTGGCCAGATTTCGCTGTTCCAACTCCTCTTTGAGCTCTGATATGCTCAATTGATTAATTTTTAGATGTAAGTTTCCTGGCATTTTTATTGTTTCGGCTATTTTCCCACCTTTCCTGGTTAATTTATACTATTGTGCACTTTAAAAATGTTTAAGCGTTTTCACTTCCAAAATTTTCTATCTCACTTCTTGACACCAAATGTCGCGTGTTTTTGGTTCGCGGCCAATAATTTAGAGTTCCGGGAAAGTGAAAACGCAATATCTTTTAAATTAAATTAAAAGAGTTTATTTAATTCGTTAAAAATGCACAATCACTTTACTAACAATTTCACAATTTTAATTTTCACTATTAAAATTCTACCTTCCAGTTGTCCATAAATTTCTATCGCAATTGTCTTCTCAAAATCACCTCACTTTTACTTGATCGCTTTTCAATTCGATTCCACACACTATCACAGTTCTTATCGCGGTCGAATGAATCCCCCCATTCATTCAGCTCGCCTTTATATAGGGTCTGTAGTCATTCAACCCAGTTCTCGTACATTGGCGAATTAGCGGGAACATTCGAGCGAACGTGAATGAATGGAGCAATGTGTAATGATTTAAACATTTTAAGTCCAACGCGGAACCGACCTCTCATCGGTTCTAGACGTTAAGTCTGAGTAGTGCCAACGGATGGTGCCAACCGGTCAACCAATCCGTGCACCGTAACCCATTCACGCGGTGGCTGCTTGTCGGCCAGCTAGTCCGGAGAGGATTTCGGTCGCGAGTCTCCGAATGGGTTACGCTCAATTACAATATTCAGCCACCTATACACGCCCGTTTTTAAACGCGTTACAAAAACAAAACCATACGGAGAGGGAACCTATTCTACGTTACTCCGTATTTCTTCATTATCCAGTCAAAAGTACCAAAGCTAATTTTTATTTCGCGTTCCCGAATTTCCGACGCGGTACCGAAAAGTATGCTACGCTAACTCAACCCGACGAAAACTACGTTAAAGAAAACTCAGCGGATTTTTCTAAGCCCTACCCTCGCGACGGCATACCTACCCTGCACTTCCTTTCCCGCTGAAAAAAGAAGAACCACTGAAAAGGAAAGTCGTGATTAATTTTAGCAATTCATTTTAATTTTTATATCTTTCATTCTTTTTTTTTTTTTTAACGGTTTACTAATGTTTTACATTTCTCATTATTTTACAAAGTTTTGGCCCATATATGAAAAAAAATTGGCAATACTCTTATCATTTTCATTATTCTCGTTATAGGTCAAAAACTACCACTTCCTAATGAGTTCAGGCACCATGCATAACATCATCATGTTTTTAGTATTTCCTACCGTCTTATGTTAGGGATATATTCAAAAAAAAAAGTTATACTTAACATCCAATTATCGTTATTTAAGCTTAGTTATAGTTACATAAAAAAATGGTTTTCATAAATATAACGCTTTTTCCCTTACTTGAAGAATATTCGACATATTTTCGTTATTTCCTGTTGTATATGTAGCAAATAAACAAACATTTTACGTATGTGCTCATAATCAAAGTTTATACTGTAAAAGATATGAATGCGGTAGAAAAATAAGTCTTTTGGGTAGTTTCTCCTCCCGTCTAATCCTCAATATACTTTTGTAATTTCATCTAACCGTGGTACTCATTCGTATGTATTTTTCCATTAAGGCCAGTCTACTTATTACTACTTCATTAATAGGCTGAGTCATTACATAAATAAATTAGTCTATAAAATTAATCAGGCCTAGGGAAAATTGCAATTTGCTTTAACTTTCGTGCTTGGCTTATTTCTTTTTTATTGCTGGAGGCGTACGAAAGTTTTGATATCAAGAATTTCATTCGGCTCCAATTTGTTTTGTTTTTATTTGTCTAAATTGTAATTTTTTTTTTTTTTAAGTTATTGCCTGATCACTGTTTACAATGTTATTAAAATAAACATCAAGTTTTCCAAAAAGAAATCAGTTCAAAACAGTCCACTCGTCAAATTAAATTTTGTTTTTGTCTCATTTAAATGTTATTTTGAACGCGATATTCTACTGTCCACTGTAAAAACTTCCTACACTCTATAACGTTTAACTGTTACCCTTTTCTTCTGAAAAGATTTTTTTATAATTACGATTGTGACCTCGGTTATCCGGGATCAGTTTTATCTTTACTTTTGCGTTCATCTCCCCTATGACAGCGATTCTCAATTATCAGTTTAATTAAAATGATTCAAAATCAAACCTCACTTTTATTTACAAGAAAAATTAACTAAAACATTCTATGTAAGGCCCCGTAGACGGAATTAACATTGGGAAGAACAAATAACTTAAACTTCTCCATGTGCATGCTAATAAAATAAGGTTACAACAAACTGATAAAATTTTCAATGGGCTGGCAGTCTTTCTGCGAATTGAAGTTTAGAATTTGGGTTGTGAAGAACGAGACAGATATGGACAATTTGGGTGGCATTGAAATTTACGTCATTAGTGTACCGACGAACTGAAGCGCAAATTTAATGGAGACAGTTTTAAGTTTATGATATTTTTACCGTATGCGATCGAGCTTACCGCTTCCACCGATACAGATTTCGACTTAAAAGCGTATCCGTATCTCATCGAAAATACCAGTAAAAGGTACATTGTCCTGACGAGAATTATCTGCCAAATTTTAAATGAGTAATTAAGTACATTCTATTTATATCTTATATCTTCTTAGTACTGGAAGAAGATTAATGGCCAATTATCAAATAATAAGCTTGAAGTCTATTTCAACCGTCCAATTGGAATCGCTTAATGGAATTCAGCGGATTTTCTAAAAGTTTCTTTTTTTTTTCTTGTGTCAGTTAAATTGATTTAAACTATCTGCCCAAGACAAACTCACTTGCTCTTCTAACACCACTCAACGTTGAGGCGACACTGTTCATTCAATTTTCCCTTAGTGTCGATGCAGCTACACTCATAGCAGATGCGAAAGGAGTTCCATTGTTGGAAGCTTCACAGTCGCCCATTGGTAACCTGGCATCCATACAGCTTTTTGTATCGTTGTATTTTCATCAACATCGCTAAAAGCCGTTCCGTCGTTTGGTTGTGCTGTATCCAAGGGGTTTTGTAATCACAAATTCCTCCGGAACAAAAATTTCAGCCCAATTGGTCCAGCAGTAAAAAGTTGAGAAACCATTGCTTCAACCTACGAGTAATTTCATTAGTCGATACAAAATAGCTGCATCAATTCTGATGTCATTGTACCTAGCAACGAAGCCCTACCATGCCTTCGCCAATTATATGTAACACACTCACTATATCCAGAATATGTCTTGCAACAGGACCGGAACTTTTGCAACTTCTTCCGTGTCAATGCCGTCTCTGTCTTTACTACAAATGGACGGTGGCAACGAACAGCCACTTAGAACACGGATATAAAGCAAAAAGATGACACTGGAACTAAAATACCTCGTGTGGTTTGTTGATGGCGCACTTTCTGTCGAAATACAGTTCACATCCGCATTCGATCGAAGTTCATTCGTCCGAAAAGGTAGCATGCGCGCAGTTCAATCGGCTTGCAATATTTTATTGGGTGTTGAACGGTTTGATATAAATATTCGCTCTCACTTTCTTAAGCTAACCGTATCCGCGACATTTTTCCTCCGGATCGGATGATGTACTCCACGCCGACGACACTATTCGACCAGTTTGCACATTTCTGTCTATTCGACGTTTTGATGGCAACTGTGGGAGGCATTGCCAGATAGATATGCTTCGAAATGTATCGGTGTTTAATTAATATTATTTTTCAAATATTTACATCCACAGATATAAATATTTGAAAAAGAAAAAAAAAATATTTTCTGCGCAATGATATCCGCACGAGAAATGAAGTCCGCTTGCACTTCGAAGTCATACCTATCTGGCCGGTTGCCAGGGTTCGGGATCGGAATCACTTCGATTCCCGGGCGTAGGCGTCACATTACACATTCCCCCCCCCCCCCAAAATCGAAGTAAATCCGATCCCGCCCCCTATGTAAAAGATCTTGGTTAGGGCCGTGGCGGGTCGAAGGTCGATTTCGAGGAATAGGCTACAACCATTTCCGTGAAGACTCGATAGTGGCCATACAGTAGGGAGTCAGGTGTTACTCGGAGGTCTTCGTCCAGGCAGAGATTTAGGTAAGCCATGGTTTTTTTTTTCTTTCGCATTACATAGTTGCACTTCATCGTCGAAGGTCTTTTGCATGGTAAATTCCTAGGGTTTTACCAGCCATGTCCACGATGAGGTATCGTGTGGGGCTTATTACTTGTAGGACTCGACACTTCACGAATTTCTTGTCTAGTTTGGCATTGTAATGTCGGGTGGCATCGCTCTGCCGGAAGTTTCGACGATATATTTCGTCGCCTGCCTTAAAGCCAGAGGGATGGGATCGCAAGTTGTACCGCTCCTCCCCCATCCGTCTACTTTCTTCAATCTTCTCCCGCAGTTGATCTCGCAGAAGTTGGAGCTTTTCGTGCGGTTCCAGAACCACGATTGGGTCCTCTAGCGATTTCAGCTGCCGCAATAGCCGGTATGCGCTTCCATGACGGATCATGTACTGGCCGAATAATGCGAAATACGGCGAAATGCCGGTAGTGGCGTGGTACGACGAGCGCAGAGCACTAGTGATGGCGGACAACTTGCGATCCCAGTCCTTCTGATTCTGGTGGACATAGGCGCGAATGGCCGCTATGAGCGTACGGTTCAGTCGTTCGGATGCGTTGGCTTGTGGTGAATAGACGGCGGTTCGTTGGTGGATGATGCCGTATTTGGACATTAGGTCTCGGAACTTGCTGGAGGTGAACTGGACCCCGTTGTCAGAGACAAGTTTCTCTGGAACTCCAAACATGTGAAAGACTCGGTTCTCCAAGAAGCTGAGTATAGGTCCAGTGTGCATGTTACGTAGTGGTTCTATGATAGGGAATTTAGAGAGCTGGTCCAGGACCACGACAGCTCCCGTGTGACCAGAAGCAGATTGAGGGTAAGGACCGATAAGATCAATGTACAAGCGCTGGAACACGCGTTCGGGGACCTCAACCTTACCCATGGGAGGCCGAAGAATGGTGTTGGGCGCTTTAGTGCACTTGCATAGCTCACAGGAGGCTACGTACGCTTTTATCTGTTATGCCATCTTAGGCCAAAAGAAACAGGTTTTCAACCGCCTAAGTGTACGACCGTATCCGCCGTGCGCACTTGATGGGTGGTCATGAGCCCGTCTGATAAGATCAGTGGTTAATTCTTCGGGCACCCACAACTTCCACTGTTCTTCTTCTTGTATGGGGTCCCCGGATGCGTGTCCCATCCGCTTATAAATAAATCCATCAGTCAACCACAGTTCAGGAAGCTGGGACAGTTGATTCTGGATAGTGTGAATCAGTTGGGTGTAGCTGGCTGACTTGAAGGCAGGATGGTCCAGATCGATCAATTGGGGACTGTCGTCCTCCTGGACCAATTTGGCTCCTTCAGGAGCGAACATTCTGGATAGGGTGTCGGGGTTTACATGCTGGCTTCCTTTTCGGTGGCGAATTGTGAAGTCAAATGCCTGTAAGTTCAGTGCCCACCTGGCCAATCTGCCGTTGAGATCAGTCTGGCTCATGAGCCATTTCAGAGAAGCGTGGTCCGTAACGATTTCAAAGGTGTGCCCCTCCACATAGGCTCGGAAGCGTTTCACTGCCAACACCGCAGCTAGACATTCCTGCTCGAAGACCGTGTAATTTCGCTGGGCTGGGTTCAACTTATGAGACATGAAGGCTTTAGGTCTCTCCTCGCCGTCTTGTGCAACCTGGACTAAGACTGCTCCCACCCCATGTTGACTCGCGTCACAATGGATTGAGAACGGTTTGTCAAAGTCCGGGCTGTGCAGTACGGGGGCTGTAGTCAGACTCTTCTTTAGCTCTTCAAAGGCTCGCAAATTGGGCTCTTCCCAGACGAATTTACGTCCCTTACGCAGCATGTCGGTCAAAGGAGTGGTAATGGTGGCATAGTCACATACAAAACGCTGGTACCATTCGCATAAGCCTAAGAATCGGCGTAATTGCTTGGTGGTCTTGGGTAAGGGAAAAACGTCAATCGCCTGAGTCTTGTCCGGATCGGTCTTGATATTGCCATGCCCAATGATGTGACCTAAATACTTCACCTCCGTCATCACGAACTGACTCTTCCGTATGTTGATGGTTAATCTTGCCCTCCGTATGTGCAGAGCCACCTCCTGAAGCAGGTCGATGTGTTCGTTAAAGGTCTCGGTTATAAGCAGCAGATCATCCAAGTAAACGAAAACTTGGTGCCGCAAATGAGGTGGTATCACCTTATCCATAAGGCGCGTCATTGTTTGGGGGGCATTGCACAATCCGAATGGCATGGTCACGAATTGATACAGGGGCCAACCTGGGACTGTGAAGGCTGTTTTCTCCTTTGAACCAGGGTCTCAAGGAATTTGCCAGAAGGCGTCCTTGAGGTCTAAGCTCGTGATGAAGTGGGCTTTAGGCAACCGACTCAAAATGCCTTCAATCAACGGTAGAGGGTATGCGTCCTTGACAGTGACGGCGTTCAAGCGTCTGGCATCTAAGCATAGCCGGACCTTGTTCGGCTTGACAACTAAGGTGACTGGGGAAGCCCACGCGCTCTGTGATTCTTCGATTACGCCTAATGCTAGCATTCGATCCACTTCGGCATATAACGACTTTTCCTTCGCCGGAGATATGGCAAAATGTCTGTGTTTTATGGGTTTAGCATCCCCCACATCGATAGTGTGGAACACCAGTGCAGTCCGCCCGAGACCTTCCTTCTCATGCGATGGAAAAGCCGATATAGCCGAGTCAAGTCGCAGTTGCTGATTTACATCCAGTGTATGTCGTAATAAGTGAGTGGTTTGCGATTGGTCAGGAACTGTGGTGACGGACTCCAGGGTCGTACCGGAAAATAGTGCCGGGGCCAAGTTAAATTTTCGAACGAAATCCACTCCTAGATAAAGATTCTGGGTTAATTGAGGTATGATGTAAAATTCCAGAGGTTTAGTTACTCCTTTAAAGGTGACATCCGTCGTAATTTTTCCCACTACAGAGTGACGAGTTCCGTCCGCCGTGCTTAACCAGGAGGTGAAATGACGGATTTGGTCCGCGTGCATTGCCAGTACCTCCTCTGCAAACTCGGCGGATATGCAATTCACACTGGCTCCCGTATCGACTAAGCCTGACACTCGTTTTTGCAGGAGGTGTACTGACGCATATGGCCGCACGTCATCCCTCAATAATTCGTCTAAGTGTATGTCCTTCAGCACCTTCCTCGACTGCCTGACTTTTCTCCAGAAAATCCGCATCCGACGCGTGGCTCGCTTTCTTCGCGGTGGGACAGTTGCAGCCAACTCCTCATGGAAGATGCGCTGTCGAGTAGCCAAATAATTCCGCAGCCTGACGTGGAAAGGTTTGACATGCCAAGGAACTTTCTCCTCGCTATCATTTCCCTGCGCGTTGGCCTCGGCGAAGGATGGCGTCGGTTGTGGAACTTCGGGAGAACTGTGTTTAGCGGTGCGAGTCAGCAGAATTGGAGTCATGTCGGGAGCTTGGTCATAGCTAGTGATGGGGTCAGGATTGGTTCGTCCGGGGTTTAGGAGTGCCGACGGGTGGTCGCGGCACTCGGTGGCAAGTTTTTTCACATTTTGCAATTTGCGCAGTCAGGTGCGTATGTGTCGGCCTTCCCGCAGCGGTAACAGAAAAGCGTCGGCTCCGCTGGACATGCATAGAACCGATGCCCCGTTTGTCGGCAGTTTCAACAGACCGTCGGGCTTGTAATTGCTTCAAGGGAGGGTCGATCAATCAATGCTGGGTCCTCAAGCTCCTGTGGTGCTCCGCTCCTCGGTACTGGTACTGGGTCAGCAAGCAGGTGGTCCGCTGCCATCAACTCCGCGGTATGATGA
This sequence comes from Odontomyia ornata, assembly GCA_963969285.1. Classification (NCBI taxonomy): domain Eukaryota; kingdom Metazoa; phylum Arthropoda; class Insecta; order Diptera; family Stratiomyidae; genus Odontomyia; species Odontomyia ornata. Next base: position 521,435 of record OZ017743.1, read on the forward strand.
TTTCGGGGATTTGGTCCCGTTATGCGAGGTTGTGGACGGAAGGTACCTCGCCGCCCATCCAATTGTTCTTGCCTACGGGCATGGCTGTTCGCAAGTGAGTGCTCAATCTCACTATACTTGTGTAGTACTGGTCGAACGGTTCATGAGCGCCTTGTTTCCGTTCCTTTAATTGTTCTCTTAGTTCTCTCTCAGTGAAGCCATCCTCAAATCGATTGCGGAGGGCTGCACTGAAAGAGTTCCAAGTGGGACGTGGCGTCGATTCCTTAAAACTCCAGTACCAGTCGGCAGCGTCACCGCTGAACAAAAGATGTGCATGCCGGAGGAAGGCCGAGGAATCACCTCCCAGGGTGCTGGATACTAACGCCTGAATCCGGAAAAGGAACCGGTCCGCCGATATCATATCGTTGAAACCCGTAAAGTTCAGGCACCAACTCTCCATGATACGAGGTGTCGGGTCTCGAAAAGGTGTGAATGCGTTCCCGGGGGGGATCGCATCCTCGATTGACCTGTTGTACGGAACTGCCTCGGGGACTAGAGGTACCAACGGAGGTGCGGTGCTGTGTCGTGGTCTATACTCGGGAGCTCTGGGATCCATTCCCGAGTTCCTTGGAGGTGGGGCCCATTGCTCGGATGGTCGAGAGTGGGGCATAGCCACACTGGGATTGGGCTCCCAGCCAAGCGGAGTTCTCACGCGGCTGGGTGGTTGGCTCATGGGGAGATTCTGGAGCTTTCCCTCCAGGTTGCCAATCCTCTCCGACATATCTCGCATCAACGCCACGAGGGTGTCAATGGAGTGGGCGAAAGGCATGGGAGTCACCTCGGACACGACAACTGTGGCCGAAACTTCACCGCCTACGGCTCCTTGAAGGTCTAACAGTGGTTGGGGCGGTTCGGCCTCTGGAACTCCTTTCGCCACTGCTCCACGCGTTGGGAGGGGCGTTACGAGGGGGACGTCTAGGGCGGTCCGCTCGATGGGTCGCCGGCATAACGGGCAAAGATCGGACGTGAGGAGGAGCTGTTGGACACAGGCACGATGGAATAGATTTCCACAATCCAATCGCACGCTGTGTACCCCCTCCACTACGTCCTCGAAGCAGATCCCGCAGTTAGCTGGTTGGACCGTTTTGGATCGGGTCCACCGCTTATCTGGGGTCCGCTTCGTTGCCATTTTCGTGTGGGTTAATCTGGGTGTGGTTGCTAATATTAAAAAAAAAAATAAAATATACTTATTCCTACTATAACCCTACTATAACCCTAATATATACGTGGACAAAACTTACTACTAAATTAGTGGCCGATAGTGGCGAGCTATTTATAGAAAGTAGAAAAAAAAATTTATATGATACACACTTTCCTTTCCAGCAGTCGACCCCTTCAACGGGAAATGAGAGTGCGTGGTAATCTGCCGAAGAAAGGGTGCTTTTGGTCGATCTACGAAATTTAACCCCATACCCACCTACATTACAAAAACCATCTCTAAACTACGTTAAATGACTCGACGAGACAAGTGGTAGAGCTACCGTAACGATTTTGTACGCGGTCAAAATTTCCCGACGCGTGGAAGCATTCCGGGCTCCGCAATTCCAGCATACGCCACCGAACGTTGAACCGATACCACTCGTCTATCACGCATACGAAATAAGTAGAATCCTTCCGCGACATAAAGGCAAGGTAGCCTTCTATTTTCTTGAGAGTCCATGCTGATAGGTAAGCCCATCATGCTGGCAGTTCCATCAAGAAAATAGAAGGTCCTTACAGGGGTTAGCCTGGGACAACACATCGGAAGGATTCTGTCGCGAAAGCAAAATCAAACAAAGGAGAGCGCAAGCTACAACTCACGTGAAGCGACTGCTAGAGTGTATCACACAACTCCACTGCTCCTGATAGTGGGACTCGAGTACCAAAGTACCTTACATCCTCCGTAAAGGACCAACTCGTCAGAAGACGCGAATTTCTTTCCCCCTTAGGATGTTTTGGGCCCCACGTTGGGCGCCATTTGTAATGATTTAAACATTTTAAGTCCAACGCGGAACCGACCTCTCATCGGTTCTAGACGTTAAGTCTGAGTAGTGCCAACGGATGGTACCAACCGGTCAACCAATCCGTGCACCGTAACCCATTCACGCGGTGGCTGCTTGTCGGCCAGCTAGTTCGGAGAGGATTTCGGTCGCGGGTCTTCGAATGGGTTACGCTCAATTACAATTTTCAGCCACCTATACACGCCCGTTTTTAAACGCGTTACAAAAACAAAACCATGCGGAGAGGGAACCTATTCTACGTTACTCCGTATTTCTTCATTATCCAGTCAAAAGTACCAAAGCTAATTTTTATTTCGCGTTCCCGAATTTCCGACGCGGTACCGAAAAGTATGCTACGCTAACTCAACCCGACGAAAACTACGTTAAAGAAAACTCAAAGTCAACTAAGGTACCGCGTACCGCGCACGACGCGAAACCGACCTCAGCGGATTTTTCTAAGCCCTACCCTCGCGACGGCATACCTACCCTGCACTTCCTTTCCCGCTGAAAAAAGAAGACCACTGAAAAGGAAAGTCGTGATTAATTTTAGCAATTCATTTTAATTTTTATATCTTTCATTCTTTTTTTTTTTTTTTAACGGTTTACTAATGTTTTACATTTCTCATTATTTTACAAAGTTTTGGCCCATATATGAAAAAAAATTGGCAATACTCTTATCATTTTCATTATTCTCGTTATAGGTCAAAAACTACCACTTCCTAATGAGTTCAGGCACCATGCATAACATCATCATGTTTTTAGTATTTCCTACCGTCTTATGTTAGGGATATATTCAAAAAAAAAAGTTATACTTAACATCCAATTATCGTTATTTAAGCTTAGTTATAGTTACATAAAAAAATGGTTTTCATAAATATAACGCTTTTTCCCTTACTTGAAGAATATTCGACATATTTTCGTTATTTCCTGTTGTATATGTAGCAAATAAACAAACATTTTACGTATGTGCTCATAATCAAAGTTTATACTGTAAAAGATATGAATGCGGTAGAAAAATAAGTCTTTTGGGTAGTTTCTTCTCCCGTCTAATCCTCAATATACTTTTGTAATTTCATCTAACCGTGGTACTCATTCGTATGTATTTTTCCATTAAGGCCAGTCTACTTATTACTACTTCATTAATAGGCTGAGTCATTACATAAATAAATTAGTCTATAAAATTAATCAGGCCTAGGGAAAATTGCAATTTGCTTTAACTTTCGTGCTTCGCTTATTTCTTTTTTATTGCTGGAGGCGTACGAAAGTTTTGATATCAAGAATTTCATTCGGCTCCAATTTGTTTTGTTTTTATTTGTCTAAATTGTAATTTTTTTTTTTTTAAAAGTTATTGCCTGATCGCTGTTTAAATGTTATTAAAATAAACATCAAGTTTTCCAAAAAGAAATCAGTTCATAACAGTCCACTCGTCAAATTAAATTTTGTTTTTGTCTCATTTAAATGTTATTTTGAACGCGATATTCTACTGTCCACTGTAAAAACTTCCTACACTCTATAACGTTTAACTGTTACCCTTTTCTTCTGAAAAGATTTTTTTATAATTACGATTGTGACCTCGGTTATCCGGGATCAGTTTTATCTTTACTTTTGCGTTCATCTCCCCTATGACAGCGATTCTCAATTATCAGTTTAATTAAAATGATTCAAAATCAAACCTCACTTTTATATACAAGAAAAATTAACTAAAACATTCTATGTAAGGCCCCGTAGACGGAATTAACATTGGAAAGAACAAATAACTTAAACTTCTCCATGTGCATGCTAATAAAATAAGGTTACAACAAACTGATAAAATTTTCAATGGGCTGGCAGTCTTTCTGCGAATTGAAGTTTAGAATTTGGGTTGTGAAGAACGAGACAGATATGGACAATTTGGGTGGCATTGAAATTTACGTCATTAGTGTACCGACGAACTGAAGCGCAAATTTAATGGAGACAGTTTTAAGTTTATGATATTTTTACCGTATGCGATCGAGCTTACCGCTTCCACCGATGCAGATTTCGACTTAAAAGCGTATCCGTATCTCATCGAAAATACCAGTAAAAGGTACATTCTCCTGAAGAGAATTATCCGCCAAATTTTAAATGAGTAATTAAGTACATTCTATTTATATCTTATATCTTCTTAGTACTGGAAGAAGATTAATGGCCAATTATCAAATAATAAGCTTGAAGTCTATTTCAACCGTCCAATTGGAATCGCTTAATGGAATTCAGCGGATTTTCTAAAAGTTTCTTTTTTTTTTTTCTTGTGTCAGTTAAATTGATTTAAACTATCTGCCCAAGACAAACTCACTTGCTCTTCTAACACCACTCAACGTTGAGGCGACACTGGTCATTCAATTTTCCCTTGGTGTCGATGCAGCTACACTCATAGCAGATGCGAAAGGAGTTCCATTGTTGGAAGCTTCACAGTCGTCCATTGGTAACCTGGCATCCATACAGCTTTTTGTATCGTTGTATTTTCATCAACATCGCTAAAAGCCGTTCCGTCGTTTGGTTGTGCTGTATCCAAGGGGTTTTGTAATCACAAATTCCTTCGGAACAAAAATTTCGGCCCAATTGGTCCAGCAGTAAAAAGTTGAGAAACCATTGCTTCAACCTACGAGTAATTTCATTAGTCGATACAAAATAGCTGCATCAATTCTGATGTCATTGTACCTAGCAACGAAGCTCTACCATGCCTTCGCCAATTATATGTAACACACTCACTATATCCAGAATATGTCTTGCAACAGGACCGGAACTTTTGCAACTTCTTCCGTGTCAATGCCGTCTCTGTCTTTACTACAAATGAACGGTGGCAACGAACAGCCACTTAGAACACGGATATAAAGCAAAAAGATGACACTGGAACTAAAATGCCTCGTGTGGTTTGTTGATGGCGCACTTTCTGTCGAAATACAATTCACATCCGCATTCGATCGAAGTTCATTCGTCCGAAAAGGTAGCATGCGCGCAGTTCAATCGGCTTGCAATATTTTATTGGGTGTTGAACGGTTTGATATAAATATTCGCTCTCACTTTCTTAAGCTAACCGTATCCGCGACATTTTTCCTCCGGATCGGATGATGTACTCCACGCTGACGACACTATTCGACCAGTTTGCACATTTCTGTCTATTCGACGTTTTGATGGCAACTGTGGGAGGCATTGCCAGATAGATATGCTTCGAAATGTATCGGTGTTTAATTAATATTATTTTTCAAATATTTACATCCACAGATATAAATATTTGAAAAAGAAAAAAAAAATATTTTCTGCGCAATGATATCCGCACGAAAGATGAAGTCCGCTTGCACTTCGAAGTCATACCTATCTGGCCGGTTGCCAGGGTTCGGGATCGGAATCACTTCGATTCCCGGGCGTAGGCGTCACATTACAAATGACTCACTTTCAGATGTTGATGCTTGGTGGGTTCTCGTGGTTTCGAGTGAATTCATTTCGTTGATGTTCTTAATGGCTGTGAAAACAATTGCGACAGTAACTCGCAGAATTATTTGCACATGTAACAATATATATATATATATATATATATATATATATATATATATATATATATATATATAGACATATATATATATATATATATATATATATATATATATATATATATTTATATTCATATATATTTATAGATACATATGTTAAGGGTTTTTCATTAAAGACATAACAATTTTATCTATTAATAGAACACAGACATATTTGAGATATTGAGTTCAAATTTATTTTGGGTGTAGTACAAGCATTACATTTGAGATATATATTTTTATATATATATATATATATATATATATATATATATATATATATATATATATATATATATATATATATATATACATATATATATATATATATATATATATATATATATATATTTATATATACATATATATTTATATATACATATATAAAGGGTTTTTCATTAACGACATAACAATTTTATCTATTAATAGAACACAGACATATTTGAGATATTGGGTTTAAATTTATTTGGGGTGTAGTACAAGCATTACATTTTATGAACGAAATTTGATTTCAGTCATATGATCACCATCAGCCCGATTACAGCGGTCGATTCTTTGGAACCAATTTTCCACCACTCTGGCACACATTTCTCTAGGAACGTTGGCAATTTCGCGATGGATTTGTCTTTGAGCTCGTCTCAAGTTGCTGGCTTGTTAGCATAGATATGTGACTTGATACAGCCCCATAAAAAGAAAGCCAATGGCGTTAGATCATATAAACGAGGCGGCCATTCGACCGCACCATTACTCGAGATAACACGATAACCAAACTTGCCTTTCAATAAATCGATTGTGAGGCGTGCTGTGTGGCTAGTTGCACCGTTTTGTCCAAAATTCATATTGTTGATGTCAAGTTTATCCAATTCTGGCCACAAATAATTTTTCAACATAGCACGATAGCGCTCTCCCTTTATGAAAAGTGGTGTTTACGAGTAATAATTAAGGGGAAACTATGCCTAATTTTTTTGTTTCTTGTTTTGTTTAGTGGCCGAAAATGGCGAGCTGAGCAATCTCAAAAATATTGTATATATATTGTCACGGGACACTTTCACACGCGACTTTATAAGCAAGACCCGCGATCTAAAGTTATTATGTACCGCGCCAGCCAGGCTGAATTAAAGATTTAAATAAATTTTGTAAGAAAATGAATAGAGTTTTAGAATTTGTAAATCCCTTGTAAGGGTTAGGTTAAGTTGGAGGGAGCAGTCCATTTGCGGAACTTCTTCAATCGAGGATGCAGAGGAATTCCGAATTGAAGCGGAACTTGAACCGAGCGTGGAAATGACAAAAATTAAAGGCATTGATTACCCTATCGAATGGAATCCAACAAGATATACAATTGTTATCCAAGATTAAGTCTTGCTAGACTTCCGCAAATATAATTATTTACGATGAGAAGTGCACTTTTATGGTCATCGACGTTGCAGAAGCCGTTAATGGAAACTCAGTCGCAACCGATGACAAATAATATTTCGGCTGTGCCATCTGGAATGCTTCCTCAGGTGTCTGCTTCTATGCCGAACACCGTAGTCACTAGTGCTCCTCAAGCCAATATTGTAAATTATTCACAACAGCAAATGCACCAAACGCTTCCAAACCAACAATACCAACAACATCAACAAGCTACTCATATGCAAGGGCAATCACAACCGGCACATTTCTACCAAAACAATCAACCGAATCAACAAATTCCGAATTTGCATGGAGCTACCCTTCCTTCCAATATGCAGATTCAGAACGGTGTTCCGTCGAATTTCGTTGAACAAGTGCCACAACAGCCTCAGGCACCAGCGCAATCGATGCTGGCTGTAAATCTAGGAATGGTTGCTGGAGTCCCGGATATGAATGCAGCTAACATAGAAACCTTAATTCTGAACAGTAGTATGGCTCAGCCAGCTGTCATGTCGCAGCCGGCCACTATGGTCCAAGCCATGTCGCAAAACATACACCACAGCATGCCGCAGACCATGCCACAAAGCATGCCACAAAGCATGCCACAAAGCATGCCGCAAAGCATGCAATAAGCGCAAAGCATGCAGCAAGCGCAAAGTATGCAACAAGCGCAAATGCAAATGGCACCACCACCCACAAGTCAAGCATACCCAGGAACAATTCCTGTTACGAGCACCAGTGGGATGCCGATGGAGATGCATCACGCTGATGTAAATGTGCTTCAACAGCCCGGAGTTGTAGGTGTTATGGGAATGGCACTGAACGTTGTTCCCCAAACTATTTCACCAGGGGTTGATACCATTGTGCAGCAAATATCGCCAAACCAGGTTCCTCTTCAAAGTATTCCTTCGATGACTCAACAAGAAGGTGCACCACAAATGACAATAATGAGCGATGGATCATCTACAGTTTCAATACCGCAGCAAACACAGGCCACGGCTGCAAAAATTCCGCCACAGCAATCAAATGACGAAGAGCAAGCGACAGCTATTGAAGCAGATAGTGAAAGTGCATCTGGAACAAGTGCGGTGGCTATCGATAATAAAATCGAACAAGCTATGGATCTTGTGAAATCTCACTTAATGATTGCTGTCCGAGAGGAAGTGGAAGTCCTGAAAGAAAAGATCGCTGAACTGATGGATCGAATAAATCAATTGGAATTGGAAAATACTATTCTAAAAGCTAACGTATCACAGGAAACATTATCACAACTTTCGGCAACAATGCAAACAGCATCGGCCAAACCGCCCCAGAATCCCAACACAAACAACGGACTCATTTCATAATCGCTATTTCTTATATTGGCTGCTTAACTAAATAGAATAGTAGGTCCTAATTATGATAATCATCATGATAATAGAAAATGATGATAAAAAACTAACTTTGAAACACTGAACGAACAGAAATATGAGACTTATTAAATCAATCTACAACTCCTTCATACACGATATAAATGCATAGTTGATATATTCCTGTTGCGTAGACAACGGTAGAGAACTCACATGGAGTATTTATTTTATGTTTGCCGAAAGCCTAAAATAATAAGAAAAACAATATTATTATCCGCCGTGTCGAATGCACCAAATGACATGAGTAAACTGTCAAAACATGGGGATCGCAAAGAGCTTCGGTGATGCCCCATGGAAGCTGTGGAGTGATAATGCAGAACGGCAGTGCCACATCGCCAATTGAAACATCGAAAGCTCGTTGCACCGAGGCTATGAAAGGCCTAGAATTAGGCGAAAAAGTCTCTTTTCTTCTTTTTGGGTGGAACATCTGGAGTTGGAGGTTAGATAAAACGAACGAGGTCCAAATACGGCGGGAAAAAAGCTGGAGTTTTGGAAAGCAGGTTGGGAGCGGGCGAAAAAGGAGAAATGAGGAAGCAGTGCGAAGGACGAGGAAGGAGGAAAGGCGAATAGGAAAGCTGGTGCGGAGATCACGCGAAGAATCGAGGTAACGTCGAAGCGCGCCATCGAGAAAAGTGGGGCCCCCGATCATATTGGTTAGGTGATTGTTAATAGGTAATTGGTCAAAAGAACAGTAACACATATACACATTTTTATTGTAATTTTATTTTATTTCAATTGAATTGAATTTTTAATACTCTGAATATATATGTATAGTACTGAATTCAGCCGGTCTATTCAATTAAAGGAAATAGTGTGGAGCCTGGCTAAAGGAAATAGTGTGGAGCCTGGCTCGCTATATATATATATATATATATATATATATATATATATATATATATATATATATATATATATATATACGAGTATATATATATATATATATATATATATATATATACGTATATATATATATATATATATGTATGTATGTATATATATATACATATATATATATATATATATATATATATATATATATATATATATATACATATATATACACATATATATATATATATATATATATATATATATATATATATATACATATATATGTATATATATATTTATTTATTTATTTAAATTCAATTTAACAGATAAAACTTAATCCAATTACAAAATGGAACAAAACAAACAGAAAAGAAAATTAATGAAACTTAGAATTAAGTTTTAAAGTCAATATAAAAAAGAAATTCAATGGTACTAACAATAATAAATATGCGTGTAAAATTAAATTAAAGCACACAAAAAAAGAAAATAAAGTCTAATATTTACTCCAGTTGAGTTTTAAGAATCAGGCTTCTTAACCTCAATTTAAAAACTAGGTATGAGTCGGAAAAAGGACCAAGCTCAAGCTTATCATGATTCCTTACCATTCGTATAATGGGAGAATGAAAATATAAATTTGTACGGGCATACGGTGACACCAAAAAAATTGTTTGCCCGAGAAGAACGCGATGATTGACCAAGACGTAAGTCTGCAAACAATGTTAATGAAACTTGATTGTGGCAGAGTTGATACAGAAAACACTGATCTAGATACATGCGACGGGACGACAGAGTAGGCAAACGTAGGAAGGATAAACGGCAGTCATAGGGTTGATATGGGATTTTGAATTTGTAAAACAAGACACGAGTAAATTTACACTGGACATTCTCTAACGAGTCAATGAAGTAGGAGTGTCGGGGAGACCAAACTACAGAGCAATATTCGAGGATAGGACGGGCAAGACAAATAAACAAGCGGACAGGGGTAGATATATTGTTAAATTTATGAGCATGCCTGAAAATAAGTCCCAATATTTTCGAGGCCCTAGTAGTCGCGATTAGAATGTGTGTATCAAAATTGAGCTTAGGATCAAAAGTAACGCCAAGGTCCTTCGCAGAGCTCACAGCAGCGAGTGGGAGTTCATTCAACATATAGGTGAAAGTCAGTGGAGAACGATTTAGATTAAAAGTCATTTTATAGCATTTGGCAACATTAAGACAGAGGTAATTAGACGAACACCAGTTACTTAGTGCAATCAGGTCCATCTGAAGATATTGACAATCTTGTACAGACCTGATAGCTCGAAAGACTTTAAAATCATCGGCATACGGTAGGCAATTGGAAGCGATAACCGAAGGAAGATCATTTATAAACAATAGGAATAGGAGGGGACCTAAAATGGAACCTTGAGGAACACCAGAGGACGGATAGAATGGAATAGAGGTAGTTCCATAGTAACTAACACAACATATACGAAAAGACAAGTAGGAGTCCATCCATGATAAGAGAGGGCCAACAACCCCAAAAGTTTTCAGTTTACAACAGAGAAGTTGATGTTTGACCGTGTCAAATGCCTTCGAGAAGTCAGTGAAGATTACATCAACCTGCAATCGGTTGTTTAGGGCCTTAACAATGAAATCGGTGAATTCAATTAAATTTGAGGTCGTAGAGCGACCTTTGAGAAACCCATGTTGTTCTTTCGACAAGATAGGGGTCAATGAAACTGAAAGCCGGTTGTGTACCAGACGCTCGAGTAATTTTGGGAAACAGGAAATTAAGGAAATAGGACGATAATTGGACACAGAAGAAGGATCACCACTTTTAAGAATAGGAACAACGTTTGCTCTTTTCCAATAAGTAGGGAAAATACCAGTCTTTAGACTGAAGTTGAAGAAAAATGCCAGAGGGATACAAAGTGAAGACGCTAATGACTTGACAAAAATATTCGGCAAGCCGTCAGGACCAGGTGATATATCAGGATTAAGTGAATTAATGAGGGATTCAACTTCGATATGGTCAGTGAAAAGTGAAGAAATGTCAATCGAGTGAAGTACGGGTGTATTAACTGGATCGGAGACATGAGAAGAAGGAATAAAAGTTGGCGAGAAGAACTGAGAGAACAAGTTGGAAATATTCTGTGGAGAAGAGCTAAGTATTTTATTCCAGCGGACTGAAGGAGGGACAGAAGAGGAGGACTTAAAGGGTCTAATGCATGGACAGAATAGTTTCGCATTATTCGCCATGAGGGAACTCTCCAAGCTACCAAAGTAGTTTTTCATTGCAGTCTTTAGTTCTTTTTTTGCTACAAGACGTAGATCACAAAAGTGGTCTCTGGATTCTTCAGTACCACAACGCTTGAAACGGCGGTGTGCCTTTCTTTTAGCATTCAAGGCACTAAGTACTTGCTAGGTTAGCCATGGTTTCTGCTTTACTGTGCGAAGAGCTTGTAAAGGTGTGAAGTGTTTAATCTACTCAAAGAGGTAATTATAAAACTTATTCAGAGCTTCCTCACACTCCAAATTATCAAAAAACTCCTGCCAGTCAATCAAGCTCAGCTCGGAGGCTAAAGCTTCGTAGTTTGCTTTGAAGAAGTTGAATTTTGGCGAAGAAGCAAAAGTACGACTTGACAAAGGTGTAATGGAGAGATCGAGCGATAATGGCGGATGATGACTATCAATACTCACTAGAGGATTTAATGCAGTGGAAACAGATAGACCGTTTAGGGGAAAGTTAGAAAGAACAAGGTCAAGTACCCGACCATTAGCATTAGGGATATTATTGAATTGCGATAGTGAACAGAGTGATAGAAACGAGGAGAGGGATAAAGAAGATGCATCGGTTGATGAAACAGAGAAAGGAAGGTTCTGCGTCCATTGCACTGCTCCCAAATTAAAATCACCACATATTAGAATTAAAGATTGCGGATGATGCAATAAGACATAAGAGGAAAACTCGTCAAAGAATGTCTCATACACATACAAGGGAGAATTACTAGGTATGCAGACAGAGGAAACTAATAAAGATGTATTGTTAGGAAGGAAGATCTTGACAATCACACAATCCACAACACGGGAAAAGCAAAAATCAGCACAAAGGGAGCTACGCACTGTATTACTAACAGCTACAAGAACACCACCTCCATCTACTTAATTTGCAGAGGCCAAGTCCCGATCACAACGGTACATATCAAAATCAAGGGATATTTCCGATTTTAAGATGTTACTATTTAACCAGGTTTCCGTAAGACATATAAATACATCTTCGCGGATTTGTAACGATAAAAAGAGCTTATCAAGCTTGGTCCTTAACCCTCTTGCATTTTGGTAATATACTGAAATATTTGAAGTTAAGCTATAGTCATGAAATCTTATACTAGTATGTAGGTTGCGGTCTACCAGGTGCGCGAAAGGACTTCCTTCTTCTTGAGCTGAATGGTTTAATAAGTACTCCAGACGGTCAAGCTTCATGACTCAAAATAGTACTACAATTTGAGGGCACTGTAAGCTTGAAAGAAGCTACACTCTGTCCTCCAGATTGACTTAGTTAATTTGTAGCAACTAATAACTTTAACAGCTGGCCCAAATTTTTTACAAACGTAGTTTTTTAGGTATTCCGCAGTTGTATGGTAGCTTAGGCGCGAAATAAAGATCTCCTTTGGAGGGGATACGATGTCAAGTGTTGGGACTTCGTCATCCGAAATCAGAGTAGCCACAGCCGAGGTGTCAACACCAAATGAGGGCGGAAGACTAGGCGATTGATTATTTTTGATTTTAGGGATCGCCCCCCGATTTATTGATGAGGGTCCCGGAAAGCTATCACATGCCACAGGTAATTCATTACTAACCATATGCTGCCCGCAGGGGAAATGCCGGTCGACAAGAGCACCCTTGGAGGCTAGCATTCTTTGGGGAGTTCCGCCCCCACGTACCCAAGGAAATTCCCGCAGGGAGAATGCCGGTCAACAAGAGCATTCTTGGAGGCTATCATTCTTTGGGGAGCGCCGCCCCCACGGACCCGAGGATATGGAGGACGCCGTGAGGTTCCCTCCTGGGATGACAGGTAACGACTCTGATTGGATCTGGACTACGCTTTGGACAACGAACTGGAAATGACGCTTTGGGCTGGCGGATGTGATGGTTTGGACCTAGTTGCTTTGCACAGTAGCGCCGAGGTGAAACTCGTGTGTGAGCGGCTCCAATTCAACTATCATACCGTCTCCGTCCCGGTGAAACCTTGGCAGGCCGGAGTACGTTAGAAGTTCGCACCATTGGGTTGGTGGTGTAGGTTCGGTTGAGACGGACTCCCGATTAGCGCTGGTCTGGCTCTGAGCACTTGTCCCCATAAGGGCTTGGGCCAACTCTCGCATGGCCTCCCTGCTCTGCAAAGGTAACCATGGGACCAAAAAGGCGACTACACACACGAACGGAGACTACACACACGAACGGAGAGAAACTGGAGCACACAAAATCAAAAGACCACAAATACCCAGAAAAAGAAACGAAGAATAATAACGACGACGCAACCAGCGGTTGCAGCCACGATGTCAACAGTACATCGCAAACGATACCAACAACGACAAAAACGAAGACTAACACAACGACAGTGAAGACGGACGAAAAATGGAGAATACAGACTGAGATTCCTGCGGCGTTCGGGCGCAGCAAAAAATGATGCAAACGCCCGAGCGTCCTATTAAGGAGAAACGGGAAACTCTGCAGGACACTTCTGGTGTTCGAGCGGTGGGAGATAACATAAAGAACAACGAAAATCCGATTGTCACTGCTGCGATCGTTACCGTAGCGACCGATACAAGGGTCGCAAATCCCGACATTGCAACGAAAAATCCAGAAGCCAACGAGGAAATTACGGCACTAAAAACAAAGAGTGACCAGACACCGCGTGAATGCACCGCCAAAGTTGAAAATGTGGCGGAAGTACTGCACTCAGAAACGGAACGCGATAACCTCTCCCAAGGATGGTTGCAAGGTACAATTGCAGCCCAGCGATATGAAGAAGAAAGACTACTCCAAAAAGCGGGAGATGTTCTGAAAAGAATACAAGCTGCATGCGACTCCCCAAAAATCAGCAAAGCAGCAAAGGAAGGGCTCCTTGAACTAGAGGAGCTCCTAGATCGCATAGGGCACTATCGGAGAAGCTGGTTAAGGGCCGAAGACGAAGAGAAGGTTAAAGAGGCGCTTGGGGCGAAATCTAAAGGCGTCTAGCCCAATCGAAGGAGATCGGGATAAAAGAAGGAAGGAAGAGGCACTTGACGGGCGTGGAGCACCAGATCAGGGGTCCCAGACAGTGCTTACAAGAGGAGCGAAGAAAGCCGCAAAGAAACTCCTTCAACAAAAGCCAGAAAATAAAATTCGCACGGACGCCCAATTAGAAAAAGGACCTGATGCAAAACAGGAGAGGCAGAAGCCCCGACAAAGACCCCGGCACCAGGCACTGCTTGTAAAGCCCCAAGATGGCCGATCCTACGCGGAAGTACTGCGGGACATCAGGGAAAATGTAAGGCCCGAAGACACCAATACTACCATTAAAGTAGTACGACCAACGCGGTCGGGCCACATACGAATTCGGAGCAGAAGCCGGCAATAAAGATGCATTCTGTGACGCAGTAAAGAAAGTCCTCGGCAAAAGCGCAATTATAGCCCCGCTTGAGCCAATGGCAACGATCGAAACACGAGACATAGACTGCGTGACGGACCTGGCCGAGGTAGAAGAGGCCATCAAAAAGGAGTTCCCTAGCGTGGGAAGGATCAAAGCGAGACTGTCACTAGAAAACAACATGGGGACAACGCATGGCCATAGTTGACTTGACCGAAAAGGACGCCGAACAATTCCTGAACAAGGGCAAAGTACGAATTGGGTGGGTTGCCTGTAGGATACAGCGAAGAGCAACGCCTCTTCAATGTTTCAAATGCCTTGGTTATGGTCACGCCACACAAGTATGCAAAGGACCCGATAGGAGTTCCCTATGTTAAAAATGCGGTGAAACAGGTCACAAAAGAAAAGAGTGTACGAAGGAGGCACACTGCATCCTTTGCAAGGATGCTGATCCAAAACTTGATTTTGGACACGTCTTGGGGTCAGAAAAATTCCGGGTGTTCCAGGAAGCCCTAGCCAAGCCAAAATCAGAGCTTCGATGACCCGCATCCTGCAGCTAAACCTACACCGCAGTTCAACCGCCCAAAATCTGCATGAGCAGTTTGCGAGGGACAGGAAAGCCGACTTCTTGCTGCTGAGTGAGCAACACCATAATAAAAGTCCTGCATTATGGTATTCTGATGAAACTGTTACTGCCGCTATCTGGGTTCGGAACAGTGACTTTCAAGCGGAGAGTTGTGGACGGGGGGATGGTTTCGTGTGGGTTCGGTGCTCAGGGATCACCTTCTTTAGTGTGTACCTAACACCTAACGAGTCGATATCATCTTTCCAAGCCAAGCTTAATGCTCTGGAGGGCTCTGTCTCGAACGCAGAGGGTAAAGTGCTCGTTGGGGGCGACTTCAATGCTAAAGCAATCGAATGGGGCATGCCTCAGATGGATCCGCGGGGAAAACGAATCCTGGAAATGGCGGCCAGGACGGCCCGCGTTGTACTAAACTCCGGAAATACGCCAACTTTCCGCTGACATTCGCCTCGGAGTCCTTAGTACGGAGGATACACAACTGGAAAGTATTAGAGAACTACTCAGCCGGTGATCATCAGTGCATTCTGCTTGAGATAAGTGATGCTGTCTTCCGACGTCCGTGCTCTCGGCCTGCTACAACTGGATGGAACATTGGAAGAATGGACGTCGAGAGGCAGCTCAAGACGTGGTGAACTCAAGACGTGGTGAACTCTACTATGAGCATAATCACGACTGCTTGCTGTGCTTCTATGCCCCGTCGAAAACCCCGGCACGGCAAGCCCCCAGTGTACTGGTGGTCTACTGAAATCGCTGAAAAGCGGAGGGAGTGTCCCAAGCTTCGGCGTGAGGCTCAACGGGCGCGGAACCGTGACGAGGCATGCAACCAGGTGGCAGCATATAAGTCGGCCAGGAAATGCCTTCGCGAACTGATCAACAGTAGCAAGGCTCGCTGCTGGCAAGACCTAGTGGACAATGTGAACAAGGATCCGTGGGGCCTTGGCTACAAGCTTGTCATGGGGAAACTTGGTGCCCTACGGAAGCCTTGTAAACATGACGCGGAAAAGATGGACGCAATAGTGCGGGGAAGAGTCCCCGCACTATCGCGTCCATCTTTTCCCGTCCACTCTTCACACAGCTGGAACTGGAGGAGGCTGTCCTCTCCTTGAAAGCGAGGAAGGCTCCAGGTCCAGATGGTGTTCCAGCTGAGGTGTTGCGGCTCGTTTATCACCATTGTCCTGACTTGTTGCTCAGCACATTCAACGCTTGCCTACGGGACGGGGTTTTCCCGGTACGATGGAAGGTGGCGGAGCTCATGCTGATCAGCAAGGGGAAGGGAAATCCCGAATCGCCGTCTGCATACCGCCCGTTATGCATGCTAGACACGGCTGGGAAAGTGCTAGAGAAACCCATCAAGGGAAGACTCACTGACGCGATTCGTGCTGCTGGGGACCTATCTCCTCGGCAGTACGGCTTTAGTTAGAGCAGGACGTTCTACCATTGATGTGATTGCAGAGGTGGTGAACGCGGTCCAAAAGGCAGAGGCATATAGTCGCACTGTAGTGAAATAGGATGTTCAAATAAGTCCGTGAAGGACTGCAGCGATGTTCTGCTGCCTCGGCAGAGGAAGGTGTCGGTATCTGCCGAGAATGCCCTCGTCTGGAGACGCGTGAATGCGCTGGCAGGCTAGCATTGCGGTATCGTGGGGCGGGTTCATTTCCCCAGCACGAGGACCCACTACAAAAAATTTCGCATTCACGAATTGGACTACAGCTCAAAAGGCGACCGAAGTCGCAAAAATTGTAGATAACCTCACAGAGGGGAATGGAACTTGTTACTAGAACAAGTGGAACCTGAAAAGAAAGGCGAACTTGGGGTGACCTCGTCATTACCCAACGAAATTCATGGCCCACAAATGAAAGAGGGGCAACCGGGTGGTGGTGGAGCCCCTTCGTACCCACCCAACCGGAATAAATCCATAGATATCTTGTTGAAGTGGCCAGGTATTCCTCTTCTGAGTGGAAAACTCATACAACTTGAATTGTATGAACTTTCCCATCAGAAGGGGAGTACCCCGGTGACCAATTTATGCCATAGAATTATACAATTTGATTGCATAACTCTATGCCATAAAAAGGCACTCTGCTTGGGCCACTCAACCCAAAAAGTCACCTGAAACAGAAAAAGGGACTAGTAAGTACCCGGTGGCTGGCTCATGGTTTTGGGGGGCAGCCTGCCACCGTACCGAGTCCTATACCCGGTCAGAGTCGGGAGAAAGGAAAGACCATTGGGTACGGTATTAATCGATTTTTTATTTCATAACGAAAAATATATTAAACTAATAATAAACCAGACCTCTAAATTATATAAAAAATAACGAAAAAAAAAGCAATCAACTTTTCCTTTTTTTGCTACTATTGGTATCAAAAGTTCTAAATATTTAGTATTCTATTTTTTTAACTCTTCAGTTATCCGTTGAAGTCTCATCTACGTTACTTTCGCCAAACATACATCTCAAAGAATATTTCCTTATTGTTTGCATTCATTACATAGCGCCTTAAATAAGTTTGCTATAATGTGCATGTAGTAATTGTAATGAAAACGTAGGAGACAATAAAAATGTTATTTCTTTTCAAACTTTTTTTTTTATAACATTGTAAAATTAGCTGAATAATATATAATATGAATAAATTTTATAATAAAAAATATTTTAATAGTAGGTATATTTAAATTAAAAGGGTACTCACCTGCATGGTCCGTCGAGCGCTCGATGGGTGCAGGTATCCTCTAAATTGCTGGACATGGGACACAAAAAAAAAAGAATTATACTAATCATCAATCTTAAAAGTATTGCCGGAATAATTTAAATCAGGATCGCCCGATACACTTTTCAGGGGAGCTGAAGACGTTCTCGTGGTCGCGGGGTTAATTCTCTCAGTATGAACGACAGGCACGGATAGCGCGAGCTGCACTAGCATAAATACACTTATTTTAGAATTTTCTTTGATGGGTTCAAATCTCCTTGGATAAGACACTGATCCTCGCTTCTTCACCGATCCACTTTTCAGGGGAATCTGAATACATTCTCGTGGTCGCGTAGTTAATTCTCTCAGTATAAATGACAGGTAGGGAAAGCGCGAACTACACTAGCATAAATACACTTATTTTAGTATTTTCGAAATCCCGTCACAGATTATGCCCCGGGTTGGCCAGCACTTCTATCGATTGCAATTTTATATTAGTTTTCTTGTCCTCGGGCATTGGTGTTGTGACGTTGCATGGCAACCTTCCCACAGTTTCTTGAACTGCCTCTGATATAACAAGTGAACTTTTTTCCTCGTCTACATTTCAAAACGACATATTCGCTTCATTTTACGTCTTCTGAATATTTCATTTGTTTCCAAACATAGCAATTTCACATAATCCACTTTTATCTGTTCTTTGTTTCATATTTGATGCTCACATGACCCCAAGCAACAGACTTACTACAGGACAATACTTTTCTGAGGATATTTAGGTTCGTGTATCTAAATGCGTATCAAGTAAACCGAAGTAACTTAATAATAGCCATTTTTTGTGCTACTAATAATTTCGATGCACCTTATAACGTACTCGGATGTAAAATAAATCGCAATGCGGCTAATTTGCACATCTACTTTTGATTTCACTGTACGTAAACGCGAATGAAATGCATTTATCACCCACTTCTGTCAATTGTGTACACACTTCCACAATTGCTCATTCATTTACAGTTACGGCACTACTTTCAAATTGTGATAATTATTTATCCGTCTGACATCCTTCACTCTGACTGGGAACAGCTGGAAGATTCCTTAATCTTTATTGAGGACTAACGACACAAGCCGGCACAACAGCAAGAACACTTTCACAAATATTACTCAAGTGAACACGTTGGTCATTTCTCAAGTTTAACTGCACAGTAAGAGCCCCAATGCGGAGGCTGTCGGAAAACGATACCCGGAAGAAACGAGTTCATGTGACCATACCCACGGGGTCACAGCTTCTCACTCATATTTATTTATCAGACAGGCAATCAGTCACAAAGTAAAGTACCCTCCGCAATATAATCACGATCTCGATTTTTCCAAACGCGTCAATCCGAAAAATTTGTTTAAACTTGCAAACACAAAAACCTGGTCGTGAGGGGAGTACCGCAAACGAACGGACACCTTTTCACGTGAAATTCAATTCCCTCGCTCCGACGCTTTCCCGTTGACCTTTTCGATGCGACTCCTCGACCTCTCAAACTCGACTCCCCCGCTTTGTGTGTCTGCCACTAAGATTTTGATCAACAGATGTTTCATTATTGCTACTACGCTTGATTTGAGCATTAGATGAAAAATTTTTATTGGTCATCGAATTATTGAGCAATTGAGTTATAATCGGTGAGTTATGTTGCTGATTCCCTATAATACTATTGTTATTACTTACATTTCTAAAATTATGATTGCTGCTGCTGCCACTTCGAACATAATGTGTAGAGTTCAATGCATGAGAAGGTGGTGATAGGGGAGCAGCAGCGACAAATCTTGATTGCCGGCCGGATGAGGTTGCAGCTAGCGACTTTTGTTCGGTAAGTTTTGCATTCAGACGATGAATACTCTCCGGCGTAAGCCCATTTATGCGATTACTTGTTTTTGCCGTGTGTAATGATTTTCTACTTTTCAGATCGAACGCGGAACCGACCTCTCATCGGTTCTAGACGTTAAGTCTGAGTAGTGCCCACGGATGGTACCAACAGGTCAACCAATCCGTGCACCGTAACCCATTCACGCGGTGACTGCTTGTCGGCCAGCTAGTTCGGAGAGGATTTCGGTCGCGGGTCTCCGAATGGGTTACGCTCAATTACAATATTTCAGTCACCTGAACATGCCCGTTTTCCAAACGCGTCAACAATTACTCATCCAGAACGGGAAACCTACGTTACGTTAATTCTGGATGTGATCTCTCCACAGATCTCAAATCAAAAACGCTACAAAATCCTATGGGCGCGTTACCGAATCACCGACGCGGTACCGAAAAATATGCTACTCGAAATTAAACCGACGAAACCTACTCTAATGAAATGACGAAACAATCAAAGGTACCGCGTACCGCGCGCGACGCGAAACCGACCTCAGCGGATTTGTCGAAACCCTACCCTCGCGACGGCATACTTACCCTACACTCTCAGTTCCCACTGAAAAAGAACGAGTCACTGAAAAGGAAAGTCGTGGGTTATCTTAGCAATTCATTTTTAATATTTATTTATAATTCAAATGCTACCGAGCAACAAATGGTAAAAGTAAATATTTCTTAGCAATTAATTAACATATTTAGTTGCACTTTCTCAATCTTTATCGATTTGTAAACGTCAAAATAAGAATCCAAAAATTATATTTTTAACAAACAACTAATACCTATGTATTGAAAATATTTTTCTTGAATTTACGTAAACTTAAACGCGAAGTTTGCCAGAAAAGCTTTGCACGTGACTTCAGTAACGTTCTTTTTTTTTTTTTTGCACTTACACACTAAATTGTGTTTGCTGTAGATCAATGCTATAGCGTCCTTTAAACTTATTTGTAAGTAAAAGAAGTGATTTTTAACAATCTAAATTTGTATCTTTTCACAAGGCGAAAGATAAATTCAAGTTTAGTACCTTATGTCATTTCGGCAAATTTTCCTACTATTTAATCTACTCTTAATGTGACCTTTACAAAAAGATCTGAATTTCTTACGTGGATAATTATGCATGTATGAATGAATGGATATGTAGATACAGTACGAAAGTATCTTAAAAATATATCATATGATTTAATAATAGTTTCTGCTAGTTTAGCTTAATGTAAAATAGAGCTAAATTTTATTTAATTAGAAATTCATAGGGACTTAAACATTTACTGCTTTAATGCAGAGTTTCAATGTACGAGTCTTAACAATCAACAAGTTTTAAGAAATTTTTTTTTTTTCTTTTCAATGTTTGAATAATTATTCGTTGAAAAATTTACAGTTAATTTAAGTAAAGTACGTCTGTATAATTCTACGTTTCTTGGCACCATGCCAACCAAATTAATTCTACTCAAGGTTAAAGCTTTTTGATAAATCATTTGAGTGAGAAGTAAAAGCTGTGAAATCTCAAAGGAAATTTCTCAGCGGTGTTATTTTATCATTGTTGGTTTACTTGCTTTAATGTTATGTAACTAGCAATTTTATTAGTTTTTCGTCACCTCGAAATAATCTTAACGTTTAGCGTTTTTAATGGAAAACAAAAAAAAATGAAGTATGGTTAATTCCCAACTTGCAGCCTCGACTCATAACGTTAACTCACTCACTCGTCATATAATTAAGATAAAACCTATTAAAAACCGTCAGTTATCAAAATGGTAACAACCGACAACTGCATGATTTTTCCTTCAAAAAGCTTTTATTTACGAGTTAGCTGAAGAATATCGTGTTCATAGTGTACTGATTGAACGTCTTAAAATAAGTATACTCCACTTAAATTTGCCGAAATTCAAAGTGCTTTGAAGTATAATGCAATGATAAGATGTAAGTACCTGAACCGTGTTATCAAAAAAATCGGCTGTTTTCAATTGTTAAATAAACTTTTTGCATCTGCTCAACTTAATTTCATTATTCTTGTAGATTGAACTTGTACAAAAAAAAAACAATAAAGTTTTATTTCGTGACATTAATTCCTGGTTGAGAAATATATTTGAAATAGTTTTCGTTTCTTCAGCTTACTGGTAGCAAACCATAGATAGAAAATTTTATTTCTTATTAATATGAATAAACTTAGTGTCAATAATTAACTTAAATTTTAAAAGAACAAGTTGGAAATAATAAAATAGTATTTAAAATGAACACACATACCAAGTCTGTATTCTCTAATACGTTACACGCGTATTGTAGTGTTCCCTTTTCTGTTCACAGTCTGTATATTAAAATCGCATCGCAACCGTAGCAGAGAACCTTCCTCTTCCCTTTCCCTTGTAATGTGGATGAACTAAAGCGAACAATTCGTTAAAGGTAACGCACACTTTCCTTCGAACAGCAAGAAGATCCCTTGATCATTATCAACCGTCTATGGGTCGCCTTAATAGAGTATCGCCCAACTACCTTGTTGATGGCGAAGAAGGACAAAGAGGGAGAGAGTACAACCACGTGCGAACCCCTGTACGAGCGTATTTTGTTTGGGTAAAATTTTCCTTTTACATATTTGGCCTGGTAGTGACATTTGGTCTGCGAAGAGGTTGCCGCGTTGAAAAGGATATGCGAGCAATCAGTTACGCGTATTATATTGTAATTGAGGCAGATTCGGGACAATAAATTGTACTCTGTATGTCTACACCTTTTCATAGCGGTAAGGGTGAGAAATCCAATAACAAATTGAACGAATCGTCTGTACGTGCGAGCTTCGGAAAACAAATAAGTATCGCGAAATCGTTCTGCCAATATGGCCACTCAGGAAAGTGTTTCGCGACAGGCAACTGCAACACCTGGCAATGATAAAGCCGATCACAAAGCCAGAATGGATGGTGGACTAACTGGCTGCATCCAATTCGCGCACGCAAAATAAATTTACAAATTGCCTTTAACTTCTGCCACTGCTGATGGTTTATCTTCTTGTGCCTTTCCGCTCACCTCTTTCATAATTTGAGCCTGTTGATCTTCTTTCTGAGTTTGACAGAGTTTCATGTTCTAGCCTGAGGCAATGTTCCGGTGAATTTCTCAAGTGTTTGATGTTCCCTTTGCAGTTTTCTTGAGTACGTTTCGCTCCGACCAAATCCTACACACAAACGATCGTCAGCGAAAGTATGTTAAGAGGTAGAAAAGCACTTGAAATGTTCTAGACAGCACAACCTACGATCACGAACCATCGATCACCACAAAAAGTTCTTTTGTTTCTCCTTCGCCTCCATGTGGCTGTCAAAATCACCCGGTTGTCACATCGGACAAACCAGCTGTGTGTGGAATGGCACGCCATATGGCGGCAATGTACCTCTCCAGTTGTCGCCAGTGGCATAGTTTTCTCGATGGCCACGGTGGAGGGGCATTTCCAGATGGCTATGTCTCGAAATGTGCCGGGGTTTGGATTAATTCTATATTTCGAATATTTATATCCACAGATCTAAATATTTGGACAGAAAAAAAATATTTTCTGCGCAACGATATCCGCACGACAGATGAAGTCCGCTGGCACTTCGAGGACATATCCATCTGGCCGGTTGCAAGGGTTCGGGATCGGAATCACTTCGATTCCCGGGCGTAGGCGTCACATTACACGTGCTTGTCGAGGAGGACGGGAAGTATTCGGGGCGTTTGTATGGCACAGGTGAATCGTTTGAATTGAAAAAGTTCTGATTGAATATACGAGTATAAGACCTATTCCACCATCACCTCTTTGGAAGCTACTCACGACCATCATTGGATTATGAGGCAAGACACAGACAAAACCAGGGAATCCACGTCTGCAATATTGAAGCAGGTCAAATTTCCAGTGCAACTATTCAAACAAGCCTCTGAGCTGGTCACCAAGTACAGTGACATCTTCTTAACAAGCCCGGATGACCAAGGCCGAACGAGTCTGGTAACTCCCGTCATAGATACACAGGGAGCCAAGCCGATTCGACAAGCACCGAGACGTCTCCCTATAGCCAAACAAGGAGAAGTGAGCGCGCTGATCTCGGACATGGAAAAACAAGGCGTTATTGAACCTTCTGTCAGTCCATGGGCCGCGCCTGTAGTTCTAGTAAAGCAAAAGGATGGTAGCACTCGTTTTTGTGTCGACTATAGGCAGCTCAACTACGTCACTAAGAAAGATAGCTACCCACTCCCACGCATCGATGACATCATGGACACTTTAGCCGACCCAAAATGGTTTTCTACACTCGATCTCAAAAGTGGCTACTGGCAGTTAGAAATCGACAAGAAGGACCGAGAGAAGACCGCATTTTCAGTTGGGACCGGATTGTGGCAGTTTGTGGTGATGCCATTTGGGCTTTGCAATGGTCCAGCCACTGTCGAACGCCTGATGGAGTGCGTGTTACGTGGCCTCGCCTGGAAAACATGCTTGGTGTACCTAGATGACATCATTGTCATCGGGAGGATGTTCGAAGAGCATGTGCGGAACTTAGAAGAGGTTTTCTGCCGATTGCGACTGGCAAATTTGAAACTTAGTCTCGGCAAGTGTACCCTTTTCGCAGCTGAAGTAAAATACCTGGGACACGTCGTATCAGCAGAAGGGGTCAAAACAGACCCTGAGAAAATTGAAGCCGTGAAAAGCTGGCCAACACCAAACAACAAGTGCTAACTACGAAGTTTTCTGGCTCTGGCGACCTACTATCGAAGATTCGTCAAAGACTTTGCCAAAATAGCTAACTGTCTCCATCAGCTAATCGAGAAAAATCGTCCGTATGTCTAGAATGAACAATTGTAATGATTTTAAAGTCATGATCCGAACGAGGAACCGACCTCTCATCGGTTCTAGACGTTAAGTCTGAGTAGTGCCAACGGATGGTACCAATCGGTCAACCAATCCGTGCATCGTAATCCATTTTCGCGGTGGCTGCTTGTCGGCTAGCTAGATCGGAGAGGATTTCAGTCGCGGGTCTCCAAATGGATTACGCTCATCTACAATTTTCAGCGACCAATACATGCCCGTTTCCAAACGCGTCACAAAACACAATCATACGGAGAGGAAACCTACTTTACGTTACTCCGTATTTCTTCATACAACCAGTCAAAGGACAAAAATCTAATCTTTACTTCGCGTTCCCGAATTTCCGACGCGGTACCGAAAAATATACTACGCTAACTCAACCCGACGAAAGCTACGCTAATAAAAAGGCAAAACTAACAAAGGTACCGCGTACCGCGCGACGCGAAACCGACCTCAGCGGATTTTCTCAAACCCTACCCTCGCGACGGCATACTTACCATGCACTCTATCTCCCACTAAAAGGAAGGACCACTGGAAAGGAAAATAGTGTTTTAGCAATTCATTTTATTGTTAACCTCTTTTGTTTTTCAAAAAGCATTAGACCTCTACTTGTATAAGTGTTCTTTGTTATGTTTTAATTTCTTCTTAATCGATTGCTTTTAATTTTCCCATATTCATTTAACACTATTGTTCTAAAAAAAAATTAAGTACCTTATCCAAGGTTTGTGATTTTATAACCTTTAGATACTCCCGAATCCGAATTTACAAAAATTTCGCGATAAAAAAAATAAAAGAATCATTTGCGCGTTTTCAATGCGATTAATAAGTTTTATGTTTAGATATTAATCGTTTGGATAGGAAAATAAATAAATTTAACAAGTAACTAAAATTTTCCCAGCTGAAATGAATTGTTTCTTTCTTATTTACTTGTTGAGTCAAATTTATCCAAAAGTCAAAGTTAATGTTGGGTAAAGTAACTCATCAATGGGAAGTTTATTCTTTTCAATTTTCAATTCCGTGTTGATTAAAGTAAGCTTGCTTGAATCAATGGCGTTTGTTAATTTTAACTCATCATGAGAATAAATAAAACAAATAATTCGATTAACAAATAGTCCTTAATTTAAGTAGGATAGGATTGATAAATTGCTTATAGTTATTTATATCCTTTTTTATATACATAAATATCCCTAATATTTTATTTTAATAATTCTATCTAATAATTCAGTAAGGAAATAGGGTTGTCTTATCTTTGACTGGATTTTAAAATTTATCGTGTTTTTTCGTTTAGTAAGTTCTTTTTGTGTTGTTTTGGTGTACAATATTTAATATTTATATGCTTTTATTTCACGTATACGTACTGATTACCTCTGAATTAAAATGAGGATAGAATTGAAATTTGTTGGTCTTATTGAAGGGAATTCTTAAAAGCCCGATTTCTTTCAAAAGTTTGCTAACAATTGTAACTTTCTTGCTGTGAAAATAAACTTCCGCAACTGATAATTCAGGTGATATAATTATTTCTTCTAAAAATTCCATTGAAAGTAAGCAAAATGCATGGAATATCTGAGAATCCACTATTTCGAATTTACAGAGGGCATTTCCAAAGCCAGTACCTTTGAATATTTCAGTGAGAAGAGCATTCACCCCTACTGTCAGGTACTGCTTGAAGTTTTGTCCTACTTTTGAGTTTATGACGTTTTCTGGCAAATTCGTTAAAAGAACGCAAAGTTTCACAAATGACTCATATCCATCGAAAAATTGATGCGTAAAGTCAGAAGTGAATTTCGTTACAACCTTCAAGTAGAAGGAATTGATTTTAAGTATCCTTTCAATCTTGGTATAAGATTGCAAATCATCATCTGTTGTGTTTTCTAAAATTATCAAAATACTCTGATAAATTTCATCGCAAAGGAAATCAACAGCGAAACTAATCCATGGAATTGGAATATTATTGTTTTTGACGAAAGTCCAACACTCGGTACTTAGTTCTGAAATGCACTTCCAAGGGTCGGCAGTTGTTTTAACATCCACGAGAGCTATAAACTTTCCAATGGAGCATAAACCCAGAAATAATTGATTAATATCGTCATAGTTTATGTCATTTTTATGTACAAATATATGGATGTTATTTAAAATGATATCAATGACTTTTTTGTTGAATTTTCTGGCAATTCCCAAATATAACAGTTGAGCCCTCATCAAAGCGGGCAGGAACATTATTAATGCTATTTTTAAAAAAATGTATAACACTGCTCTAGCTCTTTGAGGTCTGTCAGTAAAATGATATGTATGGTAGGAGTAAGAACTGCTTGGATGACAATAGCTAATGCATCATACAATCTATCTAATTTTCATGTGATGCTCAACAGTTTGGTGGCAGATTGTTCATTCAAAGTACAATCGAATATCTTCTACGTACCTCTGATAGCCGATTCAATAAAACACCGGTAAATAATCTCAAGACGTGAGTATCAACCGTCTTTAAGCCTTCAGGTTTAGCAAGTGTTTCCAACGCTAAGTCCAAATGTTCATCATTTTCTTGGTCAAGAGATCTTAATGGCTCAATACACAACTATAATCCGTTAGGATTGTGTCTCTGCAGCTCTGACGAAGGCGGCCAACAATCCAGCGAAAAGTGGTCCATTTTCGTCCATTTAGTGATGATCGGATGCCTTAGGAGATGATTGGAATTGAAGGTATGCAGCTTGCGACGATGGCGACTGTGTTGGATGCATTTATTTAGATTTGATTATGACTTGGATCGAACTGAACATCATACCTTTGTATCCGCGCACACACTTCCTACTTCTGGTATGCTGAGCTTAACTAAATATGCCGCTTAAATTAATTTCTTCGATTTTCTCAATTATTCTAAGTATGGAATTATATTTTGCAACTACACCAAGAAGAACTTTATTTTGCTTACGAGTAGATAGCAGCCGCGAAATTGCCAAAGAAAATCGCCGACCACTCTTGCGTGACGGCCACCACAAAATGACAAGCCGCCTAGCAGCAAGGTGTGTTAGTAGTGGTCGCCAGCAGTGTCGCATGATTCATTACAGGGCAGTGTCCATGATGCCTATCAGGCATGGGGAGACTGAAGGAAACGCTGCTTGGCCCTATGACGTTTTTTTTTCTCTCTCAGCGTCGTAGGTCTTTGGCATGGTAGACTCCCAGCTCCTTTCCAGACATGTCCGCAATGAGGTACCACGTGGGACTTAAAACTTGTAAGACTCGACACTTCACGAACTTCTTATCTAGTTTGGCAGTGTAGTACCGACCTGCTTCACTTTGTCTAAAATTCTGTCGGTAAATTTCGTCGCCTGCCTTGAAGCCAGAAGGATGGGATCGCAGATTGTACCGCTCCTCCCCCACCCATCTTCAATCCTCTCCCGGATTTGTTCTCGTAGAATTTGGAGTTTCTCGTGCGGCTCTAGCATCACTATTGGATCTTCCGGACCTTTCAACTGCCGCAATAGCCGGTACGAGTTTCCGTGGCAGATCATATGCTGACGGAACACGGCAAAGTATGGGGAGATGCCTGTGGTGGAGTGATAAGACGAACGCAGGGCACAGGTGATGGCGGAAATCCTTCGGTCCCAATCCTTCTGATCCGGTTGGACGTAGGCCCGAATGGCGGCTATGAGGGTGCGGTTCAACCGCTCGGACGCATTGGCTTGCGGGGAATAAACGGCAGTCCGCTGATACGTAATGCCATACTTTCCCATTAGTTCCCGAAATCTAGACGAGGTGAACTGAACTCCGTTGTCGGAGACCAGCTTCTCCGGTGCTCCAAATATATGGAAAACGCGATTTTCCAGAAAACTGACTATGGGGCCGGTGTGCAGGTTTCGAAATGGTTCCACAATCAGAAATTTGGACAAGTGGTCCAGGACCACGACAGCTCCCGTCTATCCCGAAGTCAAGCGAGGGTACGGACCGATGAGATCTATATACAGGCGCTGGAACACCCGCTCCGGTAGTTCAAATTTTCCCATCGGGGGCCGAAGAACAGAATTGGGCGCTTTAGTGCATTTGCACAGCTCACAGGCGGCTACGTACTTTTTCACTTGCGGCGCCATCTTAGGCCAAAAGAAGTAAGTCTTCAGTCGCCAAAGCGTACGACCATAACCGCCGTGTGCACTCAATGGGTGGTCATGAGCCCACTTAATCAATTCGAAGGTCAGTTCTTCGGGCACCCATAACTTCCACTGTACATCTTCTTGGATGGGGTCTCCGGAGGCGTGTTTCGTCCGCTTGTATATAAATTCCTCCGTCATCCGTAGTTCTGGCAGCTGCGGCAACTGGTTCTGAATCGTATTCATCAGCTGGATATAACAGGCTGACTTGAAGGCGGGATGGTCCAAGTTGATCCATAGGGGGCTGTCGTCCTCCTGGGCCAACTCGGCTCCTTCAGGGGTGAACATCCTTGATAATGTGTCCGGTACCACGTGCTGAATTCCCTTGCGGTGTCTTATCGTGTAGTCAAACGCCTGTAATTTCAAGGCCCATCTGGCCAAGCGGCCGTGGAGATCAGTTTGGCTCATCAGCCATTTCAGTGACGCATGATCAGTGACGATTTCAAAGGGATGTACCTCTACATATGCTCGAAAATGTTTCACTGCCAGCACAGCCGCCAGGCATTCCTGCTCCGAGACCGTGTAGTTCCGCTGGGCCTGGTTCAGCTTGTGGGACATAAAGGCTATAGGCCTTTCCTTGCCGTCTTGTGCAACCTGGACTAAGACTGCTCCCACCCCATGTTGACTCACGTCACAATGGATTGAGAACGGTTTGTCAAAGTCCGGGATGTGCAGTGCGGGGGCTGTTTCAGACTCTTCTTTAGCTCTTCAAAGGCTCGCAAGCTGGGCCCTTCCCAGACGAACTTACGTCCCTTACGCAGCATGTCGGTCAAAGGAGTGGTAATGGTGGCATAGTCACGCACAAAACGCTGGTACCATCCGCATAAGCCTAGGAATCGGCGTAACTGCTTCGTAGTCTTGGGTAATGGAAAAGCGTGAATCGCTTGAGTCTTGTCCGGATTGGTCTTGATGTTGCCATGCCTAATGATGTGACCTAAATACTTCACCTCCGTCATCACGAACTGACTCTTCTGTATGTTGATGGTTAACCCTGCCCTCCGGATGTGCAGAACCACCTCCTGAAGCAGGTCGATGTGTTCGTTAAAGGTCTCGGTTATAAGCAGCAGATCGTCCAAGTAAACGAAAACTTGGTGCCGTAAATGTGGTGGTATCACCAAATTAAGGCGCGTCATTGTCTGAGGGGCATTGCACAATCCGAATGGCATGGTCACGAATTGATACAGGGGCCGACCTGGGACTGTGAAGGGTCTCAAGGAATTTGCCAGAAGGCGTCCTTGAGGTCTAAGCTCGTGATGAAGTGGGCTTTAGGCAACCGACTCAAAATGCCTTTAGTCAACGGTAGAGGGTATGCGTCCTTGACAATGACGGCGTTCAAGCCGGACCTTGTTCGGCTTGACAACTAAGGTGACCGGGGAAGCCCACGCGCTCTGCGATTCTTCAATCACACCCAATGTTAGCATTCGATCAACTTCGGCATATAACAACTTTTCCTTCGCCGGATATATGGCGAAATGTCTCTGTTTTATGAGTTTAGCATCCCCCACATCTATTGTGTGTAACACCAGGGCCGTCCGCCCGAGACCTTCCTTCTCATGCGATGGAAAAGCCGATATAGCCGAGTCAAGTCGCAGTTATTGGTTCACATCCAGTGTATGTCGTAATAAGTGAGTGGTTTGAGTTTTGTCAGGAACAGTGGTGACGGACTCCAGGGTCGTGCCGGGGCCAAATTAAATTTTCGAATGAAATCTACCCCTAGATAAAGATTCTGGGTTAATTGAGGTATAATTTAAAATTCCAGAGGTTTAGTTATTCCTTTAAAGGTGACATCCGTAGTAATTTTCCCCACTACAGAGTGACAAGTTCCGTCCGCCGTACTTAACCAGGTGGTTTTGGTCCGCGTGCATTACCAGTACCTCCCCTGCAAAATCGGCTGATATGCAATTCACACTGGCTCCCGTATCGACTAAACCTGACAATCGTTTTTGCAGGAGGTGTACTGACGGATATGGTCGAACGTCATCCCTCAATAATTCGTCTAAGTATATATCGCTCAGTACCTTCCTCGACTGCCTGACCCTTCTCCAGAAGCTCCGCATCCGACGCGTGGCTCGCTTTCTTCGCGGTGGGACAGTTATAGCCAACTCCTCATGGAAGATGCGCAATCTGACGTGGAAGGGCTTGACATGCCAAGGAACCTTCACCTCGCTATCATTTCCCTGCGCGTCCGATCGACAAAGGATGACGTCGGTTGTGGAACTTCGGGAGAACTGTGTTTGGCGGTGCGAGTCAGCAGAATTGGGGTCATGTCTGGGGCTTGGTCATAGCTAGTGCTGGGGTCAGCATTGGTTCGTCCGGGTTTAAGGAGTGCCGACGGGTGGTCGCGGCACTCGCTGGCAAGTTTTTTCGCAATTTGCAATTTGCGCAATCAGGTGCGTAAGTGTCTGCCTTCCCGCATCGGTAACAGAAGGTCGTCGGTTCCGCTGGACATGCATAGAACCGATGCCCCGTTTGTCGGCAGTTCCAACAGACCGTCGGACTTGTAATTGCTTCAAGGGATGGTCGATCAATCATTGCTTGGTCCTCAAGCTCCTGTGGTACTCCGCTCCTCGGTACTGGTACTGGGTCGGCAAGTAGGTGGTCCGCTGCCATCAACTCCGCGGTGTGATGATTTCGTGGATTTGGTCCCGTTATGCGAGGTTGTGGATGGAAGGTACCTCGCCGCTCATCCAGCTGTTCTCGCCTACGGGCATGGAGGCGTAATCCCTGTATGGTGTTGATGGGAAAATGCAGAAGGCAATTCTGAAGCTCCCAATGCATATTCTCCCTGATAATTTCTACCAGTTCGTCCTCGGGCATGGTTGTTCGTAAGCAAGTGCTCAATCGCACTATACTTGTGTAGTACTGGTCGAACGGTTCGTGAGCGCCTTGTTTCCGTTTCTTTATTTGTTCCCGTAGTGCTCTTTCAGTGAAGCCGTCATCAAATCGATTGCGGAGGGCTGCACTGAAAGAATCCCAATTGGGACGTGGCGTCGACTCCTTAAAACTCCAGTGCCAGTCGGCAGCATCTCCGCTGAACAGAAGGTTCGCATGCCGGAGGAAGGCCGAGAAATCGTCTCCCAGGGTGCTGGATACTAACGCCTGAATCCTGAAAAGGAACCGGTCCGCTGATATCATCGAGTTGAAACCCGTGAAGTTCAGGCGCCAACTCTCCATGATACGAGGCGTCAGGTCTCGAAAAGGTGTCAATGCGTTCACGGGGGGAATCGCATCTTCGATTGACCTGCTGTAAGGAACTGCCTCGGGGACTGGAGGTACCAACGGAGGTGCGGTGCTGTGTCGTGGTCGATACTCGGGAGCTCTGGGGTCCATTCCCGAGTTCCTTGGAGGTAGGGTCCATTGATCAGCCGGCCGAGAGTGGGGCATAGCCACACTAGGATTGGGCTCCCAGCCAAGTGGAGTTCTCACGCGGCTGGGGGGTTGGCTCATCGGGAGGTTCTGGAGCATTCCCTCCAAGGTTCCGATCCTCTCAGACATATCTCACATTAAAGCCACGAGGGTATCAATGGAGTGGGTGGAAGGCGCGGTTGTAACCTCGGCCACGACAACGGCAGCAGGAACTTCCCCGCCTACGGCTCCTTGCAAGTCCATCAGTGATTGGGGCGGTTCGGCATCTGGGGCCCCTTTCGCCACTGCTCCACGCGTCGGGACGTGCGTTCCGAGGGGGGCGTCTACGGCGGTCCGCTCTATGGGTCGCCGACATAGTGGGCAAAGCTCGGACGTTAGTAGGAGCTGTTGGACACAGGCACGATGGAACAGGTGTCCGTACTACAATCGCACGCTGTGTACACCCTCCACTACGTCTTCAAAACAGATCCCGCAGTTAGCTGGTTGGACCGTTTTGGATCGAGTCCAACGTTTGTCAGGGGTCCACTTTGTCGCCATGTTTGTGCTTACTATGTGTGGTTGGTGCTATGTATTACTAAAATAGAGAAAGAAAAAAAATGTAAATTACGCCTACTCTAATATATGTATATCTATTCAACACGCTTAAGAATAACTTAGTGGCCGATAGTGGCGAGCTATTTAATATAAGCAAATAAAAAAAATTTGTTTGATACACACTTTCCTTTCCAGCAGAGCCGACTCCTGCAAAGGGAAATGAGAGTGCGTGGTAGTCTGTCGAAGAAAGGGTGCTTTCGGCCGATTTACACAACTTATCCCCTAAACCCACATACATTACAAAAACCGTCTCTAAACTACGTTAAATGACTCAACGAGACAAGTGGTAGAGCTACCGTAACAGCTTAGTACGCGGTCAAAATTCCCGACGCGTGGAAGCATTCCGGGCTCCGCAACTCCAGCATACACCACCGAACGTTGAATCGATACCACTCGTCTATCACGCATGCGAAATGAGTAGAATCCTTCCGCGACATAAAGGCAAGGTAGCCTTCTATTTTCTTGAGAGTCCAGGCCGATAGAAGAAACCCCATCTGGCTGACAGTTCCATCAAGAAAATAGAGGGTCCTTACAGGGGTTACCCTGGGACAACACATCGGAAGGATTCTGTAGCGAAGCAAAAAAAACAAACAAAGGAGAGCGGAAGCTACAACTCACGTTTAGCGACTGCTAGTGTGTATCACACAACTCCACTGCTCCTATTTGTGAGGCTCGAGTACCAAGATACCTTACGTCCTCCGTAAAGGACCAACTCGTCAGAAGACGCGAATCTTTTATCCCCTTAGGATGTTTGGGCCCCACGTTGGGCGCCATTTGTAACAATTTTAAAGTCACGATCTGAACGAGGAACCGACCTCTCATCGGTTCTAGACGTTAAGTCTGAGTAGTGCCAACGGATGGTACCAACCGGTCAACCAATCCGTGCATCGTAATCCATTTTCGCGGTGGCTGCTCGTCGGCCAGCTAGATTGGAGAGGATTTTGGTCGCGGGTCTCCAAATGGACTACGCTCATCTACAATTTTCAGCCACCACAAGCACAATCATACGGAGAGGAAACCTACTTTACGTTACTCCATATTTCTTCATTCCACCAGTCAAAGGACAAAAATCTAATCCTTACTTCGCGTTCCCGAATTCCCGACGCGGTACCGAAAAATATACTACGCTAACTCAAACCCGACGAAAGCTACGCTAGTAAAAAGGCAAAACCAACAAAGATACCGCGTACCGCGCGACGCGAAACCGACCTCAGCGGATTTTCTCAAAACCCTACCCTCGCGACGGCATACTTACCATGCACTCTACTTTCCTCTGAAAGGAAGGAACCACTGGAAAGGAAAATAGTGTTTTAATGTTTTAGCAATTCATTTTATTGTTAACCTCTTTTGTTTTTCAAAAAGCATTAGACCTCTACTTGTATAAGTGTTCTTTGTTATGTTTAAATTTCTTCTTAATCGATTGCTTTTAATTTTCCCATATTCATTTAACACTATTGTTCTAAAAAAAATTAAGTACCTTACCCAAGGTTTGTGATTTTATAACCTTTAGATACTCCCGAATCCGAATTCACAAAAATTTCGCAATAAAAAAAAATAAAAGAATCATTTGCGCGTTTTCAATACGATAAATAAGTTCTATGTTTAGATATTAATTGTTTGGATAGGAAAATAAATAAATTTAACAAGTAACTAAAATTTTCCCAGCTGAAATGAATTGTTTCTTTCTTATTTACTTGTTGAGTCAAATTTATCCAAAAGTCAAAGTTAATGTTGGGTAAAGTAACTCATCAATGGGAAGTTTATTCTTTTCAATTTTCAATTCCGTGTTGATTAAAGTAAGCTTGCTTGAATCAATGGCGTTTGTTAATTTTAACTCATCATGAGAATAAATAAAACAAATAATTCGGATTAACAAATAGTCCTTAATTTAAGTAGGATAGGATTGATAAATTGCTTATAGTTATTTATATCCTTTTTTATATACATAAATATCCCTAAGACTTTATTTTAATAATTCTATCTTATAATTAAGTAAGGAAATAGGGTTGTCTTATCTTTGACTGGATTTTAAAATTTATCGTGTTTTTTCGTTTAGTAAGTTCTTTTTGTGTTGTTTTGGTGTACAATATTTAATATTTATATGCTTTTATTTCACGTATACGTACTGATTACCTCTGAACTAAAATGAATGCTGTGAAAATATACTTCGGCAACTGATAATTCAGGTGATATAATTATTTGGTCTAAAACTTCCATTGAAAGTAAGCAAATTGCATGGAATATCTGAGAATCCACTATTTCGAATTTACAGAGGGCATTTCCAAAGCCAGTACCTTTGAATATTTCAGTGAGAAGAGCATTTACCCCTACTGTCAGGTACTGCTTGAAGTTTTGTCCTACTTTTGGGTTTATGACGTTTTCTGGCAAACTCGTTAAAAGAACGCAAAGTTTCACAAATGACTCATATCCATCGAAAAATTGATGCGTAAAGTCAGAAGTGAATTTCGTTACAACTTTCAAGTAGAAGGAATTGATTTTAAGTATCCTTTCAATCTTGGTATAAGATTGCAAATCATCATCTGTTGTGTTTTCTAAAATTATCAAAATACTCTGATAAATTTCATCGCAAAGGAAATCAACAGCGAAACTAATCCATGGAATTGGAATATTATTGTTTTTGACGAAAGTCCAACACTCGGTACTTAGTTCTGAAATGCACTTCCAAGGGTCGGCAGTTGTTTTAACATCCACGAGAGCTATAAACTTTCCAATGGAGCATAAACCCAGAAATAATTGATTAATATCGTCATAGGTTATGTCATTTTTATGTACAAATATATGAATGTTATTTAAAATGATATCAATGACTTTTTTGTTGAATTTTCTGGCAATTCCCAAATATAACAGTTGAGCCCTCACCAAAGCGGGCAGGAACATTATTAATGCTATTTTTAAAAAAAAGGTCCAAGGCGACGAATGAGGGGACAAATGCAAACTTAC
This sequence comes from Odontomyia ornata, assembly GCA_963969285.1. Taxonomy (NCBI): domain Eukaryota; kingdom Metazoa; phylum Arthropoda; class Insecta; order Diptera; family Stratiomyidae; genus Odontomyia; species Odontomyia ornata. The sequence continues at coordinate 557,269 of OZ017743.1, forward strand.
AACGTGGGTGTACCGTTTGAAAGGATTGCTGTTGACATCGCTGGACCCTTTCCTGAATCCGAATGGGGAAATCGATACACGCTGGTTATAGCCGATTATTTCAGCAAGTGGCCTGAGGTCTATCCCATTCCCAACCAGGAAGCAACTACCGTAGCCGAACAGCTAGTGTTAAATTGGGTCAGTAGGTACGGCGTACCTTGTGAACTACATTCAGACCAAGGCCGAAACTTCGAGTCACTAGTTTTTAGCGAAATGTGCGAGCTGCTGGGAATACGGAAAACGAGGACAACACCGCTGCATCCCCAATCCGATGGAATAGTTGAACGTTTCAACGGCACTCTCAATAAACACCTGGCTAAGATAGTTGACGGGAACCAAAGGGACTGGGACCGACACATCCCACTATTTTTGATGGCGTACAGAGCTGCCGAACATGCATCTACGGGCCAAGCCCCCAGCAAACGTCATTTTTTGAAAGACTATTCGTCTGCCAGCTGATATAAAGTTCGGAACACCTCCCGAGAAACCCCAAACCATCTCGGAGTACGCAAGTGAGCTAAGACAACGGTTGAACCAAATACATCGGACAGTGCGAAAACACCTCGAATCGGCTACGCGCCGCATGAGGACCAGATATGATCTAAAGGCAAATTCTACTGGCTTCCAGCAAGATGACTTGGTGTGGCTATATAACCCGCAACGGCGGAAGAGTAGGTCTCCAAAGTTGCAGCATAATTGGGAGGGACCATACCGAGTTACAAAGCGAATCAACGACGTTGTATATCGCATACAGGAACACCGTAAGCCGAGAGCCATCTGCATCTGGACCGTCTTGCTCCATACTACACCCAGGGAGAATTGACTACAAATGGCGACACATCTTTTCGGGGCGAAAAGAACTGAGGTGGGGGCAGTGTTACATGTACAAATAATTCTGCGAGCTACTGTCGCAATTGTTTTCACAACCATTAAGAACATCAACGAAATGAATTTACTCGAAACCACGAGAACCCACCAAGCATCAACATCTGAAAGTGAGTCACTGCTCCATTCATTCACGCTCACTCGAATGTTCCCGCTAATTCACCAATGTACAGAACTGGGTTGAATGACTACAGACCCTATATAAAGGCGAGCTGAACGAATGGGGGGATTCATTCGACCGCGATAAACACTGCGATAGTGTGTGGAAAGCGAATTGAAAAGCGATCAAATAATAGTGAGGTGATTTTGAGAAGACAATTGCGATAGAAATTTATGGACAAGTGGAAGGTAGAATTTTAATAGGGAAAATTAAAGTTGTGAAATTGTTATTAAAGTGATTGTACATTTTTAACGAATTAAATAAACTCTTTTAATTTAGTTTAAAAGTCATTGCGTTTTCACTTTCCCGGAACATTAAATTATTGGCCATGAACCAAAAACACGCGACAATATATATATATATATATATATATATATATATATATATATATATATATATATATATATATATATATATATACATACATATATATATATATATATATATATATATATACATATATATATATATATATATATATATATATATATATATATATATACAATATATATATATATATATATATATATATATATATATATATATATATATATATATATTGGGGACTTTGGTTTGAAACAAAAGCTTTGTGGTATTTGTCTTCGGTATTTTTCTATTTCTTTGTCTCCGGGTCTTAGTCCGGCTCTTGAATTCGAAAGAAAAAACCTTCGCAGAAACCGATTTTTCGAAACAACAAACACCTTTAGTTCTTGATGCATAATTGTCATAGACTCTTCTATAATAAAAAATATTAACGTAATTCTCTGAAAACTTTTTGTTTTATTAGCAATCAACATCGTGCGTTTTCGTTAGACTACCACATATATATATATATATATATATATATATATATATATATATATATATATATATATATATATATATATATATATATATATTGGAAGTCAGAAAAGTATTTGCATTTTTCGATTGAATATTTCTTTTATTTATAATGGATTTTATTTAAGTACATATTGTCCATTATTATCTATGACCTTTTGCCATTTTTCGGGTAGAGCCATTATTCCATCTGTGCAGAGCTTCTGTGGTTTATCGGCCAAAAACTTGGCCAAGTGAAGTGAATTTCTTTTCCTTAAGGAAGTTTTGCAGAGACCGAAACAAATGGTAGTCTGATGGTGCAAAATCTGGCTAAACTATACGGTGGATGCATCAATACTTCCCAGCCAAGCTCCGTCAATTTTTGCCGGGTCATCAAAGATGTGTGTGGTCTGGCATTGTCATGATGGAAGACAACGCCCTTTCTTTTGATCAATTCTGGATGGTTTTTTTGAATTGCTTGTTGCAATCTGGTTAATTGCTGCCAGTACAGAGCGAAATTAAGTGTTGGCCAGGTTCTAGCACCTGATGATAAACAATTCCCTTCCAATCTCACCATACACACAGCATAACCATATTTGGTGTCACTCCTGGCTTTGAACTCGTTTGTGATGATTCACCTTTTTTGACCATGATCTTTTTCAAACGACATTCTTGTATCTTACCCATTTTTCATCGCCCGCAATGGTTTGCTTAAAAAATGGCTCAATTCATTTGCGTTTTATTAGCATTTCGCAATAGAAATTCAGTTGATCAAATTTTTTTTTGTGTTAATTCATGCGGCACCCAAACGTCGAGCTTCTTTGTGCAATTGACTTGGCAAGAAAAGTCGCAACCTGCGCATTTCCATTTAGCCAGGTGTAATTTACGATAGTCGCGCGACTATCTTGTAGTCTGTTCGAACTCTAAAAGAGGTTGCAATACTGTTTGTGACTACGTCTAGCCTGGCCCTAGATCCATCCACAAAGCAATAGCACACATACGTAACCAACTCCTGCTTACTCCGGCCGAGAAAGAAAGCAATTAACCTAGATGACGTTGCAGTAGGAACCGAAAACGGCTTTTCAGTAGGTCTAAAATAATAGGTTAATAGGCCTAAGGGTTGGAACAGATTACGACAAGATAAACGCACGACTATGGCAATTTACACAATGTCAAATGGAACCGCACACACTGCAACTTTTCTTGTCAGCTTGATAATCGCAGGGATTTTTTTAAACCATTTTACTAGGTATGATAATTTTCGGTTCGCACATTTTTGTAATACTCGTACACATCATTCCTGGCAAGGGCATAACATACTTAAAGATAAGAAATTGTGTCGCAGTGTGCTAATATCTGCGTCTAAAAATCGCTCGATACAACAGTCATATCGCAATCTAGTTGAACCCTAAAAGCCTCGACAAATAGTAGCGAATACAATGCATATAAATCGCCTTTTTCAGACTTTTTACATAATTCAGAACATTCAATTCTACTGAATCATAAATGAACCGCCCGAACCGAAACATAGAGAAGTTTTCGACTGTCCTTTTTCACATGCAGCGTGAATAGTAAGCACGAAACAGGTTATATGGGTAAGAAGAGAGAGAGGCATCCAGGAAACTTTATGGTAAAAACACTCCAAAATTTTCTAGGGTGAACGAGCGTAATGCACATACACAAACGCATTTTGTTGATCATTTGGTCAGGGAAAGTTTACGCAACGCCGGTGATCATTCCGAATTGAACATTCGGTGAAGATGGTAGTCGTCATAAAACCAATATCTTTCTTTAATTTGCGTGCAAAAATGGATGGGTCAATGCGAGAAGCTACGCGTTATTTAATAAATTTATAAAAGCAGGAAAAATGTTGAATTTCAAGAAACAACACGACGGATATCACGGTTTCAATGAAGTTTTAGTGCCCATTATATTATATCCATAGAAAATAAACTATGTCTTAAAAAGTGCAAAAAGTTTTTTATTTTTAATTTGCATTGTTGGAAGAGTAAATTTCAGAAAGCGGAAAAACATTGAGGATTTAAATAAATCCAATACAAGTTTGAATCGACAAACTTAAACAATCATAAAATCCATTTTTCATTCCAGTTTTTATTACCTCGTGCACAATTCAAGGCTAAAACATCAATTCTCAATCGTTTATATCTCTGTCTTCGCTTTCGTGTTGTCCGCACGATGTTTAACGATCAATTGATCCTTTTGACACATACACTCGCAAGACGTGTATCGTATACACAAATGGCTTGGGTGAACTATGACGACGTTTAAGGGATGCATCAGACTACGACTATTTAGCCGCACTTCTGTCGCAAGTTACACATGGTTAAATGGGAGCCCGCACACTGCGATTTTCGACAATTTTGTCCAGGTCGGCAGTCGCAGGAATTTGCGATTTCTCCTAAAACCAGCTCAGTAGGTAGTTTTTGTGAAACTCGCGCAGGCGCACATAATTTGGACATTTGACGCTGACGTGCACGGAAGTTTCTTCCATAGCGCACAAATGAGTTGGTGCATGTGTTCCTGGCAAAGACATACAGTCTTCCACAAAAGTCAAGGTACAGAGAATCAGTAACTGAAAATTGTATTACTGAATCAATATTTTTATTTGAAACCCAAAAGTTATGAAATGGTAATAATACGTGTTCTGTTGAATTTAAGTTTTCATAAATTTAAAGGGATTCGGCAATAATGATCATTGAAGACAATAATTTTTTGTTGGCAATGTCTCTTTTCTACTCCACAAAAGTCTTGGTACAGCTGCAGAAAATGCCCTGTTATTTGTAAAAAGGGGAATCCCCCAAGTTCATATTATCAGAGTGAGTTAACAACCGTAGGCCGCTGTCTTTAATATCGCGTCCGTATTCGTGGTGTATCTTTTATTTAATAAAATTTTTAAAAAATGAGTCGAAAGGAGTTGAGTATTAAGGAGCGTGAAATAATTATTAATCTGCATTCAAATCAGAGCAAATCATATTCTGAAATAGCTGAACTAGTGTTGCGAAGTCGGTCAACCATTCAAAAAGTGATAAACCGATTTAAGAAGGAAAATAGAGCGGAAAATGTGCCCCGAACAGGTCGTCCATCTAAACTAAGTGCAAAGGACAAGAGAAAAATTTCGCGAATGGTAAAACAAGATCCATTTCTAAGCTGTAGAAAAATCTGCGATGTTCTTGGAATTAATGATAAGAAGGAGGTTAGCGCAGAAACTGTGCGTAGAGCTGTCGTAGAAGCTGGATTTTCATCTCGTACGCCTAGAAGAAAACCTCTTGTAAGTTCCATAAACAAACAAAAAAGAATAACATTTGCAAAAGCATATATTGACAAACCAATAACGTTTTGGGATAATGTTTTATTTTCGGATGAGTCTAAATTTTGTATATTTGGTGTAAATGGGCATAAGAGGGTCTTGCGAAAAGTAGGAGAAGCATTTAATCCCAAGAACACTATTAAAACAGTAAAACATGGAGGCGGTGGTGTTATGGTTTGGGGTTGCATGGCTGCTGCTGGAGTTGGAAATCTGACATTCATCGAAAATACTATGGATCAGAACTCTTATTTAGAGATTCTACGAAACAACATGAAACAAAGTGCAGCCAAATTAGGTATGCGAGAAGATTTCTTGTTTCAACAGGACAATGACCCTAAGCACACTGCGCATAAAGCTCGAATGTGGCTATTGTACAATACTCGCATGCTTGCTACACCGCCTCAAAGCCCTGATTTGAACCCTATAGAGCATCTTTGGAATGAGCTTGAGACAAAAATCCGAAAAAGAGTGATATCAAGCAAGGCGCAGCTTAAGGATGTTATATTGGAGGAGTGGGCCAGAATCAGCAGCGAATTTACTAAAAAATTGGTATATTCTATGCCTAAAAGACTGAAGTCAGTAATTCAGATGAAAGGATATCCGACAAAATATTAAGAAAAGTATAATTCAAATAACTTTGCAAGACTATAATTACAATTTGTATCATTTTTCTTTAGGTGTACCATGACTTTTGTGGACTTCATTCATTGACTTTCCAACACATCATATGTAATAATATATTAATACGACAGAATTTTCGTTTTGTTTTACATGAATTTAAAGTGTAATGATTATAGTTGAAGTAATACCAAAAAAATTTTATCACTATACGTTTTTTAAATAAAAATATCAAACAATTTTCATGATATTTATCACTGTACCTTGACTTTTGTGGAAGACTGTACCTTCAAATGAGCATATTAGTTCTGCGCATGCCTGAAGTTCCTTTACAAATCTTGTCGTAGTGTCTTCGTATTTGCGTCTAAAAATCGCTGGTTACGACAGGAAAATCGCAATGTGGCCGAACCCTAAACATAAGCGCGTAAGCGTGAAACCTGTTTTACTATGGGTGAGTTCCATTCCCGTGTGAGGGAGCCCACTAAATGTTATTTGCACAAACGTTTTGTTGCTCTGAAGAGAATTCATATGGTTCTTGAAATTTAATGATCATGGGTAAGGTGATCTGGTTTCCACCATTGCGTTGTAACACAAGAACGACCCTCCGAGAACTGAACACCTAAGAATTTGCATCCTTTTCCTACTCACGGTTAAAAAAATTTCTACCTGGTCAATATCCAATCGTCACTCATGTCGATGTTTAGCCTCAGAACGAACGTCCATTGCGTCTACGTTCACCTTACATGTTGGAAAATGTCAATTTTTTTCCACTATGTAAGGCGAATATGTATGAACAAAAAGCCTACTCCTAACCTGAGGTTTAAATTCATTTATGTTTAGCGGAGACGATTCATTGATGTATCGCATACAACGAATGGTTAATGTATCGTAAAAAATGAATTGTTTGCCATATTATGTCCGCTTTGAGATTCATTACCAAATTATGTACGATATCGCTAAAGATAGAAGTGCTTATGAAAAATTTATCATTAACGAATTGATTTGCTGATGTTTTCCATGCTGACACGTTTACTACATGAAACAATAGTATACGAGTGCGTGTAGTGAATGCCATTGCTCCGAAACGCGTTATATACTCGTAAAAACTATAGAAGCTGGTTACATACATGGTCCTCGGAGCAACATGGCTCAAAGGATGCACTATGATTGCGAAGCTTGCTTGCGCTACTAATGCAAGATGAATACTTAAACCATATATAGCAATTCCATGTGAATGTAGCTGCGTCAATTTCTAATTTTGATCAACTTAAAACTTGAAGCTATTTGCTACATTGAACCTAAACCTTTCTTCAATGTGTACTAATTGAAAAATTTGTTTTCTCAGAAAAAAGCCAAGCTTATGAATTTTTCACGTCTTGAGAAATGGATACAAGAAAAATTTCATGCCACTCTGGGTGTAGATTTGGGATTCACTTGGTACTGCCATAGTAGAGATATTCGAAACAATATCTTCGTGGTGAATTCATCCCTAAAATTCCCCGTTTTTATGTGTGCTTTACCAACAGGTAGAAAGTGACACTGCGCCACACAGTTGAAATGTGGTAGGAAATACCTCGTTTTTAAATGATTGGTTCCCCTTCCAAGCAATTGCATCGACTCGTATCAAACGGAAATAAGTTGTAGGAACGAGACACACGCAGTGCACCAGAGAGAGATGATGTGAATTTGATTTGATATTGGAATAAGTTAGCTGATAACAGGAAGAGGACAAAGAATGTGGAAGAAAATGCGAGTAACGCCTCGGTTTACTCTGCCGGCCACCCGCCGAATTAAGTGAATCGTTTCTGAGCTACGAATCGAAACGAAATTTCACGGTAATGAAGTTTACATTTTTCTCTAATCCACGCGTTTTGGGAATTTTATAAATTTAGAGTTGAGGAAAGTTTCCATTTATTTTCAATGTATTAGAAAAAATAGCATAATATTTTGAAAAAAAGCATCTCTAGTTGTGTGTATTATTCCCGTGCAACAAACGATTGATTGTAAGACTTGCGTGCGATAAGTGTGGCTTGTTGGTTACCGGTAGTGGGTTTAATAGAATGGTTTTTAAATAATTTTCCGCGAAAGTGTTGCCTGCTGGGTAAATGTGAATTCAAAAGATTACAAAACACGACACAGCAACATTGACTAGTGTTACAGGCCCAGTGAATTAATTGTTTTGCCGTGCTCCCGATTTCGCAAATCAGTAGGTTGTCGTTAGCAATGACAATCCATTGAATTAATGTGCAACACTAAATTCTGCTGTTTTCTGAAAACATTAAAGAAGCTAGATTCTGTGGTAAAAATATTTTTCAACATCAAATTAAACTAATTTCGCGCTATATGGGTGTGTTTGCGTCCCATTCTTGGATGAACTTGTGCGTTCGCCGAAAAATAATAGTCGTCAATAGTATGACGAGGTGTGTGTAAGCTTTTTCAATGGCTGACTATTTTCCATATATCGAGCCGCTTAATTTTTGAAAAATTCGCATTGTTCTAGGGAAGAGAATGCTATTTATAGAGGTCAGTTTTGATATCTCTTGTTATTTTGGCTAGAACATTGCCTCTTAAAATTTTATGAACTAAAGATACATATGGCACGTCCCCAGTAACTATTTGCCAAAGGAAATGGCGTAAGTAGAAAACTAAATTAACCCGACACTAAAGCAACCTTTCAAAATTTGTTTGGTATAAAATACTAAATGAAATATAATTAGTTCAAAAGTAAACTGCAGTGCTCAGAATAAATGGAATTATTTCCGATGATCCTAACATGGAATCATACAAGATGTGGATGCTGTGATTGGCAAATAGTTACAATTGCCATGTTGGTTCTAAATCATTTACGCATGCAATGTTTATGCATTGTACCTTGGTTGTACCCCAAATACGAAACCGATATAAACAAATAGTGACTAGTGGGCGATCGCTGCTTCTCGAATTGACTGATGTTAATGTAAAAATCGGTCTGATTAGAAAAAAGTAGCACATAACGTTTCAATTGTTGAAAGATAAGAATTTCTTATTTGTCGGTATATTACTTTTGAAAAAAATCATCTTTCTAAAGCAATTAACATTTTCAGGTAGTAAGTTTTTCAAGATATTCAATGATCTATAGGTATGTTCTACTGTCTATCGCTCTAAATTATATTGATGAATACTCTCGAAGGTATTGATGTAAACCTACGGAGTTAAAATAAAGAATTGGGGTTGCAGAGACTAGTAGATTCGCAGTATTATACTTTTGTTGGAACAATGTATGGAAAATCAAAAAATTCAACAGTCCCATCAGATGCTCAAGCCAGGGAAAAGTAAGTTATTTAACGTATTAAACGCCAATTTCGTATTTGTTTGCAATTTAAGCCAGAATATTGAACGTTTGGCGTTTGTGGACATTTATTCAAAATGAACACACTTCGTTAGAAAAATAATTATATATTTTATGATACCAAAAGTTTTCGATGATTAGTCTTCAAATTGTATTTCATGCAGACTTGCTCTATATGTCTACGAATATTTACTTCATGTTGGCGCACAAAAGGCTGCACAAACATTCCTATCTGAGGTGAGTATCCATCTTTAATATGATTTCCTTTTGTTGGAAGTCTGATTTAAGCTAGTCACCTAAAATAATAATAAATATTCAAGAATAAAAAAATCATTAACAGATACGATGGGAGAAAAATATCACATTAGGAGAACCTCCTGGGTTTTTACATACATGGTGGTGGTAAGTTGAAAAATGCGTAAAATTCACGAATTGATTCATGATTTTTGGTTATTTCTAGCGTTTTCTGGGACTTGTATTGTGCCGCGCCGGAGCGGAGAGATCAATGCGATCATTCGTCAGAAGCTAAAGCTTTCCATGATTACGTATGTCAATTTTGTGGGTTATTTTGATGTATACATAATTTATGTTTTCAGGGTTTTGTCAGCTCTGGATACGGGGTAAACGGTATCGGGGGACATGTAAGTAGTTTAAATTGTCGAATTTATATTTTTAAAAGATTGTAAAAGCCTAAATGAACTTTTAATCCAAGATAACATTTTTCGAACCTGTCATTGTTACGAATAGAATTTTAGGTTCTAAAGCTTGTTTGAAGGGTATAATTTGTTCTGCAATTCATTTTACTTTATTTTATTTTTTGCATTGATAGAATGCTGGACCCGCACCAAGCCCGCTGGGACAAATGCCACCAAATGAAGGAATGCCCGGTGGACCTATGGCGCCAAATTTTTTTCCAGTAAGTGAAATGAATGGGTATATCTATAATAGTCTTTGTCTTTGCCGCGCTTTCTTAAAAAAAGAGATCCCTCACGATAATTTCATATTGATTTTATATCTATGACGTCAATATAATCTAAGGAACGGCCCACAGTAGAGTAGTTCGATAACTTTTAATTTGACTGTAAAATATTACAGATTATCAAATGTTTGATTGGTTTAACTTAAAAATTTCCTAATAGTTCATCTGCACTGTTCTTGACAGAACAAATTTTGTAAGAAACAGAACTCAATACAACGTTCATTCCTGCATTCTCTTTACTTTTATGGGGTGCAAATATTTGCACTGTGCATTATCTATAAACTATGAACATTTTAGAACTTTAAAAAAATTTTGTGTACGTAATTATGTTTTTTGTCACGTAGCCATTCATGGGTGCCCCTAGATATCCATCTGGTCCACGGCCAAATGTCAGAATGCAAGGAATCGGAAATGATTTCAATGGGGTAAGTTGATAAATTTTGAAAACGAAAATTAAACGTCATGATCGGCATAAAAATATTATGCAGGCTTATGATCTTATTTAACGTAGATGGATAAATTAAGTATTTATACCAAAACTTCTCTTGATATAATATACTTTATATTGTAGCAAAATTTTTGTCAATTAATGCATAGACCTTAATTTTCCCATAAAGAAATGTCCCAATAAGCTAAATTGTTTGATTGAATATTTTGAGGAATACTTTCAAGTAGAAAAAATAGGCACTGAAACAGTTTATTTACGTTCTGATTGTTTCTCAATCAAAAATCTCATCGGATTCTCCAGATATTCGCGTAAGCATCATTTAGTTTTCGTCTCTGTTCAATAGCAAAAAAAAGGAGAAATATTTAACAAATCTTGCATTAAATGAAAATTGAATTATCGGAATTTCAAATTAGTACTGTTCGATAGCAAAAAATTAGTAGAAACCTTAAAAATCTAGTTTCTAATGCAGAGTAAAATATCGGGATTGAAATCCTGTAGACTTATTCGAATAATGTGACAAATTTCTAAAAAAACGATTTGCTCAAATGTATTTTTTTCAGCCACCTGGACAACCAATGATGCCAAGCAGTATGGACCCAAGTAGACAAGGTATATAAATCATGAGAAAATTTTTGAGGCTTTTTCCAATCAATAATTCAAAATTATAGTAGATCCAATTCTTTGCCAATAATTTAAAATTGCATTTGGCTTGCTATCTCGGTGTTCTAATTTCAAGAATATTTCCCCTTAAAAATGTATTATTCTCAATATCCCTATGATATCTTTATATTTAGATATAAATCAGTATTACTGCTGAATGATCTTGAATTGGTTGAATAACGAAGGAAAGGAAAATAACTTGTATTAATTATGGTGACACATCATAAAATAAATTAGTAAATCCGTTAGTTCAGAAGATGACCAAATGCATTAAGCACTTCCTATCAAATTGGGTTTACTTAGATTTTCATTTTTGGTAATGTTTTTTATGGTAGTGGAGATATTTTACGTTTTCTTATTTTAAAGTTGCCAACATGTTAAGAAATTTTACATCTATGTACTCCTCTTAAACAGGTGAAGCTGGAGATTTTGTAGCGTGGCAAGGTAGGCAATTACAATGTCGCTTGTCAGCTACCTATATTGGTTTTAGTAATATAAGTATAAAACTGCCATACTATATATATTAAAATATACAGAATATGCTCATATAATTAAATAAGAAGTACATCTTCCCAATTGATAGGGTACGTTTCATTAAAATTTTATGCTTGAAGCTAAAGTTTATGTCAATGATTATGAAGAATTGACAATTATTTGTTGAAGGATCAATTATTTATAATTACTTTAAAATATGCAAATATATGTTTTTGGGCATTCGAAGGATTACAAAGTGATAGGACTTTTTCATGAACATTGGCATATACTCAAATACATGCAATTAAATTCTTCAGGCTAATCGGTGAATCCCCCTTGCTAACTCATGTTTGTCACTTATTTACACAGTTATATTGGAGATAGGAAACACATACGTATTTAAAATTGCTTTTTAGTTAATCCTTTTTGTTTGTCTAAATGTTGATCTGGAGCTTATATATGGTGTTGTGGAAAGTGGTAAACAGCTTTTTCTATCATGCACTATTGTGAAATAAAGTAAAAAACATTCTATTTTAAAAAGAATTTCCGTCTTGAAAATAATTTCTTTCAGCATATCAGGATTTAAGACGCGTAATGCGGATGAATTGTAGTATGCAGTTCAATCAACTTTTCGTTCCTTAAACATTAATCGAAGATGCGAAAAAATGATAAATGATTTATTGTTAACTGACTTGAAAACTCATTGGGGTTTATTACTTTGGTAGTTGAACACATGAAGTATCGTTGATTTTCTTTCGTCGTCTCATCTATACCTTTCTCATCCGCTGTTAGGATTTTTAGTTTCCATTACCTTGCAATTTATGGTATTCAAAGGTTCAGTAGGAATGTTTCCATTGTAAACCTTTGGTTTCTTCGGCTTTCATATATCCAAGATCGATTTTCCATTAAAATTTTTAAATGTTTTGAATAGTATGCTTATATATATATATATATATATATATATATATATATATATATATATATATATATATAT
>OZ017743.1:572500-575000 GCA_963969285.1 Odontomyia ornata
TATATATATATATATGCATGCATATATATATATATATATATATATATATATATATATATATATATATGCATGCATATATATATATATATATATATATATATATGCATATATATATATATATATATATATATATATATATATATGAAGGGGTTAAAGTCAAAGTGGTGTAAGTCACTTTATCATCGTTTTTAGGAAATTAGCATAATGCAAAAGTATTTAGTAAATTCAGTAGACAAGTTTTTGAGGTGGTATTGTTTTAGAGGTTTTACGTAGGTCCAAACTTAGTGATTAGGCTTGATTTGAAATTTTTTTGCTCAAAAGCTGTACCTCACACACTAACCAAAGTCACTTGCACCACTGTGCCTTACCAAAGCCTGTGACATACACCACTCTATGACCTAAAACCAAAGACTTACACCACTGTGGACATCAACAAAATGATGTAAAGTTGACTTGCACTTCTCAAAAACATTTTTATTGAACATTACACAAATTATAAGAATAATACAAACAACTTAATTTTTTATCACGAATGGATTCTTAATTTTTTTTACATGGCAAAACGGATTCAGTCTATTTCATCAGGATTTGTGGTTTCCACAATTTCCAGAGGTCCAACATCTACAAGCTCCTTACCTTCTTCAATAGTGGTTCGCAGGCATATCTTTCTTTTTAGCCTCGGTAACAGGCCTTCCCCTTGGGTACAAAACAGCTTGAGAAACGTTGGCCAGAGAATGTCGCCTACCGGGCCTTGCTGCCTTTAGATTTAGTTTAAAAATGGGAAATCCTCATTCACAGTTTCTTTGTAGAAGAGAGTGTAAGGTTGATCTTTCAAAATTCGTATCCATTGAATTTTCAACCAATTAACAGCAATGTTGTTCTCATTTTTCTTTCTTCGGGTGATACAATTTTCCAACTTTGCAACAGATTTGAAATCCTCTCGGCCCATTTTCGTGAACATGAACGGATTGTTCCTTCGGCACTTCAGTATGATACTGTGCCAGTCGACTGGAGTATAAATCAACTTGTTCTTGGCGTACAATTCAATTGATCCAAATTCAGAGTCGTTGGGTAGAAAAGAGTGGCCGCTTACCATAAATTTGTGATCGATAATTTCTGCATTGCTTTGAGGGCCCTGTATGTACTTCATGAGGTACAAAGAAAACTTAATATTACGGTTTTGGCCCGTACATGCGTCACTGTACAACACTATGTGCTTAGCAGATGATGCTCTTGCTGCAAGATGTTTGACGATACAGGAACCAATCTCTTGAGACCCATGAGAAGCGATCGTTTCATTCCAGCAGAACATGAAGCCTAAACCTGTTCCAAGTTCATGGCAGCCAAGGCTATAACAATACATATTCCGCTTATAGTAAGCCACGGACGTCGTCAAAACAGGAAATGGCAAAGCCTTTTCGAGGTCGAATGTCAGACCGTAGAAAGATTCGTCTTCCCGTGCTTTCATTGTGTCCCGATCTCTAGCCTCTCTCACCTTTTCCGCTTTACTGAGGTGTAATTCTTTTTCAGCCTTCAGCTTTGTAGATTCGTCTTCATCTTCACACACTTCAATCTTCTTGTCAAGCACATCGCATCTGGTGCACGTATCTTTGAGAGGCCGGTGGAAATGCAAATTGAACTCATTGCTAAAGGTTCGACGGTAGATGGCTACAGAAACAGGAATATCACCTTTTTCCGTGCACTTTTCTTTGTACAGTTCATACATTGTACGTACATTCATGTCAGGAGGAAGGTATTTCCTGTTAGGGTTCTCTGATCTACTGTAGTGCGATTGATACGATGGGAAAGATGCTATGTTGTCACGCACGCCATTCATGGCAGCCTCCGTTGTTTTATTTTTGGGGAGATGGCGTCCTCGGCCATCACTTCTTGGTTGTTGACCCTCTCGTACTTTTTGTATTGCCCTTGTCATTCGCCCATCCGAAACTTGAAGTGTTTGTAAGAAAAAAACGCTTGCACACAGTAACGCTATTGCCTCTGACTTGGAATCTGAAGCTGTTTGAAACAGAGTTTGCATTTCTCGTTGAATTTCGTAGGCGTCTTACATTAGGTTTCTGTTGCACAATCAAACCACATAAAAAAACTGCTCAGCTTCCAAAAGGTGTCGAAAATTTCTCGCCTCGCCACTTCAGGTACGTTCTCCACACACTTTTTTTAAACATTTACAATCAAAGTTCTGATACAGCTTACCGGCCACTTCTGTTCCTCTAGAGGACCCGTACGAGAGCCCTGAATTTCGTGCTCGCTTTCGCTTTTGAGATTTACTTTCGTGTTTTGTCTTTTCCTCGTTCTCGGGTGAGCGTTTTCTCGATTCTCAGAAGTTCCAGCAGTAGGAAATTCGCTGGAATGGTTGCGCTGGCGTCCGCCGTCGACCTCTTCATCTCTTTCTGATTCTGAAACAACAAACATCTTGTTACACTTACTACCGAAATAAAAACCTGCAGGGGAAGCCTCGATTCAGCATCCAAAATTACGTGAA
>OZ017743.1:580000-692500 GCA_963969285.1 Odontomyia ornata
TTGGCCCGTCGATGCATGTTCGGCAGCTCTGTACGCCATCAAAAATAGTGGGATATATCGGTCCCAGTCCCTTTGGTTCTCGTCAACCATCTTGGCAAGGTGTTTATTGAGCGTGCCGTTGAAACGTTCGACCATTCCATCGGATTGGGGATGCAGCGGCGTTGTCCTCGTTTTCCGTATTCCGAGCAGCTCGCACATTTCGCCAAAAACTAGTGACTCAAAGTTTCGGCCTTGATCCGAATGTAGTTCGCAAGGCACGCCGTACCTACTGACCCAATTTAACACTAGCTGTTCGGCTACAGTAGTTGCTTCCTGGTTGGGAATGGGGTAGACCTCAGGCCACTTGCTGAAATAATCGGCTACAACCAGCATATATCGATTTCCCCATTCGGATTCCGGAAAGGGACCTGCGATGTCAACAGCAATCCTTTCAAACGGTACCCCCACGTTGTAGGTTTGCATTTGTCCTCTCAGTCGTCGCTTTGGGCCTTTGACGGAAGCGCAAATTGTGCATCTGCGGCACCAGTCCTCTACGTCTTCTCGAGCGTGGAGCCAGTAGAACCTTTCCCGCAATTTCGCTAAGGTCTTGTTAACACCAAGGTGGCCTCCCGAGGATCCTTCATGCATTTCCTTAACCACATCGTGGATTCGGCTTTTGGGTAGTATAATTTGCATCCTATAGGAGCTGCCGTCCGCCGTTTCCCATTTCCGCTTGAGTACGCCACCCTCCACCTGAAGGGAGTTCCATTGTGCCCAGTAGCTTTTCAGGGTTGCGCCATGCATTGAAACGTCCTTCCACTCAGGTCGCCCAGTCGTCTCCTTCCATACGAGCAATGGTCCGATGTCTTCATCGGCTAGCTGGGCATTTCGAATCTCCTCCGATGACCAACCTTCATCGAATTCAGCCGTTATCAGTCGCAGATCAACGGGCGGCTCCTTTTCCTCAATCCGTCGGCAATGCTTGCAGTTAGCTGGACATGGGCGACGAGATAGAGCGTCAGCATTTCCATGAACTCCGCCCTTTCGATGAACAATTTTGTAGCCGTATGACTGCAATCTTTCGATCCATCTCGCAACTTGTCCCTCGGGGTTTTTGAAGTTGAGCAACCATCTCAGTGATGCATGGTCCGTTCGAAGAACAAATTTCTGGCCATATAGATACTTGTGGAACTGCTTGGTGGCCTCTATTATAGCCAATAGCTCCTTCCTGGTCACACAGTAATTCCTCTCACTTTTTGAGAGAACTCGACTGTAATAAGAGAGGACTCTTTCTTCGCCATTGATCTGCTGGGAGAGTACAGCTCCAATACCGCCGTTGCTTGCATCGGTGTCAACTACAAACATTTTTCCGGGTTTCGGATACGCCAGCACGGGTGATTCACACAGCTTTTCCTTCAGGGTCTCAAAGGCTGTCTGGCATTGTTCATTCCAGACATACGGACGATTTTTCTCGGTTAGCTGATGGAGACACTTAGCTATTTTGGCAAAGTCTTTGACGAATCTTCGATAGTAGGTCGCCAGACCCAGAAAACTTCGTAGTTGGCGCTTGTTGTTTGGTGTTGGCCAACTTTTCACGGCTTCAATTTTCTCAGGGTCTGTTTTGACCCCTTCTGCTGATACGACGTGTCCCAGGTATTTTACTTCATCTGCGAAAAGAGTACACTTCTCGGGACTAAGTTTCAAATTTGCCAGTCGTAATCGGGAGAAAACCTCTTCTAAGTTCCGCACATGCTCTTCGAACGTTCTACCGATGACGATGATGTCATCTAAGTATACCAAGCAGGTTTTCCAGGTTAGACCACGTAGCACATATTCCATCAAGCGTTCGAAAGTGGCTGGAGCATTGCAAAGCCCAAACGGCATCACTACAAACTGCCACAATCCGGTCCCAACTGAAAATGCGGTCTTCTCTCGGTCCTTCTTGTCGATCTCTACCTGCCAGTAGCCACTCTTGAGATCGAGTGTAGAAAACCATTTCGCGTCGGCTAAAGTGTCCATGATGTCATCGATGCGTGGAAGCGGGTAGCTATCTTTCTTAGTGACGTCGTTAAGCTGCCTATAGTCGACACAAAAGCGAGTGCTACCATCCTTTTTCTTTACTAGAACTACAGGCGCGGCCCATGGACTGACAGAAGGTTCAATAACGCCTTGTTTTTCCATGTCCGAGATCAGCGCGCTCACTTCTCCTTGTTTGGCTATAGGGAGACGTCTCGGTGCTTGTCGAATCGGCTTGGCTCCCTGTGTATCTATGACGTGAGTTACCAAACTCGTTCGGCCTTGGTCATCCGGGCTTGTTGAGAAGATGTCACTGTACTTGGTGACCAGATCAGAGGCTCGTTTGAATAGCTGCACCGGCAATTTGACTTGCTTCAATATTGCAGACGTGGATTCCCGGGCTTTGTCTGTGTCTTGCCTCCTTTTCCAGTGATGGTTGTGAGAAGCTTCCAAAGAGGTGATGGTGGAAACAGGCTGGCAGCTGCCGATGACTTCTCCCGCTTTGATGCTCGTGGTTGAGTCTGCGGTGTTAAGGACTCTAACCGGCACATATCCGTTCCTTAAAGATCTTACAAGGCTTCGTCCTACAATCAAGCTGCGCAATGCGGATGTCTTCGTTGGCTCTATCAGATTAGATCGGTGGTCTCCAGAATCACCATCAAGCTTGGCCCATACAATGCTTTCGGAAGAATTCGGTACATCAGTGTCAGTATATACCACTACATTCATCTTGGGGATTTGGACGCTGGGATCCTCCATCAGTACTTCGACATTCTGCCATTTCAATACACGTTTGCCCAAATCCAACGTGATTCCATGTGGTCGCAGAAAATCCATTCCGAGAATGCAGTCATCCATAATGTTCGCGACCAGAAAATTATGTCGGAACACAAGGTCTCCCAACTGTATCTGGAGGTTGACCTCTCCATGAACAGGTGCAGTTTCTCCCGTAGCTGTCCGTAGTGAGAAAATTCTGCCCTTGTGAAGTTGTTGCTGTCTAACTAGGTCTGGTCGGATAATCGATCGGGTTGCACCAGTGTCGACTGTTATGGTGCAGTGTTCTCCGTCAATTTGACCCGGAAGGCATAAGTCCGCTTCTCCACGATGTAGTCTTGACACGATGATGGTGGTGCTGGGGACGTCCATACTCCTAGCCAACTTTCGCCCCACGAAGTTGGCCCTTGAAGTTTGATTGGCCTCCATTCTAGGCTCCTGACACGGTCTGGATCTCCACCACCCTGGACAATAGCTCGGTCTTCTTCCCTTCTTGCAGTCTCTTTGCAGGTGCCCTTTTTCCCCGCAATTCCAGCATCTAGGCGCACCATTCACCTGCAGCTCTCGCTCAATTCCCACGCGCTCACACCTGCAATTATCTACCACTACCTCGCGAACCCGGGCAGTGGTACGGGTCACATTTTTGGCTGCCTCAAAATTTAAACTATAAGCCAATGCATCCTTGACTGTTTGCTTTTGAGCTAACCGCACGGCTTGTTGCAATTCCTTGTCCTTTAAGGCGCTGATGAATGCTTCTGCTGCTACGTCATCTCGATGTTCTGGGTCGTACGCTGGGTAAGCCAAAAGTGCCAATCGCTCAATGTCTTGTGCTAGCTGCTGCAAGGTTTCGCCAGACTTCTGCATCCGATGCCGTAGCTGCGCCCGGTAAATCTGCTTTAGATGATCATCTCCATAACGCATGTCCAGCGCATTCATTATAGCAGCCGGGTTTGAATGCAGCTCAACGGGGATAGTCTGCAAAAGCTCGGCAGCTGGGCCTCTTAGAGCAAGAATTAACGCAGTTGCTCGTTCCTGTTCATTCCAGTGATTTATCCTAGCGGCTGCTTCAAACTGGATTTTGTAAATAGTCCAGACCGTTTGCCCATCGAATATTGGTGCTTGCACATTTCTAGATGAGCTTTGCGCTACTGTTATAATTGGGGCTGGTGAGGCGGTTACTATTGCCTTCGCTGCTTCCAAGTCCTTTTTCACTTTTTCCATCTCATGGTTGACCTGGCTAATCTCAAGGTTGATTCTCTCCTAGACCTGGTATACCTTCTCCTCGACGCATTTAACTTGGCTGTTGAGACTACTGAGCTCCGCTTTTATTCCGGTTGACTGTTTTTCCAGCTTCTGTGCGATGTCTGCCTTGATTTCGAATGCTTGTTGGTCTAGCTTCGCTGACTGTTCATTTAGCTTCACAGCTAAACTGGATGTCTGTTGTCGCTGCTCTTGCTGCATCAGCGTCAACATTTGCATCAGCGCATTTTCTGGTTTCTTTGGCTTTGCTGTTTCAGCTTCACCACCTTCTGCGCCTTTTTCTGCATCTGTAGGCTCACCCGAATCTAGATACGCACCTTCCGACTCGATCGCATCACGCAAGTGTGCAATCAGTATGGCCTTTGTACCTTGTGTAGCCAGATTTCGTTGTTCCAACTCCTCTTTGAGCTCCGATATGCTCAATTGATTAATTTTTAGATTTAAATTTCCTGGCATTTTTATTGTTTCGGCTATTTTTCCACGTTAACTTCCACAATTGTGCACTTCAAAAATGTTTAATCGTTTTCACTTCCAAAATTTCTTTCTCACTTCTGACACCATTGTCGCGTGTTATTGGTTCGCGGCCTTATAATTTTGATGTTCCGGGAAAGTGAAAACGCAATGTCTTTTAATTTAAGTTAAAAGAGTTTATTTAATTAACTAAAATGCACAATAATCCGTTAACACTTTCACTGATTTTAATTTTCACTATTAAAATTAAAATCTAACACTTGTCCATAAATTTTTTATCGCAATTGTCTTCTAAATTACTTCACTATTACGAAACACACTTTGCACTCAAGCAATCAATTGTCTTTACTTCGCGTTCCACTATATCGCAGTTTTCTTATCGCGGTCGAATGAATGATGATCTCCCCCTATTCATTCAGCTCGCCTTTATATAGGGTCTCTACCTATTCACCCATTTCTCGTACATTATCGAATGTTCTACCGAGAGGTACCTGGTAGGTTCGAGCTAGTTCATGAATGGAGTGACGTCACTTGCAGATGTTGATTATGCTTGTTGGATTCTGGTGGGTTTCGAGTGAATTCGTGTTCTTCATTGTTGGGAAAACAATTGCGACAGTAGCTCGCAGAATTATTTGTACATGTAACAATATATATATATATATATATATATATATATATATATATATATATATATATATATATATATATATATATATATATATATATATAAATATATGCAGGTATATATATATATATATATATATATATATATATATATATATATATATACGTATGTATATATGTACACATTTATATACATATATACAGGGTGCGTACGGTATTTGAGGACATGCATAAATGTGACTATAACTTCGCGCATTTTTTTTTTCTTTTCAGATAAGAAATGGCGGACTAGATCACTCAAGAAATGAAGAGACATGTTGTCATCGTCGCTATATGTGCGAACCATACCGATTTAGAGATCTCTAATTTACTTAATTGCGCCCGCTCATTCGTGCATAAGGTTCGCCGTGAATTGGAAGCATCAGGAGGCGATACAGAATCGGTTGCAAAACGCAAAAAGCACGAACAACGTTCTGACACTGTCCGATCTGCAGAATTTTTAAAGCAAGTGCAAGCGGTCATAGACGAGGACCCTTCGAAATCAATGAGGGTCCTTGCGAGTGAGCTTCATGTTTCTGAGCGCCTTATTCGTAGAGTTGTCCACGAAGACCTTCGGTATAAATCTTACGTGATGCGCAGAGGACAGTTCATGTCGGAACGATGACGGGAACAGAGAAACGCCTTTTAAACAAAATCAAACACCCTGAGGCGCCCAAAATGTTATGGTTTTTCCGAAGAAAAAAAATTTCGACCAAGATCAAAAGACAGATGGCTACGCTCAAATGCTACGGAGGTTCCTGTTGTTATGCGCACAAAATTTCCAGCCACTGTTATGTTATGCCACCACAGTTTTTTACTCAAGGACTTCGAGTGAACTCTGCTGCATACATCGAAGTTTTGAAGACGGTAGTGAAACCCTGGATAGACAATGTAAGCGGAGGCAGACCATACAGATGACACAAGATTGGATGACCGAAAATTTTCATGACCACATAACACTGAACCTATGGCCATCTAGCTCCCCAGACCTTAATCGTTTGGATTATTACGTATGGGGCGTAGTTGAGCTTGAGACAAATAAGCGTCCTCATAATACCACTTCTTCGCTGAAGACTGGTATTAATGCCGTTATGGTCAATATGAACAAGGAGCATTTGATTCGGGCATGTAATCGTTTCCGGACCCAGATCGAAGAGGTTATTGCTGCTAATGGCGATTTTATTGAATAACTTTAGAGCCACATATTAATTTAACGTTGTATAAAAAATTCCTGAAATTTCATTAATTTTGTTAAAAATACAAGCTAAATAATTTTACTCAAGTTTTCTTCAAACACCGTACGCACCCTGTATATAAATATATATATATATATATATATATATATATATATATATATATATATATATATATATATATATATATATATATATATATATATATATATATATATATATATATATATATATATATATATATATATATATATATATATATATATATATATTTATATATATATATAATATATTTATATATATATAATATATTTATATATATATATATATATATAATATATAATATATATATATATATATATATATATATATATAATATATAATATATAGTATATATATATATATATATATATATATATATATATAATATATAATATATATATATATATATATATATATATATATATATATAATATATAATATATAATATATATATATATATAGATATATATATATATATATATATATATATATATATATATATGTATGTATATATATATATATATATATATATATATATATATATATATATATGTACATATATATATATATATATATATATATATATATATATATATATATATATATATATATATGTACATATATATATAAGAAGGAAGCATGATGAGCGTTTATATGTTTGCATTAAGCAGAAGCCATTCAATTTTGGAGGAAAAATGAAAGGGAAATGAATTTTAGATTCCCCATATACAAGTATTAAAACATGCCAGTGAAATCAGCAACTTTCGTTTCTGCATATTTTAACTAGAGTTCTCGTGTTCTACAAAGCAAGATAAGATCAAGTAGAACCGATCATTCCATTAAAATTTGTGAACGTACTCACCCATTCTCGCTTTGGTGAAACGTATCCCTGAATTACAACGTTAACTTATGAATTGCTACTCTTTTTTAAAAGAAACATTGTAGATCACCCAGAGATCATTTTTGGTTGTAAGAAGACAGTTTTTGAAGCTCAAGCCATTCCCACGAATTCCGATTTGCATTACACGCTTTGGGTTCGAATTTTATTAAAATCGATTTATTAAATAGCTTAATAGATTTTGAGAACAATTCCAATTTAATAAAGATCGGCTTTTTGGATTCACCATTCACGGTTACCCTTTTGGGCTTACCCCCCCAAAAAAATATATGATTTGCCTCAATTGTCTCATCCCTGGCTGCCTTAAAAAATAAAAAAGGGAACAAATGTCTTCATTCTACATCCTTTTTCATTGGAGAAAAATTCCAGGTAGCGTCGAGGGAGTGCGTGGGTTCAAATGGCCCCGCGATGTAAGATACAGAATTTGATCTATGTTCAGCCTCTTGCCACTTTTGTGTTCTGCAGTGTAACTTAGATCATGCAATAAATCCCGTCGTATCACGCCTCTATCCAAAGCTGAATTTTTTTGTAAGAATATAGATTTATAAAGTAAGCAATCGTTCACAATGTGTATAATGTTTGCTTTGGATATTGCATGTACATAGGTTATTACGAAAAAATGTATTCATTAAGCTGTCACACTTACCAGAATGCCTCCACACTATGTCTCCTAATTGATAATGTTATATTCTCCTTCTATTTTTCATTTACTGAATTGTGCATGCTGGCGTTTATGATCGCAAAATTTGCTATCCAGTTTATCTCAAATATTTTGTGATCCTACATTCAAAATTCATTATAATCTTCTGTGGTGCGACATCCAAGCCGCGCCTTGGCCTCCAGGATTAATCTCCTCCAATCATCGCGGTTCTGCGACCTCGTTCGCCAGTTGATCACTCCCAATAAGGATCGGCTGTCAGCTTCTATCGCGTCTTCCCATCGAGTCAGTTTTCCCGCTGGACGTCAACATGCTCTACCCTTCAATGTTCTTTTGGGTGGCCAGTTTTCTTCCATGCTTACTACATGGCCCGCCCATTGTAATTTGCGTTACGCAAGTAGATACAGGTGGTTCGTCAAAAAGTTCGTTCAGCAACGTAGTCTCCACTCTGTTCCTTGTTACACTGGGCCGTAGATTTTCCGGAGCACTTATGTTCAAATGTCTACTGCCTTTTCGCATTCGCTCGTCAGGGTTCATGTTTCACTTCCTTATAACAGCACGGGTTGGATTGATTGTAAACACGAAGCTTATTTTGCCCGTGCACAACTCTGGACTTTAGAAACTGAAATAAAAAGCAATAGACTTTATTTGTGGCGTTGTTGGGGCGTCCAATCTCGTCCTTTTCGGTGCCTTATTCATGTTGGCTCCAAGATACACAAAATTATTCACACTTTCAAGGTTATAGTATCATACGGTCAGATTCTGTCGGAAATGGAGTGTTCTCTTTCGTCAGAGTCAAAAATTTTGTTCTTATTTCATCAGCTCGAAGGCGAATTCGGTTTGTTTCAGATTCCAGGATCAGAAATGCTCCCTGGGCATCTGAAGTTGAACGCGCCATAATACTGATGTTGTCAGCATACGCTACTAATTGTGGAACTTGAATAGACCAGAGGTTTCAGGCGTTGTCTTCCTGATGACGTGTTCCAACGAATATTAAAGGGCATGGGGCAAGCCCATCCTCTTGTTTTAAGCCTGATTCCATTTTGAAGCTGTCCGTTAGTTCATCGTTTAACTTGACGTGGGACTCTGTGTTTAGTATCATGACTTTGACCATGCGGACAAGTTGTGTTGGGAGGTCAAAGTCGAGAATTATTTTGTACAGCGCATTCCTGTTGACACTGACGTATGCTTGCTTGAAGTCTACAAAGAGTTGGTGCATATCGATGTTATATTCTCAGCACTTTTCGAGCATCTGCTTACTAAGAATATTTGGTCTATTGTAGAACGTCCACTTCGAAAGCCTCCCTGATACTCTCGTATAATACTTTCATAATACAGCCTTAATTTTATTTCTATGATTTTGAACAGCACTTTATATGACGTATACATCAGAGCGTTGCCTCTATAAAAGTACGGCTTTAATTTTCTTTCTATGACTATAAGATGTACACAGTAGGGCGATGCCTCTATAATTTTCACCTCTTCAGTCGCTTCTGTTACCGTATCTCTTACTTTCTTCCGCATAGTTTTAATGTCATCATTACTTTCACCCGCCTGCGGTAATATGTTGATGCGATTTTCCAGTGCTGATATGTATGCGAGCCCTACTGAGCTATCGTTTAGCTTATGTATCTGGTACCTTGGGGTAACTGATTTTCCATGTTTACAGTTCTTGGAGATCCTCATCATCTTGACCCTTATAAGGTAGCGATCTGAACTACAGACCGCCGCGAACAAGCGCGTGTCGAAAATGCTTGTGGCCACTCATTTTGTATGAAAATGTGGTTGTTTTGTTTGAATGTGCGACCGTCTGAGGATGCTCACGTTCTCTTGTAAATGTCTCGATGTAGGAAGTGTGTGGAGCTTACTGTAGTCTCTGCGTTGTTGTCTGTCCGTTGTCACTGGTCTCTGCATAAAGGCTGTACCCTCCGGTTGTTCCTCTATGCGCTGTTTCTCGACCGATTTTTGTATTGAAGTCACCCGGATCAATTTGAATGTCGTTTGACGGCAATGCATCGACAGTGCATTCCAGGGTGCTGTATAGTTTGGCCTCTTCCTTGTCTTCTGTGGGCACGTGACTGTTAACCAGCCAGACATTAAAGAATTCGCTCTTCATATGAATCGCACAATGTTCACTCTGGAGTCCCGGCTTCCTTGCGATTTTCCGCTTTTAGTATCGATTTTCCGCTTTTAGTATCTTGTCCGTGTCATCTAGTTTCTTGCATTGTGAGGATGTTGATTCTATATTTCTTAATTTCGTCCAGAACTTGTCGCAGTGCAACTGGTCTATTCAATGATCTACCATTCCATTTGCCCGATCCGAGGCTGTTGTCCTCGTTCCATGACAAGTAAATACTAGTGGAGCGTTATCAGCGCTTCGACTTAGTAAGTTTTGGGCCGGCGAATGATATTTTATTACCCACTTACCCGTCGGCTAGCCGGTTAAGGCACCCCTCTACCCGCTACCTGAGGATCCGTCCAATGGGAGAATGGAAGCCCCACATGGATTTTCAGAAGCCCAATTGAACCCATAAAGTTAAGCAGAGAGTTAAAAAATAATCGAATCTATAAAGTAGTTGCTTTCATTTCAAACTCGGAAATCTTGAAAACAGATTTAATTTTGTAGGCGCTGCCAAGAATTCTAGGGGGTTTTGCTTAAAATCAAATACTTAAGTAGTAACAAAAAAACCTACTGTACATAATATGCACTTTTCATGCAAGCAATAATATCAAATCTTGGCACGCTATTTTCTCCAGCTTCTTACCATGGACTTGATAATCTTTTTAAGTGTTTTAATTTATACTAAATGTTTATTGATAATCTGGTAAATTAAAATTAAGTGTAACACCATCCTAAATCCTTTAATTTGCAACATACCATTACCTAGTGCAAATATTTTTTACATCCGATTGCCAATTATTGCTGTCAGTTTTTGCTACGTTTAGGACATATTTGCTTCATGCATATTGCTATAACTAGTTTCCTATTACGAAGTGATAAAACTAAAAGAAACGCACATTCGCGTGTGCGAACCAAAGATAGCATAAACACTATATACACCGGTTAAATTGTTTATGACGGAAAAAAATAACAGCACAGGATCTTTCTTTCTTATGTGTACATTCTGGGAGCTATCTGGATTAACAGCTGTAAAATGTATAATACGGGAAATTATAATAGTAATGTATCTGACATAGACTGCACACTTTAGATCCTTAGAACCTTGACTATATTTGTCGTCAAGATGTATACAACTAGATGCTTTGACCCTCATGGTGAATCCATATAAAATCCTGTTTTAATTTTAAATCTTTTCAGTTGAAAACTCTTACGCATTTTTTTAACATTTGTATTCTTCAAAATACATTGGAAAAAAAAAGATTGTTTGTACTGATACACCCTTATTATTTTTATTGTTTCGTGAAATTCTATTTCAAATAGTATTGTAAGCCCCCATCTAAAATATAAGCTTGGATGAAGGTTTCAAGAGTACTTGTAAATCAATGTTATTGAAAAACATAGTCTTAGTAAGAGTGGTACAGCTTGATGTAATCAACATGTGAATAAACTAAATGTATTTTGTAAATAAAAGTACTCGTAAGCTGGTGGCAATAAACATCATAAAAACTAAGCCTTAGCGTTTCCAATTTTTTAATTAATTCTATTTTAAGGTGGGCCACCAGGGATGGGCCCCATGAACCCTCGCATGAATCCTCCAAGAGGGCCCAATATGGGCCCTATGGGGCCAGGATCATATGGCCCAAGCATGCGAGGACCACCACCCAATAGTAGTTTGGGAGGCGGAGGCCCTGGTATGCCTCCTGGAATGGGGATGGCTGGTGGACGACCTCAATGGCAGCCCAACACATCTACCGTAAGAAAACACATGAAAATCGTTTAAAATTTAATCTAACATTTAATTTCTAGCCAATGAATTATTCATCTTCATCTCCAGGAAATTATGGTGGTCCCCCAGGATCTAGTGGTCCTCCTGGGCCTGGAACACCTATCATGCCCTCTCCACAAGGTAATTAACTATGCTTTTGAACTTTAAATGCGTTAAAATAGGAATATGAATTGAACTGAAAAATGTATAGTGTAACTTCTGATTGTATGACTATTTCCATATTTTTCAGACTCGTCAAACTCTGGTGGTGAAAACATGTACACGTTGATGAAGCCAGTGACCAGCGGAAACATGGGTGGTGTAAGCTTAATATTGAAAAATTTATCGTATTAAATCTCGCTAATACTGTTTCTTTAGGAGTTTCCTATGGGCGGTGGGCCTGAAAGTGGACCAATGGGTCCACTAGGGCCAAATTCTATGGGAAATGTTCTCAACGGGGATGGCCTCGATGGTATGAAAAATTCACCTGCTAATGGTGGACCAGGTACACCAAGAGAAGATTCAGGGAGTGGAATGGGTGACTATAATTTGAGTGGATTCGGAGGACCTGGCGAAAATGTAAGTATACAGAGTTGTCGATTATTTCCTGGAAAATATTCCAAAATGTAGGCCTCCGTGTTCTCTAATACCTCTTGAAGAACAGGGTGTATTCAAACCTGAACGTTCCTCTGTTAATGAAATCGTTTACGGGGCTTTATACAATATTCAATGATTTGATTTATTCGTTCATAAAGGCCAAGTTAACATAATTAAATTCCATATTTTCTGGCTTAATGATTTTTGATACCTCAATGTTCGCAATATTTCAAACAAACTAAATTATTATCATGGAATACAATTTTTAATGCTTACATTATGAATAATTTTCCTTACGTCAATGTTTTTTGTCGAAGGATAAGTGGGAAGTGACTCGTTAAATCAATGCCTTTGCCATGGATCCTACGTCGACAAAATCTTAAAAATTTATTTAATTTTGCATGTTTACCATAAATATTTAGTGAGCAATGCTTCTAATTATTTTACCCCAGAGCAAGGTAGGATTGCGCGGTTAATGATTTTCTTTGCTTTCTAAATGTGATGTTGAATTTTTACATTTTGAACGATTTTCTAGAATAGATAGAAATTTAACATTACTTTTGGTATATATGAATTTAGTATGGTAAGATATAATTGCTAATATCAAGACTTATTGCTTGTCAGTTTTTTGCCATCACTGTTTTATTATAATTAAATGAGATTTAGGAAATCCCTTTATAATTATAGTTAATAATTTGAACTTTCGCATGCTTCTAAAAACCTAGAATTCAGTGTCGTATAGTCAACTTAGGTTTATTTTGGACCGGTAAATTTATTTCTATTGTGTTTCTTGGCTGAGTTTCAATCGTTTTTTATTCTGGAGTTTTCCTGTATATTGAATCAAAAATTTGTTAAAAGTTACTTTTTTTACATGTTGAAAATTAATTAACATGCATTATTTTTCCATAATTTTGTTCCAAATATTGATATGTTCAAAATTAGACATCGAGAGCAATTTACACCTACGATTATGGTAAATGTATGGAAAATTTATTGTGTTTAGTTTGCCTTGCTTGGAAAACTCCATGTTCAATTATTCTTGTATTCAAACTCACATTCACTTGCTGAAGGTTCTTGTTAAGAATGAAATCAATTTCATGAAATTCATCGAATTAGACAAGAGTTTGAATTTAGCGCATGTAGCTCTTCAACGGCTTTCTTTCATATCCAAGCCTGTGTATATCATGCAAAAAAGGCTACCGCATGCGCGTCAGTTGGTCTAAGCAAAAACATTTTCATTTTCATTATCAATGGGTTTTCCTAAATGTAATGATTGATCTACTTTTATTATTTCTAAATATCTGAAAATTGTACGGTTGGTTTATAAATAAACAATACTTACCACAATGTAGACATTTATAACGATTTTCATTATAATTGATGCAGTAATTAGAAAAAATAAGGAGATCTCATTTTTTCAATTATCATTTGAATTTGTCGATCAAAGTGATATCAAGTATTTAGGATAAGCTTTTATTCGAAGTGGAATATGTTAAGTAAATGAAAATCGCGACAATTATAGATTAACTGTTAGAAAACATTGTATTAAATGGAATGTGGAAGAAGAAGAAGAAGTGATAGTAAAACTTAACCGTAATATTCAGTGGAGAAACTTACTATAAAATGAGACGCAGCATGCATAAATATTCAAAAGATCCAATTGATTGTGGATAGTTAAAATATTAATGCTTTGAACTGCGAAAGTATCCCGGTTTAAAACATGGCTTATTGTGTTTTGTTTTCAGAGTTAACTAAGCATCAGGAATTTTTAATAGCTTCAACTTCTTAACGAAGTACAAAGGTATTAAAAACCTGTATTTATGCGAACATGACATTTGATTGACTTCGTTTCATTGCGCTTTATTTATGACATTCACACATTGTTCAAGATGTGAGAAGTACACATGTTTGGAAAAATAGCATTTTGTTAGCCCTGAAGTCATTTATAAAATCAATTGCAGGGGTTTGTAATAAAAAAGGATTTTCCGGTTCCGTAATGATTTAATTTTTTTATGAACATTTTTAAGAAATTATGTTGAAAGTAATATTTTACAAGCGAAAAAATATGGAAATTTGATACCAGCCAGAACATTCTATTAGACAGAGGAAAATACAATATGGATATACTTAAAATGAACAATAAAAACATAAACATAGAAATATCTAGAACGGAAAAAAATATTTGGCATCGAATTTTTTTTGAATTTGCAGGACCAAACTGAGTCGGCAGCTATCCTCAAAATTAAGGAAAGCATGCAGGAAGAGGCGAAACGTTTCGAGAAAGATTCTGATCA
This sequence comes from Odontomyia ornata, assembly GCA_963969285.1. Classification (NCBI taxonomy): domain Eukaryota; kingdom Metazoa; phylum Arthropoda; class Insecta; order Diptera; family Stratiomyidae; genus Odontomyia; species Odontomyia ornata. The sequence continues at coordinate 594,733 of OZ017743.1, forward strand.
TCCTGAGTATTTTATACCATAACATCTCCCCTTCCCAAAGGCTTAAACAATGTTTATAAAATATTTAGTAACTAATAATTTAATGAAATCACGTTATATAAATCAAATATTTAAAATAAGGGGGCAACAATTCAATGCGCGATTCTTTCGGTAACATATTATTATGCAGCCCTAAAATATTTAATTAGAGAAAAAATAGCAATAACCAGTCAAACAAAGTATTCACATTTGAATGTTTAAAAATAATTTTGACAAAATGTTCAAAATAAATTTCAGCCTGAATAATTTTATCAGCTTCAAGCCTTTCCAGCATTTGCCTATTTTTTGCATACGGAAAGACTAGCTCATCTATGATTTACCAAATTCCTGACAATTAAAGGATATTTTTAATTTATACGTGTGTTATCGGTTAGCCTATTGAAGTAAGTCAAATGTCCCATCTATCAGTTTATTTAAGATATTACTCAACACGTTGAAGTCATGAATACATCATGAGCTTAAAAGAGACTGTTACCGTAATTTAAATGCAATCATAGCCCAATTCAACAAAGGCTTGCAAAAAATTTAGACATTTATATTTCTGCATCAATTACATTACTTGGTGGAATTTTTGTATCATCCGGTCAGTTTTTGGCTTCAATTGAAGCCTGTTTGTAGTTCGAAGCTATACTTTTGAAAAATTAACCGTTTAGTATACTGTGGAAACATTGCATATAAACCTTCTATGTTTACTTGAAAATTTCAGTAACTTGTTTAAATAATGTTTAAGTATGAAAACGATTCGAAGTTCTTTTGCTGTACAGTTATTGAATATATAGATATACCAATTCAATTCAACATGCTCATGGATTCGTGGAGATTAATTAGTTTCTTACTCTAATAAACTTTGGAAATGTTTCTTGATATGTTTCAATGAGGGAGAAATATCCAAGTAAACGGCAGTTTATTCAACAAACTGCAGTTTACTATTATATGGCTATTATGAATTTTATGTAATAAGGGTTAACAAAACAGTTCAGCTCGTGTGGCTCTTCAAACATATTGGCTCCTTCAGAAAAATATGATTTCAGCATCACATTTTTTGAGAGATTTGATAAGAAAATCATTGAAAATCGAGTTTAAATGACTTGTCAGCTTAAAACCGTTCGATTCATGTTTTTTCAGAAGCTCTTGATAACAGGTGGAAGCTTTTCACCAATATTTTCAGCTACACATTCTTAAGCAACACTTTCGATACTATTGCTTTTCTATTCTAAGAAATTTGCTAGATAATTGAAACATGGATTGCATATAATAGCCTAGAGATAATGAATATTAGCGAAGGTTCAGATAGATATAATCTCATTTTATTTTCTAAACAGTTCATGTCTAAATTTAAAATTTTTTCTTTATTTTTCAGTTGTGGAAATAATGAGCATTATTATTTTATACCTACTTAAAATATAAAATGTGTGATAAACTCCATAGAAAACTTTTTGCCTCTTATATTGAGTTTCGAAAATTTGTGAAATAGATCACAATTTTGTAATTTTGAACTAAATTAATACGAATATGATCGCCAAGTATTTAATTTTCTCATTAAATTAAGAAATTAAGAAACAAGGACTAGTCTATGCATTGGATGTCAAATATCTCCAATTTGACATCGAAAACAGCATAGTTTATGAGATAAATCAACATGGTTTTGAAGGCATAAACGAAAAAACGATGGTTCCAAGACTGGCTCCGAATTTGACTTACAAAAAAATAATTGTACAAACAAACGTGTTGAAAACTATACGAACGGGTTCAAAATTACATTAAAAATGCATAGAGATTCAACAATAAAATCGAAAAATCAAATTATTTGTAATGCTTTCAGAGTTTGCGTTTTGTAAGCAGACTGATGCGTACAATTCTAAGATTTTGTTAAATGATTAATCAAACGAGTATTTAAAGGCTTTCTTTTTAAAATCTTTTGAAGAATCCGGTAAGTAACATTACTACGCATTGAGTTTGGAATAAGGGCAAATGATTAATATAATGAAACATGTTATGTACAGTTAAATGCTGCGAATAATAAATGTATAGTGACTTGTATTTATACTGAAAATAAAAAAAAAATAAAACATTACGTGCATTAGGATATTTAATTTAGTAATATTTGTAACCTTTAAAATTTACAAATGTAATTTTGCAATTTTTTTTTAGAAAAATGTAAATAGCTATTTAATAAATTATTAATAGAAGCATCAATGTAACAATGAGATGAAAATTTATTCTAACTCAGAATCATTGTATAAGACTATTTCTTAACCCTCTCATGGATGCACAACTTTTCATATATCTATTTAAAGTACTTAGTCCCTATTTTGTAAGAGAGACATTCCACGTGTAAATAAAAGTTAGTACTTACTGATTTTCGAGTTTTTATTCAAATATACTTCTCCCTGTAGGTTAAAAATTGTATAATGGTCAAAAACAGTTTCGTTTAGCGGTTTGTTTCTTATAGATTATTATATTCGATATAAATTTTTTCCTTTATTTGCAAAGATTCAACAATACAGTTTCCATTAAAATTCGATATTGAAATGAAGTTCATGTTCTCTATTGTTCTATTTTGGCACAAAAATGTTTGCCAATGTCAAGTAACAATCAAGTAATTTTCTGATTAATTCCATGACTTACTTATGAGAACAAGGATATTAAGGTAAGTAGGATACTTGTGCTCAGCATAAAGTCAGTACATTTATATAAATATCTTAAGATTCATTTCAGATAAAAAGTGCTTCACGAAACTATCAATCGGTCCACACGAACCACAAAAACTAATTTATTAAGACTTGAATACCACGTTAATGCATTCAAATATGTTGTTGAATCAAATAGACAACACATATTCTTTATTAGCTTATTGAATATTTATTTCGTAAGGTGTTAGGCGCAGGATGGATATAGTTGGAAGGTGAGCTTCGAAAAAAATCAAGCAAATTGCTTGGAAACCCTGAAAAAGTTGAGATTTCGCAGTCCCCGCATAAAAAATTGTTTTGAACGAAATCTAAACAAGCAAAGGAATTGTATTTATAATACCGGATCCCGCATGGTAAATTTGAGTGAAATGCGAAGCTTATCTTTTTAGTGAATTTATTATTGTAAGTTGGGTACGTTTTTATATTTTACAAGTGTAGAAAAAATATTTGCATCGAACTCGGTCTGGTGACTGATATAGGTGTAGTTTTGCATTAGGTTATTTTAGGCAGTCTCTTAAAAATAAAAGTGGCAGAATGGTTGGCCTCAGCTTAGCGCCTCTTCATCTGTCAAGTTAATTTTATGGAAATAATATGTGACTGATTGTAATTTTAGATGACATTGAAACTAGATCTGATTTTTGCGATGAAGCAAATATATTCACCTTTAAAAATCATATCTTCCAATTTAATGCAGTAGAAATTTTTCGGTTTATCCAAATTTTGGTTTCGTCATATGTACGTACAGTAGCTCTTTCATTCTGTATGTATCAACGGACTTCTGGCTGCCGTTATGAAAATGGTACATCCTTTTTTGGGAAGCGATATAAGCCCTGTACCCAGATGGATCTATACTCAACATTTTGAGTGTGGTTCTCGAAATGCAATTAATGTTCGTAAAGCATAATCGTGGTAAATGATTCATTTTTTCTAAAAGAGGAAGTAATAGGTCAGATTCTCCATATGAAAAATACCTTGAGATCTCACGTTCACCGTATTTCAAAGCAAATAAAATAAGTATACATTTTCTTATGACCATATTACCACTCAGCAAGCGGTTGTAGTCTACGATGTAGGAACCACTCACAAATTCAAGCATTAGATTCACGTTGTAAGCTGCATTGAAAACCAAGTCGGACATGATAAAATAAGCGGAGCTGAAAATTTTTATGAGTTATAAACGTCAGTGTAAAAAGGCTTAAAAACGGTTCCTTTTGATGAGGCGTTGAAGAAGAAGGCAGCAATGGAGGCCATCAAAGCAAATATACGGGTTACCACCATTCACGCGGCAGCAAAAAATCGAGTTTAGATTTCGATAGATTTGAGGAATTTAAAAATTAATTTAAACTCATGTAACGAACCCACTTATAGGTGGAGTAATTTTATCATAAATTTGAGGAAGTGGACGCATTTTCAAAATACAGTTGTGAAATTATGCTGCAAGTTTTCATTCATTAAAAATTGATCTTTTGCCACAGATGATAGGTTAAAGATTAGACCAAATCAATCATAACGATGATTTCTGTCAATGCCTCCCCACACAGGTCCAAAAGCAGAAGCATGACGTCACAATGCGCACCAAGTTTTAAGACCTGTGTTAGACCTGTTCTTTTAGACCAATTGAACAGCTTTTGACAGTTCCCGCTGTGACGTCATTCTCGTTAATTGCTTTCCTTCTGGGCCTGAGTAATCAGGCGTTGTTTCTGTCGTACGAAATTAAGTAACACGTAGCCGATTTGCAGTTTTTAAATAAAAATTATATTTAAATTCACATTCGCAATACTTTTCGAGTTCCATAACTGTGTATGCAAGACAATTTTAGTTCTTAACCGCAACTGATTTATGATTAAATAAGGAATTTTTGCGGATAATTTATTATATGGAGTTTCAGATTATTATAATACCCTCCAAAAATCACCTGATCATAACACTCCACTTTCTTACTAAATTTCGTATGCAAAAAAAAGTCACCAATGTTCGTTTTGATTTTATAATATAAGAAACAAATATTGAACCAGTGTTCAAAAAAAAGTCGCCAATGTTCGTTTTGATTCTATGATATAAGAAGCAAATATTGCACTAGTTTTTTTGTTGTTTAAATGTTCCGTAGAATTAAAAAGAATAAAAAAAGAATATTAGCTATCCCTTCTTTTTCTTTAATGGCGTAACACTCCAAATTGGATCCTGGTATCCCTGATGCGTCGTGCCTAGTGTCGACATGGTCGGCACATTGTGAATTTTTCAATTTTATGCTGATATGAGCTTCTGGCTCGTTAATTCATCAACGGACACTGTTATTACTTACTGAATGGTGCCAAATAATTTTCAAAGAACTCGTCACTCGGAAGCATCAATATCTCTGATGTCCTTGCAGCGTCCATGTTTCACACCTATGTCTTATCAAAAAGTTGTGAATTCTAATTTTAGAGCCACTGCATCTATCTGAATATTTAATAGTTTTGTAAAAGATTAATTCAAATTAATAATTTTGTATTTTTAAATAAAAACGTAAAGTAAATATCCTGGCTAAGGATATACTCATCGAAAGTACGAGAAAACTACATCCAATGAATTTAATGCTTGGCGTTAAAAACTAATTAGAAGATACCTTTTGTTAGCTCAACAAAGTCGTTCACAAAGTAAGAACACCATCTATTGGCGAAACGGTCGCATATTCGCGCATGTCGTATTTAATTCAAGATCAGGATCTAATAGTATCAATTAAAAAAGAATAAAGTCATGATCAGTTGCATTCGCTAGTGTGTTCTGAACACCTGAGTGTAGTTCACTCCAGCCATCACTGCAAATCCTACATAAGGAGTAGAACGACTCGAGACACATTACTCCATTAAAAAGTACGTGCTATAAACAGTTTTTTTCAAACCTATGGTGCTATTTACGTTAAAAATGGAGTTAAGAGTTTGAAGTGAATCTTTACAAATGAGTTGTGTTACATAAATTGAGTGCTTATTCGTACATCTTCACAGTACTTAAGTAATTTTATTCAGTTTGAATGAAAACATAGATGAGTCTTATAAAAAAATTAGAATTCTTATTCATACTGCCACCCATTGAAGGCAAAACATTTTATAAACATCACTTGCATAACAATGTATGTAGTTATGAAACATATTACATTGATAAGTGCAAATAAACCGCAAGATAGTATAGCGCCCTACAATTGAAAGCGTAAATGTGGCATTTAGTCTTGGCTTTGGACCAATTTCTGGCAAATATTCAAGATTATTCTTCGGCAAGGATTTTCTTGTTTTTTAATTGTATGCGCTAATGCAAATCAGCTCTTAAGTGTAGATGTAGACCATCATGAATTTGTAGATCCTATTTGAAAAAAATTGTTATCAATGGGTTTTTTGTAGAAGAAATACCATTTAGCCACTAGTCTAATGAGTTATGTTATAAGAAATAAAGGGTATAATAATTTTAGGCAAAAAAGATGTTCAGTTCATTGTTAGACGTTGCGCAAAATTCACCCTTCAAATCTCCTATAAGGACTGGTTACTGTGATGCACTGTCGTCTGCACATAGCGACAAGGTCACAATCATTCAAAGGCCACCAATACAAGCTGCAGCTGTGGCCCCTGGAGGTAATGATCCAAGTTTTAATATGCCAAGTAATGAAGCGTGTCTACTGTTTTACTATCGGAACAAAGATTCATATTTAACTCGTTTAGAGCAGTAAACATGCCATAACTATTAATTTTTAACACGATTTAATATTATATTGAATTTCTAGATTCTTGCGAGTTTGGATCAATGCACTATTTTGCATTGTGTGGGCTTGGTGGAATTATATCCTGTGGTACGACGCATACTATGGTTGTACCTCTTGACTTAGTTAAGTGTCGATTACAAGTGGATCCAGCAAAATACAAAAGCGTATTTACCGGTTTTCGCATTACTTTGGCTGAAGATGGTGTGACAGGCCTCTCAAGAGGCTGGGCACCTACCTTTATTGGCTATTCGATGCAAGGTCTTTGTAAATTTGGACTTTACGAAGTATTTAAAGTTATGTACTCGAATATGATTGGTGAAGAAAATTCTTATCTTTGGCGTACAAGTTTGTATTTAGCAGCATCAGCATCGGCTGAATTTTTTGCTGATATTGCTCTTTCACCAATGGAGGCTGCAAAAGTAAAAATTCAAACAACACCTGGATTTGCGAATACCTTGCGGGAAGCGCTACCAAAAATGATACAACAAGAGGGAGTAACTGCTTTCTATAAAGGCTTAGTGCCATTATGGATGCGCCAAATTCCATATACAATGATGAAATTCGCTTGCTTTGAAAGGACATTGGAGCTTCTTTACAAGTATAGTAATAAAAGATTATATGGGCGATGTATAAAATGCATTTTTTGGTTCAAGGTACGTTGTTCCAAAGCCACGAGCAGACTGCACGAAAGGAGAGCAGTTGGTTGTGACATTTGCAGCAGGTTATATTGCTGGTGTATTTTGTGCTATTGTTTCTCATCCCGCTGATACAGTCGTATCAAAACTCAATCAAGCAAAAGGTGCAAGTGCTTTAGATGTCGCTAAGAAGCTCGGTTGGTCAGGTAACTTCACATGAGAATTGATAGACGTTATTTTGAGATTATAATGTTTTTAATTGTGTTTTTAAAGGTTTGTGGGGAGGTCTTATGCCAAGAATTGTTATGATTGGCACATTAACAGCAGCTCAATGGTTTATTTATGATGCGGTTAAAGTTTGGTTACGTATGCCGCGACCACCACCACCCGAAATGCCTGAGTCTTTGAAGAAGAAGTTGGGAATACAAACATAAGAACACAAATGAAAATTTGTTTTTAGGACCTAAAATTTAGATACAGTATTTAAAATTCAGGTAGATAAATATGCTTCTTACAACCTTAATTGAAAATTCAAAATAAACCTTATTGTAAAAGTAATAAAAGAAAAACTTAAGTATAGTAATTTTTGTACTCAATATTTTTCTAACTGTATATTTTTGATCACTTATTCATTTCAAAAGTTCATCAAGGGTTATTTTCAAAAAGAAAAACTAACAACAAATTTTTCTTCAAAATTTTATAAAACCTCAAATTAATGCCAGCTATGAATTCTTGGTAAATGTTCTTGCCATTTCATGCTTTAGAATGAAGCAATAATAGCACACTGAAGGCTTAATTAACAAACTCGTATTATCGGTAGATAAATGTCATCTTCGGTCGTTAGGAGGTCCTGAAAATACAAGGTTAATGTTTATATGTCCTAGCGATGAACTTACAAAATGCTTCGAGTGTTACTGTTTTTATTTATAAGACGGATTAGCTTATATCAATCATGTCATTTCAGAGGATGATTGCCAATCGACTGGTGAATGAAAATCTTTAATATACTGTGAAAAAAAGTTCGAAATTATCCTCTGCGTATATGCATTCTTGGTTAAAATTAATTTCTCTTTCATTATCTAAAATGCTATTGGTCTGAAGCTTGAATCAAAATCGCCAGATGTTGTGAGATGCCCGAAGGTAATCGTATGAGGTTGCACACCAAACAACTTGTTGCAATTTGGCCTGCTTGAGGGGGCAATTATTAAACCAGATTCCAAAACATAATCCGCTGAAATTGATCTTAGATACATAATAATTGAGAATGAATATCTTTCAGATTTCATTGAGCCAATTAAAAAGCAGTATCTAATTTTCAATCGTGCTTATGGGCTTTCTATTTATAAATTTTAGGTCCAATTGTTTATTGGTCGCTTCTAGAACTCATAAATAACCATCCAGCTTTTTAACGCAATATGGCAGTACCTTTTGACGCGATTAAGCCGCTTTCTAATAGGTGTCGCTATACTAGCGTTTCCACTGATGCACACGAACCTGAGATTAGAAATATGGCATGCATTGCTTAGAAATACTATGAATTCAACAGGATTCTTTGCGGATATTATAAATGTGGTTCTGTATTAATTTCACTAAATTTTTGGATGTTGTACCGCTCATTGTGAGCATGAGCAGAATTCGAGTTACGGCGGAAAAACCTATTGAGATCTTGATATAAAAGTTTGAAATACAGCGTGTGGTTTGTCATGTACTTTTCTCCGATTTGGGAATCCGAACAACTGTGCGCACACGCACATGTGGTATCACTCATACATATGTGTTTGAAGATGTATGCGGTGCGATATTTAAGAAATATATATGTATCTCCACCTCCAAACAACTCGGCATCGACAAGTACTCACATTTTGTTTATTTGTTGCTCAGTTTTGAGTTTCTTTCGCTTTGTAGTGTGTGCGGTGGTATCGTCACCGTGTATTAAAATACATATGTGATATAGATTTTATTTTGTATATTTTTAATCAAAAATAGATTAAGGTAGTTACATTATAAGGACCTCATGAAGATTTTAGAACATATGTATATATATATATATATATATATATATATATATATATATATATATATATATATATATATATATATATATATAAATATATATATATATATATATATATATATATCTATTATAAAATATATATACATATATGTTATTTGTAATTTGATTCATGAACTAAATAATTATCTAGCCCCCTGCCTGTGAAGCAGTGCTAATATGGACATAATTCCCGTCATAAGGTTCTCATGCAACGACCAAGTTCGCAATTGATATGAAGAAGAAAAAACACTTGTGTCCTGTCATTTTTGTCATTTCGGAGTGTTCCGCGTGTGATTTATCTTTTTGTTAGCGTTAATACAAATATAAAATGTGATAGAAAATATTCTGCAGCATCTTCAATGGAATAAATGTCAACCTCGATGGATACAACACTGAGTAGAAAGCGTATGTATACATTCTTTTCAAATAGACATTGAAATTTGATGAATGGGCAAGAAGTTATTTTGACTGAAGAAACTTTACTTTAAATTAAAACAAATATAGTATATGCTTACTCTCTTCGTGTTTGCATCTTATCTGTAAAGTAAGTAAAGGTAGTAAAAGTTCTCATCTACTAAAAGTCCACTTATATAGCCAAATTTCCAGATTTTTTCCATAAATCTTTACTATTTTTCAACAGTACTATTTAGTTGAAAATTGATACATATCAATTTATCAAGACAGGATTAACTTGACCTGCCTATAGTTTGATTTACGCTTCAGCTGATCTCCAAATAGAAATGCAGGTTTCAAGTAGGTGTAAGCATTCATTTTCATAAAATGGTCCTGCATATCTGGTTACTAGATCTAAACTAAGAAAAATTTTAATGATTCAGCTAGATATTGTCAATGTGCCATAAAGAAAGACATGTTGTTTCCGGCTTTAGTAGGAACTACCTGTTTATAATTCATAAATTGATCAGTTTCTTTGAAAATGTGATGAGAAAACCATGTAAATATAAGGGCAACTTTTGTAAATTAAAATAAGTTAACAAAGCATTTAAAAAGAACTAATCACAGGATTTCAAATATTGAAGGTAAAACCATTGCAGCAAGCCAACGTCGAAAATTCCAATTGCATAATATACTCAAGCATTCGAAATGCTCAGGTATGTTGCTTGATAAAAATCGCACCATCAGCTCAAATTGATTACTTCAACACTATGCTTAACATATTTTGTACACGAATACTTACACATATCGAATGTAAATACGAATCAAATAGACTTTTACTGCATCCAAAAACATGGTAACCTGATGAGACCTTGAAATGAGGGGATATTTCGTAATTTGTAAAATAATAGAATTGATTTCCTCATTTTGGGTCTCTTATTCATTGACTAATGCTTCATCGTTTCAATCAGTTGTTGAAAATAACAGTTATTAAGTGTATGACCGATAAAGCTATGAATGTAAGTGTAATTTGTTTTACGTACGCAGCTGTACGAAATGTTGTTAAAGGTAGCTTTCTGTCAGAAGTGTTCGAAACAATTTTTTATCTATGAAAAAAAAAAAAAAATAAAATTAATGATTAAACTCGATATAAATGAAAAATATTTCTATTTGAGAACATACAGGGGAATGGCGTTTTAGTTATATAGAACACGTTTTTTACAATTTGTTACACGATTCAAATTTTTTTATTGAATGATTTTCATTTAAATAATGTCGATAAAAATAAAAAAATTACCACTATGCAATGCCTTAAGTTCACTGGTTCTGTGCACAGGATTTATTATCACCCGTGATCGATAAAGTTCGCCTTAGATTACAGAAACTAATTCGAGAAATGGCTTGGAACATTCCATGATGGTGTAAGTTTGACGGCATGTAGCGATGCTTAATTAAGCAATGATCAATTCAATTGATTATTTAGTAATTGAGTTGTTCCGTGATTTGGACGCACTGAAATCAAAAATATACCATATCATATCCTATACATAGTTTGAATGCTGGCTGTATGGTCTGGACAATGTTTGAACAGTGGTACTGATCCAAACGCTCACATAGGATATATTACTGTTACCTGTATAAAACTTTATCGTGTACAAGGTTTTTTTTATACAGGGTGCGTACGGTATTTGGGGAAAACTTGAGAGTAAAATTAATTAGCTTGTATTTTTAACAAAATTTAATGAAATTTCAGGAATTTTTTATACAACGTTAAATTAATATATGGCTATAAAGTTATTCAATAAAATCGCCATTAGCAGCAATAATCTCTTCGACCCGGGTCCGGAGACGATTACATGCCCGAATCAAATGCTCCTTGTTCATATTGACCATAACGGCATTAATACCAGTCTTCAGCGAAAAAGTGGTATTATGAGGACGCTTATTTGCCTCACGATCAACTACGCCCCATACGTAATAATCCAAACGATTAAGGTCTGGGGAGCTAGATAGCCATATGTTCAGTGTTATGTGGTCATGAAAATTTTCGGCCATCCAATCTTGTGTCGCCATCGCTTTATGTGAAGGAGCAGAGTCTTGTTGAAAAATGTATGGTCTGCCTCCGCTTACATTGACTATCCAGGGTTTCAATACCGTCTCCAAAACCTCGATGTATGCAGCAGAGTTCACTCGAAGTCCTTGAGTAAAAAAGTGTGCAAGCATAACATGTCCTTCGTTGCTGACAACACCTAAAACCATAACAGTGGCTGGAAATTTTGTGTGCATAACAGCAGGAACCTCCGTAGGATTTGAACATAGCCATCTGTCATTTCTGCGATTGATCTTTTGATCTTGGTCAAAATTTTTTTTCGTCGGAAAAAAAACCATAACATTTTGGGCGCCTAAGGGTGTTTGATTTTGTTTGAAAGACGTTTTGATCGGAGAACTCCATGTTCCCGTGTTCGTTCCGACATGAACTGTTCTCTGCGCATCACGTAAGACTTTTACCGAAGGTCTTCGTGGACAACTCTACGAATAAAGCGCCCAGAAACACGAAGCTCACTCGCAAGGACCCTCATGATTTTGAGGGGTCCTCGTCCATGATCGCTTGCACTTGCTCTAAAAATTCTGCAGGTCAGACAGAGGTCAGCACGTTGTTCGTGCTTTTTGCGTTTTGCAACCGATTCTGTATCGCCTCCTGATGCTTCCAATTCACGGCGAACCTTATGCAAGAATGAACGGGCGCAATTAAGTAAATTAGAGATCTCTAAATTTGTATGGTTCGCACATATAGCGACGATAACAGCATATCTCTCCATTTCTTGAGTGATGTAACCCATAGAGTTATCAGGTATAGAGAGGACAATGTCCAAATTTCCTGTCCAAGCTATTTCTATTTTTATGAATACTACAAGTTCTTAATCGTACTAACATTTTTTCGCTAATGCACAGTTCACACTAGCAAATTGCGATCAACTTATGAAATGTTATACATAACGAAGACAGAAAAAGGTTCAAATTACAATCCCTGAACATAGTGACATATCTAATACAATAATCGAATTCACTTAAAAAAAATATTTCATTTTTTAACCAAAATATAAAAACGAATGAAACACATTACCGCAAATCAATATACCAAGTATAAACACAGCTTTAATAATATCTCCTTCATTTTTCTCCTAACATCACTTGCTAATAAAACTTTATATTGCATTTCATCAATTAAAATTCTAACTATTGCACTTCATTTGTATTAAAATATGTTCATTATATCTCAATCAGAATATTTATCTATTTTATGTCAATATTATTTGATTTAAAGTGAACCCCAACAAGTGAAACTCTTATTTAGTGAGCATTGACTTGTGGTTTCTTCCGCGCTTGAAGATGTATTTGATAAAACCGCGCAATGTTATCTTCTTTTAAAATTTTCGCTGAGTTCAGATGAGTTCGATATATGCGCGTCACTCAAACAACTGAATAAGCGTAAGCAAAAATTTTCTTGAGGGTACACTCAAATTTTTAGTAGATTTCTTTTAATGTAATTTATTGAAGTAAAGAGATGCTAATTTCAACATTTTCGTGACAAATTGTTCAAGCTTGCTGTCTTTACTTACATGCTATTTGTATATACTGAACATTGAACAAAATTTATTTGAATTTTAGAAATGGTTGCAATCGATTACCCTTAACCGAAATGACCAATTTGACGGTAATGTTAACTCGATCCGAAGTTCGCGTGCTAAATCTGCCGGATTCACCAGAGGGGTAGTGATTTCCATGTAAAGAACCAAACTGAAAGCAGCCGAAACAATTTAAAGCTGGGAGGAGAATGAAATGTTCAAAAAGTAGCGTCCCTATTTATGTTATATCTCTATATGATAACCAAATAGTGACTCTATTCAAGATTCAAGATTTTTATTTGGTGATTTTTTTTCTGATTTTTTACATATATACAATTCATAAATAACTTAACCTAACAATATTCATGCGGGTTGTACATTAGGGCTCTTCCCGGAGTTCAATAATGATTTACTTTAATTAGATTACAATATAAATTTTTTCGATAAAACAAAACTTTAAAATGTTGACACCCACAGCATTATCAAACATTAATAGATTATAAAAAGAAGTTTGGTGTAAAATTCATTTGCTTTAACAACTGCACTTTTAAAAATTGAGTTTCTTAAAATTAAGTTCATTATTTCCTTAAGACTAACTTTAAACTACTAATTTGATGCATCGCTTGAGCGGTTGTCCGTCGCTCTCCTGACTACTCTCGCCTTGTGCTCTTTGACTCTCCTGATTTCTTATTCCACCAGCTTTTCCGCGTACGATTTATTGGCTCCATTCCTGCCTCCTGATACAGCGCCTCGTTGGGGTAAGACCATCCGTCCTCCCGTCTGTATAGGCCTGTGCAAGCCCGAAGGATTTTTTCGCATCGCTAATCCTATTTTGCCCCATTTTGTTTTCTGAGCTCCATTTCATATCATCACCGTATGTATGATGATCGGACGAATCAAGGTTTTATAGGCCAAAACTTTGACTCGTTCTCTCGCTGTTGACTGTTTCCTGAAAAGAGGTATAAGAAGATGGTGCGCATAAGTCACTTTTTTCAAAATATTTTCAACGTGAGCACTGAAGGTAGCCTTCCTGTCGAAAACTACCCCCAAGTACTTCGTTTGGCTAGAGCAGTGCACCATCTACCCATTCAATTTAATCCTGGAGTCTCAGATGCCTCTTGCACGACGACCAAAGTTTTTGTGGGGGTCCTTGAACACAATTAATTCACTCACATTTCTTTGCATTTACTTTGATTCCCCATTTCCCGTAATCTGCAGCAAGAGATTCCAACTATTTTTGAAGTCTCATCCTAGCAAAGCGCAAATTGTGCTCAGATGACCACATTAACAAGTCGTCAGCGAAGTAGTTCACCTGGATTCTGGGCTTATATTCGTCTCTTACGCCCGGGACGTCCGAGGTGAATATGTTAAAAAGAAATGGGCCTGATATAGACCCGTTTCGGACCCCCGAGTCAATACAAAATGGGTCTGACCTAGCTCTACCAGTCACCGCAAAGGCAATTCATCCCCTCGTGAAGCTGCCTATAATTTTTACAATATGGGCAGAAAGCCAAAATTACTATTTTGTAGAGAAGCTCATTGATCCATACAGAGAAAAGCTTTCTCCACATTGATCAGGCGAGCTACAACAAGCTTATAGTTGCGCCAACTTCTCGTTATATCGGCCTGGAAAATAGCATAGCATCCACCGTGGAGTGGGCTTTTTTGTAGCGAAATTGCCTTTCCGGCTTAATTTTTTCCCCCGCAGACAATTGTATGATGCCTTCAAGTATTACCTTTCAAGCAGCTTACCAATATTTGAAAGCAACGAAATCGAACGAGCATCGACTACATCAGTACTGCATGACTTTTTGGGTATTGCAAATATTTTTGCGTATTTCCATTGCTGAGGGAAGTAGCAAATGTTAATGCAATTATTCAGAATGGCCGCGAGGAGAACTAAGGAAACATGGGAAAGCTTTTTATGCATATATTTGGAGATTCCATCAGCCCCTTCTGATTTATCGGAATTTTGCTCCAGCGCCAACAAAGTGAGTCTGAGGACTGACAAACAGACCATGGCCAGTAAGTGCGTCAGAGGGATTTGAATCAGAGAACCTGGTCAAGCACAATTGCTTATGATCCCTGTCGAAATTCGTTGTGGTGCTGCTCACTAACGAAGTAACGGAAGAGTCCTCACTTGCTTTCTATCTTTGAACAACTTTCGCAAAATATTTTGCGATCGAGTCAGCGATAGCCTTGTCATCCATGAGTATGGATCCATCATAAGTGAGGACCCCGGGCAGCCTTTTACTGCAAGTTATCCTATTGATATGAGGAAACATACAAGGACCTGGTTTGGTACTTTCCATGGCCCGCTCAAAACGCTCGTTAGGAAAAACCGTGGTTCTCCTCGAAATCATTCGGTTTAGTGACGTAATCACTAGATGAATACGTTCATGCTCCCAGTTGATCATATTTAAATTGCGGCGGTAGATTCTTGCGAGTAGTTTCTCAGCCGACTACGTCTACGATGAAGCTCCAAGATGTCTACTGATAAATCTCGATAAAGGTAATTTGTCGAGGATTTCTTAATGGAGATCTTTGGAATAATTGTATCCAGGGTTGAATTTATACATGCGACTCCCTCATCGATTTCAGCAATAGAAAAATTTTTCGATGTATTGATCGAAATTCCTTTCAATTTCCTTAAAGGTCAGCACTAACTGCTACCCAATCGATTCGCTTGTATGGAATGAAAAGTTGAGGATCTGCAACCTCAAGTTTCGCACTCTTTTTCACTCTTAAGGTCAGCTCAATCAAAAGATGGTCAGACTCGGCGTCAAGAACTCCACACTCGAAATTCCTCCAACTGTCTGAGAGATTTACTAGATTGGCAGACACGATGAAGAAGTCAATAATAGACGAGCTTCGGCGGAAGGTAGGCTCTTTCGGGGTAATCAATATGAGATCCATATTTAATTGAACCCAGTTAGAGGAAGCTGTTCCATAGCCATTAGATGCAATATTTCCCCATGAGGATTGCTTCGCATTGAAATCACCTCCCATGGCACAGAAATCGAATTTTTTGTACAGAGTCAACACTGTTTCTAAGGCATCAATAAGTTCCCTCACCGAATATCCATGTCAAACATAGATCCCCACGAACGCAAGGGTGCAACCCCCAGCATGGAGCTTATTATCTCTGCTTTTATACATTTCAGACTTGAAAGGTGCCTTTGGACTTTCAGGTGATCTTTGTGAGCCATCGCAACTCCCATGACTTCCCTCTGGATCATCACGCCTGATGATTTTGTATTTTCCCAGATGCTCTCTGTGTCTTTCTTTGAGTCTTGTTTTCGACATAAACAAGAAGTCTGGTCTATGGGCGTTCTAGTATTCTTGAACAAAATTCCTTTTATAGCGTGGAGCTAGTGAATATATGTTGATGATGGAGAGTTTAATGGAACTCATCACTATACTTTGAAGGCGAATTACAAGTACGCAGATTCTTTTCTCACAAGGATTAGTGAGTTGTTTGTAGTGGGGCATGAAAGAGTCCATTTTTCGAGTGAGTGTGAACAAGTCACACCTGAAAAATTGTTGGCAGTCATTGCTGAAACCCGTTTTTCGGTCATTCTGCGACTGCTGTGGTTGCTGCATTGGTTGTTGTTTGGATTGCCGTATAGGCTGAGGTGCAGGCTGCTTCTTTGCACCTTGCAAAAGGCTAAAGTACGAGACCGCTTCTCGTAAAGTATTTTTTATAGAGGAGTTGATGAAATCCCTCCTTTCCTCTTTTTTCTTTTGGAGATTCTTCCTCCTCTCTTCAACTTCTTTTGCTTTAGGACAAACTCTGAAACTCGCAGGGTATCCCTTAGCATTGCAGTTCACACAGAAAATCTCGTCTTTTTTCTCGCCCTTCGAGATTGGGCATTCAATGGACTTATGTTACTTGTAACATTTTACGCATCTAACTTCAAGTCCGCAGTTAGAAGCGACGCGGTCAAATCTTTGGCAATTGGAGCACTGAGAAGTGCAATTTCTCTGCAGACGTTCCCATTGTATCTTCTGATACAATAGCAGCTTAATGTCCATCGCTTTCTTCCCTTCAAAGTCCGGTTTGAACTGGACTAAGACAGATGAAAGCGTCGTTTTTTCCCTCCTAGAGGTTATAGTGGAGAACTATTTTGCTGATAGAATATCTTCTCTTCTCCGTGATGTTCATTCAGCTCAGCCACGACATCATTCTCGTCGTATGAGCTGTGCACGCCTTTGAGAAGGAGAGTCAATTTTCTCTCTTCTGCAAGAGTGTAGGTGTAGCAAGCCACCTTCGCACACTTCAGAAAATTAAAAAGGCTGGTATGATCCTCAGCCGTTTTAGGGTGGAGCGAAGTTCGTGAGGAGCTGTTCACCGTCACGTTGAACGCTTGCTTCTTTTCAAAGTTTTGTGCGCATGCCCTTTTGAAACTATCCCTGAAAGTCTTCAGGTCAAGCCTATAGCGCACTATAGGAGGCACCCTCACTTTTTTGATAGCAGCCACGCTTGGCTGCTGGGGCTTCGATTTCTCTTTATTACCCTCAAGGCCCGGCGTTCCACCCAGCTGTGGTATGGTCCCCGAGAAACTAGCGGAGGCTATTTTCGCTACCTTTTTGAGCTGGGGAAAGTCCAGTTTGCTATTCAAAAATTAAAGGTCTTGTTCTGGCATCAATCTGGCATGTCATACTCGGCTTCTTTGAACATGATTCTTCCAAGCTATTATTGGACATGCCTAGAAAATTCAAAATCTGCGCCCAAATCAGCATTTGGTCGTCGCCTTTGTAATATATTGGCCGTAAAATCGATGACGGTATTACATAAAGGCAAGATGGTGACTAGTAGCAGTGCACTTTCGCTTTCTCAATAAATGACATTCACTTTTTTGGCTTTCTTATGACCAGCTGAATGAAGTGACATTTCTTCCGATTGCGAACTTTCTGAATTGTATCTCGCCGATTGAAAAAAGTCTCGCAGCGAGAATCGCGTGTTTTATGGATCATAACATTGGAGACCAAAGCTCTAAGTATATCGTTAGTGATAGCAGTTGGTTTCACAACATTTCTCCGCACTAAATTTTTCAACTTTCTAACTTATGGCACCGACTTTAGCGAATGATTTCGCATGTTTAAGTCCATGTGGGTTTGTGACTACAATTGTTTTCGCTATAGCAATTTTTTAAGCTACGCTCACCAAAATTTAGCAATTCACTGTTTCCACATGTAGAACTATTTTTAAAATTGCGATACACAATTCGAAGCGTTCACGAATAGAAGAAATGTCACTTATTGACAAAAGCAAAAGTGCATAGCTGATATATCGCCGCCATATTAACTTATGTAGTAATATTAACTTTATGTAATACGTCATATATTTTTCGAATCCGACAACTATATTACAAAGGCGACGGTTTCATCCTTCTCTCTTTCTACCTTCCACACCGCGTCTAAAAAAGCCCAATGAGGTAACTCGATGGTTAAGCCAGCGTCATGCACGCGCGCAACCGCATGTTGCTTCTCTCCTATTTTCATATTTAACATTGTCCGGGGGCAGTTCAAACTAGGGATGGCGGCTTATGGTAAAGAAAAACTCTCCTTCTGTTTTCTGTTTTTTTACACCTTAGGTTTAACCGGGCGGGTGTTTACAGCGAAAAAACTGTTTTTTTAGCAAATTAATCAAATCAAAACATTCTCATGAAAATTAAATGTATATTTTTTATGTCCTTTAGGAATAACTGTATTTTCGGTTTTTTCACTTACAACATTAATTAGATCGAACTAAACTGAGGGGTATTTCGTCTTTGTGTTGAAAATAAGAGACTCACATTTTGAAATCCCAGCCGACTGCTTACTGTTTTGCAAAGTCATTTATTTACAGTATAAAGATGTAGGGTTTTGTCTTCAGTATGTTTCTATTCCCAGGTTTTTTTCCGGTTCCTGAATTTGAAAGAAAAACCGGGAGAAAAAACCTCGGGAAAAAACCCGGTTTTCAGTTAAACCGGTACGGTTTTGTACTTGGTTTTGTAGACTTGATTCTGCCACGGAAAAGATAATTATTTACTCCTAAAATCAATAGTATACCCTCTTCAATATAAATGTTAATTTGAACGGTATAAGTGCCATTTTGACGAATGTTTCACCATAATACGATATTGCTTGTTTCAACTGATAAGTTGCAAGAGCAAAACGTTTTAAAACCTCAATACTAAGTCTTACAAAATATTGTAAATGGGGGTGATCACCGGCAATTTTTTGAAATACAGATCGCCTTCTATTTAAAAATTCTCCCTCTCAACTACATTCCCAAATATTGGGTTGGTCGATAATCAATGTCATTTTTTTCTTGTCTTTCAAGATAAAATTATTTATATTAACAACAAACATCAATCAGTGGTATATTGACCATTTTGTTGGATGACCTTTTGCCGTCTTTCGATAAGTTGAAAAATTCCACGTTCGAAGAAACCTTAGTTTTTAGAAGCGAAGAACTGGTCGAACTCATTTCTAACAGCCTGATTGGAATCGAAAGTTGTACCATTTAAATCGTTTTGAAGGGAGCGAAACAAATGATAGTCTGATGGTGCTAAGTCAGGGCTATAGAGTGTATGTGGCATCAGTGCCCAATTGAGCTCCATTAATTTTTGACGGGTCATCAAAGTGGTGTGGTATTCTGGCGTTATCATGACGGAACATCACGCTTTTGCGATTGGCTAGTTCAGGGCGTTTTTTCTTGATTTCTTCTTTCAATTTGGATAGTTGACGACAATAAACATTCGAATCAATAGTTTTGTTTGTTGGAAGCAGCTCAAAGTAGACTATACCCTTGTAATCCCACCACACAGAAAGCATAATCTTCTTTTGGTGAGTATAGGCTTTGAATGTCGATTGTAGGGACTCATCTTGCTTGATCCATGATCGTTTTTGGAATACGTTATCGTGAACAATCCATTTTTCATCACCCGTTATGATCCTTTTTAGAAACGGGTCGTTTTCGTTACGATTCAGCAAAGAGTCGCATATGTTAATGCGTTTGGTGAGGTGGATTTCCTTTAATTCGTGAGGAACCCAAAGATCCAGTTTGTTTACGTAACCAAGCTGTTGTAAGTGCAAGTAAACGGTTGAATTCAAGATGTTATGTCGAGCTTCCTTGTTATCTCTCAAGTTGTCATTCGTCGGCTAGTTTCGGTTCACGCTTTTATTTTATCGTCATCAGTAGTGATTGGACGACCAGTGTGTGGTGCATTTTGCACATTCAAATTTTCAGAACGAAAGCGAGCAAACCAACGCTGCACCTGGCGTTCAATAAGGCAGTCGTCACCATAAATTTGACACAATTTCTTTAAGCTTGCACCGCATTTTTACCCCTTCGGAAGTAAAACAATAAAATATGCCGATAATGCTCTCTTTGATTGTCCATTTTCAAGTTTATTTTTAACCAACTTGTTGTTTACTAATGACGCTCAGTTTTTGACTGAAGATGATCTGAAGTCTATTCTTTAAAATAGTATATAATAATATAAGCCAGGCAATCACTACTAAAGAGTGGTCCAACCATAATGCACGATATTCATTGTGAGCACACCCTAACGTCAAGTTTTTCGTTCAACATATTTTGACATTTCTTTGTTTCAGTGTTTGACAAATTCAATCATGGAGAGGTACACAATTGAGCAGCACGTTAAGGTTGTTGAAGCCTTTTACGAAAATGGGCGTGCAAATCGTTCACTCCGTAGTTTTTTTGGTCAGCATAATCGACAAAATGTGTCAACAATCGGGAGAATCGTGCGCGAATTTCCGCAAACCGGGTCTGTGAGAAATGTGAAATCACCTGTGCATGCTCGCCCAGTTTGTTCTGCGGAAAACATTGCTGTTGTTCGCGATAGTGTGGCAGAAGAGCCGTCAACCTCGACTCGTCGTCGTGCCCAACAATTGAACATCTCACGAACATTACTGATGCGAATTTTGAATAAAGATATGAATTTTAACGCTTTCAAGGTTCAATTGACTCAAGAGCTGAAGCCCACTGACCATTTCAAGCGTTGGCAGTACGCCGAATGGTTGGTTGAACAGACAGAAGGGAATGGTGACTTTACAAAGAAAATCATCTTCAGCGACGAGGCACACTTTCACCTCAGTGGACTCGTTAACAAGCAGAATTGTCGCATTTGGGCAAATGAGATTCCAAGAGCGATTGTTGAAAAGCCGATGCATCCACAAAGAGTGACTGTTTGGTGCGGTTTATGGGCTGGCGGCGTCATCGGGTCGTACATCTTCGAAAATGAGGACGGCCAAGCAGTTACCGTGAATGGTGTTCGCTATTGCGAGATTATAACGGACTTCTTGTGGCCAAAAATTGAGGTTATGGACCTGGACGATATGTGGTTTCAACTTGCCACACAGCCAACGAAACAATGGCTCTTTTGCGCGAGAAATTCAATGGCCGTGTTATCTCACGTTGTGGCGATGTTAATTGGCCGCCACGATCATGAGATTTGACACCGTTGGACTTCTTTCTCTGGGGATATTTAAAAGAAAAAGTGTACGTCAACAAGCGAAGAACAATTCAAGAGCTAAAGGATGAGATAATTCAGCGCATTAGCGACATTGAACCTCAATTATGTCTCAGAGTCATTGAAAATATGGACCATCGGATAGAAGTATGCCACCGTAGCCGTGGCGAGCATTTGGGAAATATTTTGTTTTACACATAATTGTCATAGATCCTTCTATTATTATAAAAAATATTGACATAATTCTCTAAAAAAATTTTGTTGTCGTGCGTTTTGGTTGGATCACCCTTTACATGAAATATGCAGTTCACGCCATCTATGAGAAAAAATGACATGAATTATCGAACAACCCAACATTCATTGTACTCTGATTTGTCTTTAATGACAGGATGAAACTTATTGATCTGAGCACAACAACTCTTAAAATCTTGCATTAAATGTTGTGCAGCTCTATTAAAAAACGCCTGCCTGAATAATTTAATATCACATATCAGACTTCCATTCACCACCTCAACTACCCATCTACATATTATGACGCAGCGAGACTTGTTGGCTTGTTCTGTGGTCAACTGATGACGACCTTCCAATAAATATCCAGGCATATCTGCACGATACCAAAAATCTCGCAATTGTTCTTCTTCTTCCTCTTTGTAGTACTACAGCTCCTCTCGGGCTTTCGCTTCTTCCTGCAAAAAGCGCCTCCAACTGTCTCGGTCCATTGACCGCGTCTTCCAATTTTGAAATCCGAGCAGCGAAGCACTGTTTTTGTCGACCGAGTCAGACCAGCGTCTCCTTGGTTTCCCCACTGATCTCCGGCCTTTAGTTGTCCCAATGAATACGCTTTTGGGTATCCGTTGGTCGTCTATACGATTCATGTGGACAGCCCATTGCAGCTTCCGCAGTCTTACAATCCTTGAGACCTCCGGCTCGACAGCCGAATTCGATACAGCTCATGGTTGTATCGAATTCGCCATTGGTCCCCGTCTAGCTTCGCTCCGATTATTCGCCTCAGGACCCGTCGCTCAAAGGCGTTCAATATATTTGCGGATGCTTGGCTTAGGGTCCATGCTTCACACCTATAGCATAACACAGTTCTTATAGATTTGTATACTTTGAGCTTTGTTTTCCTGTGTATGCAGCTAGTCTTCAAAATCGTCAAAACTGAATAAAATATTTTATTTGCAAGCAGTATTCTTCGGCGTATTTCGTCTCTTTAATTACTCGTTATTTTGGCGCCTGAATACCCGAATTCACTCACATTTTCGATTCTATTTTCGCCAAGTGTGATATTTTGTGTATTTTAGGTATCTTTCCTCGAATGCGCCATGAGCTTTATTTTACTCTCATTGCTATGTAGCCCTACTAGTTTTGCTTCGCTGTGGAGTTTCAGGAAGAGTTTTTTGGTAGTTGTTAATGACCGTGACAAAATGTTCATGTCGTCCACCACTTGGATCGACTTGTATAGTATGTTAAAGTACCTCGTGTGTCGACAGGTAGCTTTCTTATGGCATACTCCAGAGCCAAATTGAATAGTAATCGGGCCAGCCTATCTTCCTGCTTTGGTTCGATGTTTGTGTCAAACGCATCGGTACGATGATTATTGATGGAAGGTCGTCGACGTCACTGTCATTTTAGTAAGACGGACAAATTTAGCTGTGGATAGGGAATATAATGGATTGGCTAAACACATTTGGCATATGTTCTTCTTGCCAAATGTGCTGGATGACTTTGTGAATAGCTTTATGAACATTGCTGCCACCATATTTAATGAGCTCCACTGGAATCTCATCGATGCCCGGCGCTTTATAATTCTTTGATGCTTTGATGGTACGACAAATTTCATTCAGAGTTGGTGCGGCCAATGGAAGCTCACCACGAACATCTATATGCTCCGATGTTCTGGAGCTGTGCGGAGAATTAAGGAGGTTCTTGAAATAAGATGCCCATCTTTCTTTAATCTTGTTTTCATCAGCGATGATATTGCGGATGTCATCACAACAAAGCGTGGTTTTGGGTTGTGAACCACGTTTCAGGCTTTTCATTACTTGTATGCTTATCTTGTGTTGTTGCTCGCTAGACTTACATCTATACTTCTCAATTGGTCGTCATAGTATTTTCTCTTCTGAATTCTAATTATCATATCCGCTACTCTTCTGAGATTTTCATAATGTTCTCTTCGTCCTGGTTTTCCTACCTACGTATTCTTTGTACGCCTGATTCTTTTTGTCTAACGCATTCTGGCACTCATCATCGAAGCAGTCATTTCTTTTGCGCTGGGCTTGATGTCCGATTGTGTGTTCTGCCACAGTCTAAACCTTCGATCCAAAATAAATACATCTGCTTCTCGAAAGTATAGCCTCATTGCTCCATCTGATATGTTGAACTCCTTACTCATTATTGTGGCATCATTTGTAGTAGCTTTGTACTGTTCTATGCAATCTAAAATATGCCCACAGCGCACAATCATGAAAGCTACGAGATTTGCATATTTATGTCGACTGGAACAAGTAATTGTTACTATTCTGGACATAATACATGCAAGTAGATAGTATTACAAATAGCAATTGCCGGCTTGGTTTCTACTGGCATTCTACTGTTTACAAATAGTCCTTCAGCTATTACTCTGTTTCTTGATGCAACTTTTCTTTCAGACATGCGATTGAGACTCAAATGGAGAGGAACTTATTGTTCCGTGAATATAGTTCTTTGCTTTGTTCATCTTGTGTTCCAAAGTACTTCTTGATATGTTAAAAAGACAAATTAATCCTCGTTACTATCCGCAGTTCTTAATTTTGTTAAATTTTTTGTGGAACTTCTTCATGCAATCGAGGTATATTGCTCAACAGATCATAAAACTGAGTAGTATTCAAGCCTAACCAGAAATTGACATAAATGAGCTGAAATTGGCGAACACTTCTAAAATCAATTTTTTGTAAAGAAATTCTTTCTAAAATATCAAGCAAGTTATCCATTTGAGCACTTGTAATAGGTCCCAACAAACAAAATGTAAATAGTAATTGCATACCCGAGCACAATGAGAACGTAATTCCTGTGATGACTAAGTATCATTTCTTTTAAAATCCTAGGAACTAATAAGCGTTCCACATTTTCACAATCAAGAAATATACAATGTCTTGTTCTAGCAGTAGCACTTTTGTATCTACAAAATGTAAGAGTTGGTCCTGGTTGCCTTCTTTGTGATTGAAACAACGCTTACTGTGGCAGCGGTGATGGCTCAGGAGTCTGTACATTCTCTGTTTCAGCACCAAAATTATCTCTTTTTGCATCCTGTTGCAAGTGTCTTTGCACATTTCTTTTAGCTGCCGTCCAACAGGCTCGACATAATCGTTCTAGATGTGGAACCTAAAACTTAAAACATTATTATAGAGCTATTGTTTTGAAATAAAACAGCAGTGAAGCACTCTGGGAGTATCCCGTGGGAAGTTAAGCTTCGTTTTCCAAATAAGCAGGAATTAATGTGACAAATTCAAAAATCTAGGATGCATATAATATGACAAAATACTCAGTACAATAATTTTTGTGATAATTACGATATATAATTATTTTTGGCTCTTTCCTTTCAAAATATTGTCCACGTGGTTTCTGTTTGTCAAAAATAAGTGGACTCCTTCAGGACATAATCTTTGAGCCTCTTCTTTTGTGAAAAATCTGTTTTCTATGATCTGCAATTGATCTGGTTCTAATACTTCTTCATTACCATTAGAGTATTAGAAAATAGGATGTAATTTTGCCGCATTACCTGAGTGAGTTCATAAAATTTTAAAAACGCCAAAGTGTTGTACCAGTTAATTTAGATATAATTTGTTTGAAGATTGGCTTTGAAATTTTTATAAAATTTACTGCATTTGTCTATATACACAACATTTTAACCTTCACATAATCATTTGCAAAACAAAACTGAACTTCTCACCGGACACTCCCAGAGTGCCTCACTGCTGTTTTGACGTAATCTTCTTGTGGCGCGAAGGCGTTGGGACATTGGGACAAGTGAACGCGGCGGATAATTTTTGGAGCGTTAAGGGAAGAGTTGGTGAGCAAAAACAGTGTTGGAGGAGCTGAGACAGCGTTGGAGGAGCTGAGACAGCGTCGGCGAAAAGTGGTGTGGAAAGTGAATTACGACGGAAGAATTATTTTTTCGTTCTGTAGGTTTTTTTCTGGGCTCACTTCTTTCGCTCATTTAAGCGTATATTTACCGCACCGCGTTATTGTTACTTCCGTTCGCTTCTTCGTTCGGTACGCTTTTTCTGGGCTCACTCCTCCCTCTCACTTTTCGTTAGAACCTTCGTAATGGAAGCTAAACTTTCAAAAACTTTTTTTAACTTCTGTATCTTAGGGTCCTGTGGGTTTTTGGTATATAAAAACTAAATGTACTGCTTATATATTAACTGTAAAAGAACGGATTTGTACGTGTTCTTTGCTTGTGTTCGCACGGTCAGATTGTATTTACACAAAATGTACAGAAACTTCAAATGATGTTCCCACAAAGTGCAGACTGCTTTTGATTTGGGCAGACCGGAAGAATCCTTTGATAGAAATTGTTTTACATACCAAATGGGGTGATATCCATTGAATGATAATATTCCTTTCTTCACAATCTACAGGAACTCTAGATGGAGTATAGATACTCCTCATACAAAACATACAGTAGTATAGATACTCCACATGTAGTATGTATATAGAAATTTGTGCTGATCCAATTTGAATAGCATTTTGCAAAGCTACCGAACATTCAACGCAAATTACGCCATCAAGTGAAATCTGTAAAGTCAAATAATTACATCTTGACGATGCATGTTTCATTTTCAGAAGCAATTCACCTGAAACTAGAGTTTTGTTGATGGTATGTTTTACAAAGGTGTTGCCACATTAACTGTCCCACGAATAAGGTAATAATGCACGACTTACTACTATACTATACTATAGAGCGCATAATTAACTTCGCCCAACGACTACGCCAACGTATGTATATGCCGTAGTCGTAGTGAACAATTAACACACTGTAAGGTTCAAGATCGTTATTGGGTGATTTTTTTTTAATGTTTTACATTTATAAAATTCATAAATAACTTAGCCTAACAATATTCGTACGGGTTGTGCCTTAGGGCTTTTTCCGGAGTGCAATAATCATTTACTTTACTTAGTTTACAATATTAATTTTTTTCGATAAAACAATACACCACATCTACAACATTATCAACGATTAATAGATTATAAAAAGAAATTTGGTGTAAAATTCATTAGCTTTAATAAATGCAGTTTTAAAAATTGAGGTTCTTAAAATTAAGTACATTATTTCCTTAAGACTACCTTAAAATTACTCGTTCGCTGCATCTATTGTGCGGTTCTTCCGACTATTTCCGCATTGAGTTTCTTGGCTTTCCTGATTCCTGATTCCCCCAGCTTTTCCGCATACGTTTTGATTGGCTCCATTGCTGCCTCCTTGTACAGCGTCTCGTTGGGGTAAGACCATCCGTTCTCCCGTCTGTATGGGCCTGTGCAAGCCCGAAGGATTTTTCGCTCCAGCAATCCTATGTTGCCCCACTTTGTTTTCACCACATATGTGATGATCGGACGAATCAAGGTGTTATAGCCCAAAACCTTGACTCGCTTGCTCGCTGTTGACTGTTTCCTGAAAAGAGGTATAAGAAGATGGTGCGCATAAGTCACCTTTTTCAAAATATTTTCAACGTGAGCATTGAAGGTAGCCTTCCTATCGAAAATCACGCCCAAGTACTTCGTTAACCTAGAGCAGTGCACCATCTGCCCATTCAATTTAGTCTTGGAGTCACAGATGCCTCTTGCACGACGACCAAAGTTTTTCTGGGAGTCCTTGAACACAATTAATTCACTTTTCTTTGTATTTACCTTGATTCCCCATTTCCGGTAATATGCAGTAAGAGATTCCAAATATTTTTGGAGCCTCATCCTAGCAAAGCGCAAATTGTGCACAGATGACCACATTAACAAGTCTTCATCGAAGTAGTTCACCTGGATTCTGGGCTTATATTCGTTTCTTATGCCCGGGACGTCCGAGGTGATATGTTGAAAAGAAATGGGCCTAATATAGACTCTTGTCGGACCCCCGAGTCAATACAAAATGTTTCTGACCTAGCTCCACCAGCCATCACAAAGGCAGTCCGTCCCCTCGTGAAGCTGCCTATAACTTTTACAATATGGGCCAGAAAGCCAAAATTACCATTTTGTAGACAAGCCTATTGATGCATACAGAGTCCACATCTATCAGGCAAGCTGCAATAAGCTTATTGTCGTGCCAACTTCTCGTTATATCGGCTTAGAACAGGGCCATAGCATCTACCGGGCTTTTTCGAAGCCAAATTGTCTTTCCGGAACAATTCTTGCCCCCGCAGAGAATTGTAGGATGCCTTCAAGTAATACCCTTTAAAGCAGCTTATCAATATTTGAAAGCACCGAAATCGGACGAGTATCGACTACGTCAGTACTGCCCGACTTCTTGGGTATTGCAAATTTTCTTTGCTGAGGGAAGTAGTTAATGTTAATGCAATTATTGAGAATGATCGCGAGGAGAACAAGGAAAACATGGGGAAGCCTTTTAAACATATAATTGGGGACTCTATCAGCCCCTGCTGATTTTTCGGAATTTTGCTCCAGTGCCAACAAAGTGAGTCTCTCATTACTGGCAAACAGATCACTAACGAAGTAACGGAAGAGTCCTCATTTGCTTTCTCTCTTTGAAGCACGGTAGCTTTGTCATCCATGACCATGGACCCATCATGAGTAAGGACCCCAGGCAGCCTTTTTCTGCCGGTTATCCTAGGCAACATACAAGGACCTGGTTTGATATTTTCCAGGGCCTGTTCAAATCGCTCGTTAGTAAACGCCGCCGTTCTCGAGATCATTCGGTTTAGAGACATAATCACTAGATGTCTACGTTCACACTCCCAGTTGTCCAGATTTAAATTGCGGTGGTAGGTCCTTGCGAGTAGTTTTCCAAGCCGACTACGTCTACAATGAAGTTCCAAAATGTCTTCTGGTAAATCTCGATAAAGGTAATTTGTCGAGAATTTCTTAATGGAGATCTTTGAGATGATTGTATCCAGGTTTGAATTTATACATGCGACTCCCTCATCAATTAGAAAGATTTTTCGATCCATTGATCGAAAACCCCTTCAATTTTCCGTCAAGGTCAGCACTAACTGCTGCCCAATCGATTCGCTTGTATGGAATGAAAAGTTGAGGATCTGCAACCACAAGTTTCACACCCTTTTTTACTCACACGGTCAGCTCAACCAAAAGATGGTCAGACTTGGCGTCAGGGACTCCATACTCGAAATTCCTCCAACTGTGGGATAGGTTTAACAGATTGGAAGACACGATGGAGAAGTCAATAATAGACGAGCTTCGGTGGAAGGTAGTGTAATGATTTTCGTTTAAGAACAACACTCAAACGTCGAGATTTCCCAAAGGAAATCTGAACCGATCTCTCATCGGTTCTAGACGTGAAGTCTTGGAACTTGACAACGAACTGTACCTTTCAGGTCAACAAGTCCGGACGCCCTTAGTCTACTCCGAAGTGGCTGCTGGCTAGCTGGCTAGTTCGGAGAGGAGTTTGGTCGCGGGTCTTACGCGGGCAGACTAAGTCCGAAATACAAAAATTCAGCCACCGGCTCATATTCCCGATTTACTAACGCGTCGAAAATACAACCATATGGAAACGAAACCTATCTTTACTTTACTCCGTATTTCTTCCATATATGCAGCCAAAAACAAAAACTGAATCTGATTCCGCGTTCCCGAATATCACCGACGTGGTACCGTCGGTCATATTTAGCAATTCATATTATTTTATTCTAACATAATCGTATTAAGGCAGCATTAATGGGTACTTCTGAACATTTTCAGAGGAGAGAATTCAAGTTATAAATCTTTATATATTATTAACTATGCGTACGTTAACCATCAGTCATTTTCTAATATGAATGCATGCTAATTTATGTCTGAGTACATTTCAAATGAAAAATAAGGAAGAAACTGCTGTGTTTACAATTAGAGTGCAGTAGTGCAAAGATCAATGTTAACTTGAATAGACAAATTTAACTAAATTGAAAAGTGAGTTACAAACGTGTTCTATCACTTATTTTATTTTTTAGTTCCTTCACATTACTCTCACATTTTAATAAATAGTTTTTCAATCAACAGTCGTCTCATTATTGATTTAAAATTTCTTTGTAATTTTACCTATGTAGTTTAGTGTATGCGTGATTCTTATCAAAAGGGTTATATTTTATGCTGTATGAATTTTTAATTTGTGTATTTATCACGGAGTGTTTAGTTCTGCTCTAGGCGTTTATGTTAAATAGGTTTATATTTGTTGTAACTAAACGATCACGACAGGCAGTTTTGAACTTATTCCATAAAAATATTCCTATTTTCATCCAACCTTATCCTGTAAGCTACTCTAATTAAGTATCCTATTTTGTCGTAATCTGTATGGGAATTTTATACAATTAATCATTCGTGTTTAATATTATGTTAAATGATAATTGAAATACGGATAGTAGTCATTTTACGAATCCAAAAAGTTAAAAGTGTATGGAACTAACATTGGTTGGTTGTCTTGTGTTGATAAATTAGTAAATGATTTTTGCTCCAAATACAAATCAGGGCTCAATCGTTTGGTGCTAGAACAAAGCCGCCTTGTTCTCTTGGCAGTTGGTCAGGTTGTTAAGTCTGTCGTGTTCCTGTAATAATCGATACCTAAACTAAAGTTAAATCTTTACATGCTCTAAATCCTAGAATACACTTAAATTAATGTTATTAACTTAGTTTTGGAATTCTACCGTTTTGTTTATTTTTATCTAGTGTAATTAAATTTAAGTTGCTTATATTGTATCGTTATCCTTTGTAATTAAATATCTAGTAACAAAGCTTCAGATCACCCAAAAAAGATACCCTTTTTACTTCTCTTCTGAAAAACTACACAGCCTTGCTGGCGTTAGTCCAATTTATAAGCTCGCTGCATCGCGCCGTGACAAATTAATCGCGAAAGCAAATGACTCGCCCAATCCGCTAATTCGTGCCCTGGCGAACTGAAAATCAGCAGTTGCTGCCACTTATCTCTTTGGCCGTAACCTAGCCTCATACATTTTAGCTAGTTATAAGTAGATAGTTAAGTTATGTTAAGCTAGTAATAAGTTCAGTAGAGGCTTTTGCCTAAATCTTCCTCTAGCTAATTGTAATATTCACATAGAAATACGATGCTACGCATAGTTTTAAGTAATGTTCAAACGATGGTGAAATTACTTTGTCAGATCACCTACTATATTATAAGGCCTTGTACCGCATACATTCTAATAAAGAAAAATTATATACATATAGATAAATTAGCTAAGTAGATTTTTCGTTTCTGTTTGATGAAATTTCATTCTCTTATTCATTGTGTTGGGTTAGTTGTAGGGTTTCTTGATTATTTGTGCATTATTGTTACTATGACAGGTTTAATTATAAACCCAATCTCTTTCGACTAAAGTTCAGACAAACTATCTCAATTTCTGTTTGCTTGTATATTTCTTCCGTTCGTGAGATTGGATTGCCTTTTGTGTTGGTTTATCATCGTATTAAAAATATTTTATTCTGATAAAAATTCTATCTAGGACTACGATGAGGGAAATTCTACGTTAAGACTTTAGCTATAAGCTTTATAAAAATATCGTGAACAAAAAAGGGCGATTTCCTTCTATTTATACGTAAGAACTTAGAACATTAGGAGTCAGGGATACTACATTACTGCATCATCTAAGTACATAATATTCTGGCATATATCGTTAAACTTGAATCGATACATGTCCTATTGCTCATTTGCCTTCATTTGATGGCACATATAATGGTTTTAATCTTTGATATTGCAGGCAAAGCAATTACTATAGAGGACTTCAATAACAGTGGATTACCGTCGAGAGACGAAACTAGGGGATCCATCTGGTACTCTGGGTAATCGCAAATTGCATTCAGCGCTTCGCATTTGATTTGATACTCGGTTTGTTGAAAGTTTATCCCCAACAGCTTTAATAATCATTATAGCATCGTAAGAAGGACGAGCTAATCGTCATGTTGTTTGCCGCCAGCAATAGGCCAATCGTTTGCTTTTCACTTCCCCTGTCACTTTCTGGGGCCTATTCCCCTTCAGGAATACCGGTCACGAGTGGACGACCATATAAATGTTATCCTCACCAGGCCAAATCGTTGACAAATCCGTCAGTTGGCGAGCTCCGCGATGGCTCCGCTTTTCCGGATTTTTCGAGTGCTAACTCCACGCACTTTCCACTATATTTCTGCGCGCTACAAAATGTCGACGACACAAGTGAATGCGGCCGCGGGCAAAGAAGTCCTCCAACCTCGACGAACTTCACTCTTCCTCGTACGATTCAAATAACACTGAATTCTAAACATGCGAAAATTACAAGAAAACATTTACAATTTGTTTTTCAAATCATGCACGAACTGGACAAACCTCCGGCGTAAGGACATTGATGATTACTTGTTTTTGTTTGCCGGGGAGGATTGTAGGTCAATTCCACAGGCCGCACAAATACAATGTTGCATTCCTTCTAATTGTAAGCCACGAATTCGTTTCCGCACTTAAAATCTACCGTGAAAAGGAAATATACAAGAAAAGAAAATTTTTCTTCTTCTTGCAATTTGCCCATTCATTACTCGCGCGAGAACGCCATTTTGTCGTAGTGGTGTCGCGGATTCACGACTGGTTTTTGCATGTGGAAATTCTGTGTGTAGCACTTGACTGGTTAAAAAATATCTAGCTCTCCTTCACAAGTAAAATAAAATCTGATTGACAACTAGACTCGGATAATACACCCAACTTCTGGCAAAAACACAGAAACAACACACGTCTTACACGACACTCCTCCCAGCGGTCAAAAAGCGATTCAGTGACAGCGAGTGGTTAAAGGGTCGCTCCCGAAACGTCGATGTCAATAACGACCTGTGGATCGTTGTCAGTGGCGTAGGGCTGATTTATTACAGTAGGCTCTTTTGGGGCAATCAATATGAGATCCATATTTGATTGAACCTAGTTAGAGGTAGCTGTTTCATAGCCAATAGGTGCAATATTTTCCCATGAGGGATGCTTCACATTGAAATCACCTCCCATGGCATAGAAATCGGATTTTTTGCACAGTGTAAGCACTGTTTCCAAGTCGTCAATGAATGCCCTCACTGGATATCCATATCGAACATAGATCCCCACGAACGCAAAGGTGCACCCCCAGCATGGAGCTGATTATTTCTGCTTCAATACATTTCAGACTTGGAAGGCAGTGCCTTTGGACTTTCAGGTGATCTTTTTGAGCCATAGCAACTCTAAGACTTCCCCCCTGATCATCACGCCTGATGATCTTGTATTTTCCCAGGTACATGCTTTACCTTTTTCTGAGTCTTGTTTCTGATATAAACAAGAAGTCCGCTCTATGGGCGTTCAAATATACTTGAATAAAATTTCTTTTATATCGTGGAGCTGGTGAACATATGTTGAGATGGAGAGTTTAATGGAACTCATCACGACAGCATACTTTGAGGGGAAATTCTAAGTACGCAGCTTTTTTCTCACAAAGATTAGTGAGTTTTTTATAGTGGGACATGAATGAGTCCACTTTTCGAATGAGTGTGAACAAGTCACACCCGTAAAATTATTGACAGTCAGTGCTCATAACCGTATTTCGGTAAGTTTGGATTGCCGTGTAGGCTGAGGTGCAGGCTGCTTCTTTGCACCTTGCAAAAGGCTAGAGTACGAGACCGCTTCTCGTACAGTATTCCTCCTTTCCTCTTTTCCCTTCTTTCCTCTTTTTTTCATTTGCTTTAGGATAGCCTCGGAAACTCGCAGGGTGTCGCTTAGTTTTGTAGTTGACACAGAAGATCTCTTCTTTTTTCTCGTCCTTCGAGATTGGTCATTCAATCGACTTGTGCTGGTTGTCACATTTCACGCATCTAACTTCAAAGTTCGCAGTCAGAAGCGACGTGGCCAAATCTTTGGCAATTAGAGCACTGGGAAGTGCAATTTTTCTGTAGATGTTCCATTTGTATCTTCTGATATAGTAGGAAGTTTGTGTCCATCGCTTTCTCCACTTCAAAGTCTGGTTTGAACTGGATTAAGAAAGCTTTCTCCACTTCAAAGTCTGGTCTGAACTGGACTAAGAAAGAGGAAAGCGTCCTTTTTAGGGTTTTGTAAAATTATTTTACAAAACCCTACTAAAATCGCGTCCTGTCTGTCCGTTTGTCCTTCCGTCCGTCCGTGTGTCACATCACTTTTTCTCGCAAACTACATAAGCTAGAAACATAAGATTTAGTAGGTTGAATGCAAAGTGATGCTCTCTTCAAAGTTTCACCACAAAAAGAAATTCATAAGGTGTTCAAGAGGGTCTCCCCATATAGGGAATTGGCCCGTGAAAAAAAATTTCCTCGCATGTAGGCAATATGGGTATCAAATGAAAGGTCTTTATGCGAAATTATTAAAAAAAGGTCTTAAAATGACAAGTTTTGCTTTAAGGGGTGCAGGGGAAGGAGAAACATACGAAAATGTTGTGTGTGCCCTCCCCTCGCGATTGGACACCTTTGACCTGAAACATCTGAAAAAATCACAGAGGTGAGACTTTAGGAGTACAAAGGCAACAAACACCTGAGAAGTCGAAATTCGATCAACTTTGTTAATAATAATACATTTTATAAATTTTACATTTTTGCCTATAAAATCAAAATCGGAGCCTTAAATTTCCCAAAAGATACAATTTAAGTTTTTTGAAAGTAATTTTATGTATTCGAAAAATTTCACAATAATTGAACAGTAAACAGCAAAGTTACAGCCTATTGAATATTTAACAATTACAACATTAGCACGTGATATTCGGGAGATACACGTTTGCAACGGACATAGACACTACAAACATGTAGGAATTTTGATAAAAATTCTAGAAATGGTTTGTAATATTGATGTGTTATAATGACTAACTAAGCGACGGGGTCAACACATTTGAAACAAAATGGCGGCGAATTTAAAAACATAATAGCCATAATAATTTTTCGAACTCAATTTATGGAATCTGTATATTAGTGAAGTTTTGATATGCAGAATATATTGTTTGATTTACTAATTGTTTTGCAAAACCCTTCTGGCATGAGCACTCTCCTGCTACTTCAACTTTTTTCCTTCCTAGAAGTTGTGGTTGACAACCTTTTTGCTGATAGGATATCTTCTCCGAGATGTTACTCCAGCTCAGCCACAACATTGTTCTCATCGTACGAACTGTGCACGCCTTTGAGAAGCAGAGTCAATTTTCTATCTCCTGAAAGGAAGGGTAGAAATGTTTCCGAAAGTGTCCTAGACATATTCGAACGCAAAGTACTCAGGAGGATATATGGCCCATTGAAGTATGGAGCAGAGTGGAGACTTCATTACAATGACGAGTTTTATAATCTTTACGACAACCCACTTATATCCGCATTCGTAAAGCTATGCAAACTACAATGGGCAGGGCATGTAGAAAGAATGGAAGAGCACAGGCTCCCCAGACGAACTTTGAAGCTTAGAGTGCAAGGGAAATGTGCAGTTGGGAAACCGAGGAAACGAAGGGCAAGTTCAATCGATCCTGTCAGCAGATCCCTGCTTGGAATTTTTAATTGGCGAACGAGTTCGTAGAAATGTGACGATTGGGGGCGACTACTGCTGCAGACAAAGGCCCGTATTGCAGCTATGCAATCTATGATGATGATTTTACGAATAAAAATATTCATGAGATTTTTTAGCTTTAGCGATACAGCCCTTTCGGGCCTTCGCATAGAGATAGTTAGAGTATCTCATTTTCTTGATCGAATGTAGCGGCACTCGAGAAGGTGATATGGTCAGTATGCCACTCAGTTGCGATACCTACTGAGTGTATCATAACTGGGCAGGCTAATAGTCCGTCCGAAGAATCCTCAAAACAAATCTCGTTGTCATTAACGGAATTCGAGTCGGGAACTTCGGCTTACGCAGCGAGTACTCTAACCACTATACTACGCAGACTACATTCATGAGATTGACAAGATTATATTTACCTTTTCTCGATGTTATTTATTAAGTTATATAAGACAAGGTGCCTAGTATGGTCGTTAACAGCATCCGAAGTTGCGAATGCGTCAGAAATATATTAATACTTGTATATTAGTTATTTATATTGTTGTTATTTATATTGTGCGGCGAGTATCCGTGGATGCAGAAACATCCATATAAGAGTAAATGTATTCCAAATACATTGTTGCGACTATAGCCACTATGATTTTGAGTTTTTATCGTAGATACTCGTAATCAAACAAAACTAAAATGAAAAAATTGACAAAAATACAAATACATTATTAACAGGGTGATTTAATAAATATTTAAATAAAAACAAGCCAAATTTTTAATTTCCAGGGTAACTTTATACATATTTTAATGGTCTGCAAAACCTGTAAGACGAATTATGCTGCGCAATGAAAATTTGACAATACAGATCTAACGTACATTTCAACTGTCCTGTTGACACATTCAGCGAACATTTGAGTCGAATGATAATCTTGACTGTATTATTATTGCAACCGATACAATTCGCACGTAGAACATCCAATCAAATAGGAAGCAAAAGTAAAGGCTGGAGATCCATAGCATTTGGTGGTATCGATAAGAAAGGTAGCATCAACATAGATAAAATATGTCAAAAATCGTGCAAACGCTTGATATACAACTACCGTTTTTGCATGTGTGCATATGTTTGTTGTTTGAGGCGCTACTTTGATTTATGGTGAGTAATACAAAAGTTCTCATTTATATTTATTAAACTTTTATTTCGAATCCAATACACTACGTTTTTTCAACAAATAAAAAGTGATTCGATAAAACCGCTCGTGAGGCAAAATCTAAGAAATATTAGTGTATAATTGAAACTCTTCAAAAATAATCTATTTATTCATTGTTTTGCCAAAGCTACCTTGTTGAGATCAAATCATGCGAGCTTTTCGTATTTAGTTTTGTTTCCGCTTGTCAAAAGATACAGATTAGATGCTATCGTTAATGAGTGTTTTGTGATAAGGTATATGACGAAGATCAATTGACTGTAAATTAGAAATGATATGAAATTTTGAAAAGATTCGCTCCTTTATTTTCTTTGTAAATTATGTGCACTGATCGCTGTAAGTGCTGCATAAATTTAAATTTTTTGGTCTACTGGGCAAAGAGGACATGTAAGACTAATTTTATTCTTTTTAATTTTTTCACAGTTGGACATGCAAGTTCACCGATATACACACTTTCGCTTATCATGTAAATATTTATTTTTTGTCGTATTAACTTTTTGCTTGCATCATATTAAACGTATTAGAATATGAATATTCACGAATGAAGACGTTTCGGATACTATTTCTACAAAAAACAAAAAAATACAAAAGGAACAGCATCTGAGTTCAGGAAATTTCAAAGAATGGCGTTGCAACACAGTCGCGTTCTACGTTTTCTCATGGTACTATCTGCAGTCCTGCTCACTATTTTCATTTATGCATCATATTATTCAAACACCGTAATGACATTGCCTGCAAGACTTCATAGTTCTGTACCTGCACCTTCGTTAACCATTCGCGACAATAATAACAAGTTTCGTTCACCTAAAATTCTTTTCTCCAACATCGTAGAAACGGGGGATAGGCAAAATAATGTTAAATTTTCCCAGAGCGCTAAAAACGGTATGTTGGTGAATGATATACAATTTAAGTTTTGCTTATAACTACGATACAGCATATACCACTAATTTATTCATTTTATAATTTGATTATTTTTTATTTGGTGGTATAATTTTGCAGACTCCTCTAATTAATATTTGATCATTACTTTTTTTTGTTTTACTCTGTTTTATTAAAAGAAATTATTTTCAGGAACATCCTTGAATGACACAATATATGCTCGACCTTCGATCAACGAAAGTTCAGCAGGAATACCGGTAAATTCTTCTGCACGACCAATGCATTTAGTTGTTCCTGGTAGCAGGAAAAAATCACCTGATGTTATGAGTAAGTTTATTTGAATTCGAATGCAGGAAAGTTTCACGTTACCTTTTAAAAATAGATATTAGAAAATCGCTGAGAGTACTTCTATCTAAAACAAGGATTCTATATTCGCTTATATTATAATTACAGATAAGACTTCGAGTTTATTTAATTCAGTTGCTGTGATGTCGGTTCCAAGTGGCGAATCACAGAACGCATTGGCGCCGTCTCCATTTTCGGCAAATGTTAAAAATCAGACGCATACTCGGAGCGATCCATTAAAGGGAGTTCAGACTGGACAAATATTCGAGAGTGGGTTTCAAGAGCTAAGTCCCAACATATGCTCTAATGATGGTGAATCAATAAAATTGCTTATTGTAATAACGTCAGCGCCGAAAAACCAGGAGGCTCGACTAGCAATTCGTCAAACATGGGGACATTTTGGTATGAGACGGGATGTGGGAATTGGGTTTTCCTTGGGACGTGTAACAAATCAACAAGTGGAAGAAATTGTTACTGCAGAGAATAACCTCTATAATGATATAATTCGAGGTAACTTCGTAGATAGCTACAACAATTTAACTTTGAAGACGATTTCAATTCTTGAATGGGTTGATCGGTTCTGCTCGAAAGCATCTTTTTTGCTCAAAACGGATGATGACATGTTCATCAATGTTCCGAAGTTGTTGGCATTTGTAGATAAACACAAAAATGATAAGCGAACTATATATGGCCGTTTAGCAAAAAAGTGGAAACCTATACGAAACCAGAAATCAAAGTATTATGTGTCACCCCAGCAGTTTCCATCGGGGGTTTATCCACAGTTCACTACAGGGCCTGCTTATCTTATGACTTTGGACGTCATTCATGACCTGTACCTCAAATCTTTGGAACAAACTTATCTGAAGCTTGAAGATGTTTTCACAACGGGAATAGTCGCGCAACTGCTAAATATTAAACGAATACATGTCAACGAATTTCTAAATCGTAGAATAGCTTTTAATCCATGTAACATTCGAAAAGCTATTAGCGTCCATATGATCAAAAGTAACGAACAATTCGATTTGTGGAAAAAGCTTCTGGATGCTTCAGCTAAATGTAAATAATGTATAATCAGATTCTCATAGCAACGTTAAAATTAAAGGATTCTGTAATATTCTGTATAGACGCATAGATAGAATTTTAATTGATTTCCACTTTTCTATTATAAAATAAGGACCAAAAAATGTTATTTACGTAAATCTTAGGAAAATATGACTTAAGGAGAAATCGGGAAAATATGTAAGGCATGCTCCTGAAAATACAGTTCTTTTGTACTATACTGCAGAGAGCCCACGCCATAATCTACTGTTAACGCTTATTTCGTTTTAAGTTATTTTCATTCGTTTATTTTGAAAATTCAATTTTCAGTTCTTAGGATTTTCATATACGTATTATATAAATGCGTTAGAGACTAATATTAGAACAACTGTATCCGATAGTTTTATATTGCAAGAATTGATGCAGAGTGTGAAGTTGAATTTATATTTTATTATATAGACACAATTGGAGAGATACCTCATAACCTTTTCATGTATACTACAAAGCATCACGTTCGGTGACCTAGTCACTTGGAAGTTCACACGTATTGCAGTATATCGTATGCAAGCAAATGCATTTACAAATCAATTAAGATTTAAAAGAAATATCAAAATTAAAGTTCACGGCATTAAGTTATAAAGTTTTGGATTTTACCCGTGGAATGAATGAAAGCAAATCCTGTTTTTTTATTCAACCTAACCTCAAACATTCCAATCCGTATTGTTCTGTATGATTGATGCACTGCATACAAAGTAACAAAGTTAAATATAGATTATACTCTCTTATTTACTTTCTTCGTAAATTTCACTCTTAGGAAAACATCTCGAGTCCTTTTTATTGCCAAATGAATACATTTAGAGATACTGTATTTGAATATAATGTTACTTAAAATTGTTCTTGTATCTGACATTTGATGTTAAGAGAGCGATATGTAATATTTAAGTAAATTTATACGATCAGAATAGACGAGTTTATATTTACCAATAAAATTAAAGTGGTTATAATAAAAAGGGCAACGGATGCAATGGAATGAAGATGTAATAACGCAAAATGAGATTTTAGTGTGAATTTTTAGAAAGGAAGACAAATATATTTTCTATTGATTTTATTGAATTAATCCAAAAAAACATTTTCATTACAAATAAATAAATCATAATCATGAATGGAACCGTTCGGTGCTATTCAAACTCCAAGCAAACTAAATACAAGTGGTACGCAATTTTCTACGGTATAAAATTTAAAGGTAATGACGCTCAAAATTTTCGTGGTATATTATAGCGAGTATGCTTTAGGTTCACGTTGTTGATAACATTGGCAATAACGCCCACACCGCTGAGTGATTATGAACGTTTTTGTGATTAGATTATTTATATTTTTTATTTTTCATATTTACATAAAACTCGATAATATTCTCTTACCTCCCGGATGACACCATGAATCGATGCGTCCATAGAGTTGATGCGTGAAGAGAAATTGATTTTCCCAAATTTTTTAATTTATTTATTTCAAGCGCAGCTCAATTCAAACTAGTAAGTATGAAAAACTAGCTTTTCAGAGCAAGTAATCGACTTGCGTAGATATCGGAAAACGATCTTAAATCCTTTCAAGTTGAATATGTCTATGCTAAAGTATAAGGCTTACACAACTCGTGTAGGAAAAGGGTAAATTTGATCACAAAAGCTTCCGCTTATTTCCATGTTTTATATGATCTAAATTTTATTATTGGTGGCACCCTGCGTGTATGCCTTGAGAATGGTATGCATCAGTTAATAGAGGCTGCCTGATCTTAGCTTTTTCTTCTTGAAGTCCTTTTATGACAACACAACATTTAATGAATATGTGGAAATTTTCTTGATGACTCATTCAGATATCTGATGAGAAATTGTCTATACATGGTTAGTGCCGACAACACTATTATTTCTGTGGCAACAAATTTCTAAGTGAAAACGGTGAAAGGCCATATAGATGACTTTATGTTATTCATTTTAGTTAACCTTACAATAATCGTTTTCCTTATTGAAACTAGCCAAAAAGAAATAACGCTTTTATTTTTTATGAAGAGGATTTATTTGAAGATACATTGATTACCCCAAATATAGACATATACGAGTATATATATATATATATATATCTATATATATATATATATATATATATATATATATATATATATATATATATAATATATAATATATAATGTTGATGCTGATGCTGATGCAGCAAGAGCAGCGACAACAGTCATCCAATTTAACTGCGAAGCTATATATATATATATATATATATATATATATATATATATATATATATATATATATATATATATATATATATATATATATATATATATATATATATAATATATAATATATAATGTTGATGCTGATGCTGATGCAGCAAGAGCAGCGACAACAGTCATCCAATTTAACTGCGAAGCTAAATGAACAATCAGCGCAGCTAAATGAACAGACATCCAGTTTAGCTGTGAAGCTAAATGAACAATCAGCGCAGCTAAGTGAACAATCAGCGAAGCTAGACCAACAAGCGTTCGAAATCAAGGCAGACATCGCACAGAAGCTGGAAAAACAGTCTACCGAAATAAAAGCGGAGCTCAGTAGTCTCAACAGCCAAATTAAATGCGTCGAGGAGAAGGTATACCAGGTCGAGGAGAGAATCAACCTTGAGATCAGCCAGGTCAACCATGAGATGGAAAAAGTGAAAAAGGACTTGGAAGCAGCGAAGGCAGTAGTAACCGCCTCACCAGCTCCAATTATAACCGCAGCGCAAAGCTCATCTAGAAATGTGCAAGCACCAATATTCGATGGGCAAACGGTCTGGACTATTTACAAAACCCAGTTCGAAGCAGCCGCTCGCATAAATCACTGGAATGAGCAGGAACGAGCAACTGCATTGATTCTTGCTCTAAGAGGCCCAGCTGCCGAGCTGTTGCAGACGATCCCCGTTGAATTGCACTCAAACCCGAATGCTATAATGAATGCGCTCGACATGCGTTATGGAGACGATCATCTGAAGCAGATTTATCGGTCACAGCTAAGGCATCGGATGCAGAAGTCTGGTGAAACCCTACAGCAGTTAGCCCAAGACATTGAGCGACTAGCACTTTTGGCTTATCCAGCCTACGACCCAGAACATCGAGATGATGCAGCGACAGAAGCATTCATCAGCGCACTAAAGGACCCGGAATTGCAACAAGCCGTGCGTGATTCTGAACACAATCACAGTTCAGAATTAAACTTCGAAGCCAGACATAATTTTTTATCATGTAATGAGAAACCTCTTACAATATATTTCTGATTTTCCGAATTGAAGATTCAAGTTAACTTAAACAATTTCATTCTCATTAAATCAGGTTATATGAATACTTTGAATCAGTAGAGACACATTTAAACATCTACTGCTGCCATCTTTTGCTGATTTGAAGATCTCGCATTATAAAATGGTTTTGATATTCGATGAGAGGAGCTAGTTAGAGGACTAAGGTATTTAAATAGTAATTTCATTGTGCGCATATAGAAACACAATTGTAATGGGCTGTTCGATAACTCATGTCATGATGACGTGAACTGCATTTTTCATCTAGTAGTGATTGCGTGGCTTATATTATATACTATTTTCAAGGTTTAGACTATCTTCAGTCAAAAACTGAGCATCATTCGCAAACAACAAGTTGGTTATAAATAAAATGAAACTGGATAATCAAAGAGAGCATTATCGGCATATTTTATTGTTTTACTTCCGAAAGGGTAAAAATGCGGTGCAAGCGCGAAAGAAATTGTGTGTAATTTATGATGACAACTGCCTTACTGAACGCCAGTGGCAGCGTTGGTTTCCTCGCTTTCGTTCTGAAAATTTGAATGTGCAAGATGCACCACATACTGGTCGTGCAATCACTACTGATGGCGGCAAAATAAAGGCGTTAATCGAAACTAGCTGACGTATGACAACTCAAGAGATAACAAGGAAGCTCGACATAACATCTTGAATTCAACCGTTTACTTGCACTTACAACAGCTTGGTTGCGTAAACAAACTGGATGTTTGGGTTCCTCACGAATTAAAGGAAATCCACCTCACCAAACATATTAACATATGCGACTCTTTGCTGAATCGTAACCAAAACGACACGTTTCTAAAAAGAATCATAGCAGGGGACAAAAAATGGATTGTTTATGATATCATAGTATGAAAACGATCATGGACCAAGCAAGATGAGCCCCTACAATCAACATCAAAAGCCAATATTCAAAAAAGGAAGATTATGCTTTCTGTGTGGTGGGATTGTAAGGGTATAGTCTACTTTGAGCTGCTTCCAAGAACCCAAAATATTGTCGTCAACTTTTGAAATTGAATGAAGAAATCAAGAAGACATGCCCTGAACAGGCCAATCCCTAAAGCGTGATGTTCCATCATGATAATGTCAGAACCCACACCTCTTTGATAACCAATCAAAAGTAAATGGCGCTCAATTGGGAACTGATGCCACATCCACCCT
Source organism: Odontomyia ornata (assembly GCA_963969285.1). Lineage (NCBI taxonomy): Eukaryota > Metazoa > Arthropoda > Insecta > Diptera > Stratiomyidae > Odontomyia > Odontomyia ornata. Next base: position 638,030 of record OZ017743.1, read on the forward strand.
ATAGCCCCAAATTAGCACCATCAGACTATCATTTGTTTTCTTCCCTTCAAAACCATTTGAATGGTAAACTTTCGATTCCGATCAGGCAAGGTCCAGTAAAATCTGAGCAAATCGCATTTAAAAGGACGAGGGCCTTACTGAAAATCTCACGTCAGCTTTAAAAAAATATACGTATATCATTATGCAGATCATTAAACGATATTCTTGACTGGATGCATTACTTTTGATAACTAGTGCCAAAATAAACGGTGAATTAACGGACAATTTCAAAATGGAATCAAGCTTAAAACTAGTGTTGCGAGCGAAAACATAAAACATGCTCGGATATATTTCCGCTTCATAACTGCAATAGTAGCGAGCAAACAACACCTATGTACTCGCACTTCGCCAATGAAAATTAGCCTTAGAAACACATGCGAAAGTAAATAAGCGAGCAGTTAAGTAAACGAGAAAGTTCAGCCCGCAATGATATTTACATCATGAACTAACGGGGTGCTTCGAAGTGAGGTAAGTGGAGAGAAAAACCGAAAGTTCCGGCATAAATACTCTTTCGCTATTTCCCCAAGAGAGATCGTGGGAAAACCGAAAGTTCTGGCTAAAACACTCTTTCGCTCAATGTCCCCAGTTTCGCTATTGCACCTCAGGAGATCGTGAGAAAGCCGAAAGCTTAAGCTGAAAGCACTCTTTCGAAGTCGAAAGCTTAAGCGAAAAACACTCTTTCGCTCAATTTCCCCAGTTCCGCATATTCACCAGCCGAGCAAGCGAGACGAAGCGGGGAGGAAAAACGTTGGTGGAACGAGAGCGCACGTGTTTGGCTACTCAGCGAATTTTAAGAGAATTTAGGTTGAAAGAACAGTGTCTAAAGTTCTTGAGCGAGGTGGAAAAACCAGTTGGAAGCCGAATGTGCAACGACGCGCATCACAGTGAATATAAACACATACTTGGAAGTAACAAGCAAATGGTGAGGTGTTGGCATTACTAGCCGTGTTCCTACAGGCTTATAAGCGTAACCGCTGCTGGCCATCATTGCTAATCTTCCCTACCATTTCAGGCGTCTCAGGAACGACACCGTGGCAAAGCAGCCGACGCAGCAGCGAGCAGCACAAGGACTCCGGTAGTAAGGATTAGCAGCGTCTACGTGCCGCTCTATCCCCTGTCGGCCTGTGGTACCAGGCAGTTAGAAAAATCAACCCGTCCACAGCAGCCTCCCACTCGGAGTTTGGAGCAGATGCACAAGGAAGAGCCCCGACCCGGCCCCCGTCTCATTAGCAAGGACGAATATTTGTGGAGATTGAAGGTGGACACCACCGACAACACCACCAAACAGAGGCGTCCACGAGGAGGCCGGCGGAAGGTCAACGGCACGAGCTGTACAAGCTAAGGTGGTTAGCTCGCTTAGCCATCACACCCATGAAGCGGGCCTTCTTTCATCGTCAAGCACGGGAAGTGCGCCGAGGGATTCGACAGGAGATCGCGACCGGGCATCGCACTGCGGCACGTTCCCATCCTCCAACCACGGACGATATTGCAGTTACACGCCGAGAATCAATTAAGGAAAAAAGAAGAAAATAAAGAATAATCACTAAACAACTCTTGTGTATTAATTCCAAGGAAGTTCATTTAGTCCCTTTACAGATGCGTAGGTGAGTGCAGGAGAAACCAGTACCGTGGGGCTCCCCGGAAGAGGCCGGCAGGACCCCCGGTAGGGTATCAATAACACAAGGGCGTGGACTTGTCCTAACACTCTTTAATATTGCGCTAGAATACGTCATCAGAAAGACAAAAGCTAAAAGCTCATGTGCCCTAATATTCAAGTCCGCACAATTGGTAGCGTATGTTGATGACGTCAATATTATGGCACGTTAAATCTCAGATACTAAAAGTGCATTTCTGAACTCTGCTGTAGACAGTCCAAGCCCGGTTGCGAAAGGAGGAGAGAACCCCTTGTTTCCCCAACCCACAGCTTCCATTATTCCTCATTCCAAACCCCACGACTAAATGTTAGTAAGTGTTCTCGGGGTTGCTCATTGGGTTTACAGTTCCACGATAATGAGACATTGAATGCCGGGAAATGCTAATAACTGTAAATATATCTACAGTCTGCTAATAAATCCTACTTACAACTCCTTTTTGGGGACGCAAGAGCATGAAGGCGAATCAAAATGATAACCATGCCGCCAGAATGGAGGTTGGGCAACGTGCTATCTCCCCGTCCCTGTAAAACCCTACAATGTTTCGAAACCTGCAGAAGGGCCTCGGAATGGATTGGAATTACGGCAACGACCTCGCAAACGGAAAAAGGACTATGGCATTGGATCCTTGAATGTCGGATCACTCAATTACCCTGGCGCTGTTAAGGACCTTTTACAACAGGCCAGTCAATATCAATCAAAAATACTGGCAATCCAGGAAACGAACTGAACTGGAAATGATATTCAAGACATGAGATCGAACACAATATCCAAAAGTGGGAAGCCTACTGGAAAACGAGAATCTGGAGTGATCTTTATTGTGAATTGGGAGTTCAAATCGCATGTTATTGATTTTAAGACAGTCAATGAACGGTTGTGTGCGATCAATATAAAAGCGAAATTCTTCAAAATCTGGCTGATAAATGTTTACGCCCCGACCGAAGAAAAAGACGAAGAAATGTAGGCAACATTCTACAATCACATGTAAAGACTAGCCATTGCCTACAAATGGCACAAAAATAATTCTGGGTGATTTCAATGCTAAGGTTGACAATCGCTATATCATGGGGGAACGATTGGAGGATATAGCCTTCGCGATGAAACAAATGACAACGGCCAGCACCTGATTCACTTTGCATGTAGCAGAAAATATTTCGACTTGCTTCCCGCATCAAAACATCGATAAAATGATCACCGGATGGCAACACACAAAACCAGATCGACCATGTTCTGCACGTGACCCCGTACATACCGAGGAGCCAATTGTAACTCAGATAATTACTTGATCAAATTAACCTATCGATATCGTATGTCAAAGGAGTATTCGGCGAAGACCAGTCCGCCACAAAAATTTGACATCGATAGGCATTTGTGGCCAAAAATTTCACGGAGATCCTCGACAATCAGCTGGCTCCCATCTTATCAGACGTATCGCTAAATAGAAGCAGTGAACTTGTCCGAACTTGGTTCGATGATAAGTGCCAGAATGCGTCAGATAAAAATAACCAGAAGTACAAAGAATACGTAGGTAGGAAAACCAGAACGAAGAGAAGACATTATAAAAATCTCAGAAAATTAACGAACAGGGAAATTAGAACTAAGGAAAGAAAATACTATGACGACCAATTGAGACAAGCATACAAAATAGTGAAAAGCCTGAAACGTGATTATTAGGCCAAAATCACGCTCTGTCGTGATTTAATTCGGCAATATAATCGCTGATGAAACCAAGACTAAAGAAAGATGGGCATCATATTTCAAGAACCTCCTCAATTCTCCGCACAGCTCCAGAACACTGGAGCGAATCGAAGTTTGTGGAGAGCTTCCATTGGCCCCACCAACTCTGGATGAAATATGTTCCGTCGAGAATAATAAATAACAATCTAAAAAAATAATAAAGCGCCAGGCATCGATGAGATTACAGTGGAGCTCATCAAATATGTTGGCAGCAGTATTCATAAAGCTATTCACAAAGACATCAAGCACATTTGGCAACAAAAACATATGCCGAAAGAGTGGAGCCAACTAATTATATACCCTGTCTACAAAAAAGTGACCAACTATAGTGCGAAAACTATAGAGGCATATCACTACTTTGTACGGCGCACAAAATATTTTAAAAGATCTTAAAAAATATAATCCGATCATACGCCAACTTTATTATTTGGGAGTATCAAAGTAGTTTTAGAGCAGGTAGATAGTTCACTGTCAAGCAAATACAGGTAGATAGTTCACTGTCAAGCAAATACTTGGGAGTTCAACATAAATATCTGTCGATACACGAGGTATATTACTATATAAGTCGAGTCAAGGAGTAGCCTATGCAGACGACATCAACATTTTGTCACGGTCGTCAAACAACTGCCAAGCGCCAAAGTAACAAGAACTAGTAATTAAAGAGACCAAATATGCCGAAGAATGCTGCTTGCAAATAAAATATTTTATTCAGTTTTGATGATCTTGGAGACCAGCTGCATACACAGGAAAACAAAGCTCCAAGTAAATAAATCTGTGATAAGACCTGTGTTATGCTATGGATGTGAAACATGGACCCTAACCCAAGCATCCGCAAATATATTGAACGTCTTTGAGCGATGGGTCCTGAGGCAAATAATCGGAGTGAAGTTAGATGGGAACCAATGGCGTATTTGATACAATCATGAGTTGTATGAAATTTTTGTCGAGCCGGAAGTCTCAAGGATTGTAAGACTGTGGAAGCTGCAATGGGCTGGCCACATGAATCGTATGGACGACCAACGGATACCCAAAAATGTATTCATTGGGACAACTGAAGGCCGGAGATCAGAGGGGAAACAGAGGAAACGCTAGTCTGACTCGGCCGACGAAGACAGTTCTTCGTTATTCGGATCCCGAAATTGGAAGATGCGGTCAATGGACCGAGACAGTTGGAGGCCCTATTTGCAGGAAGCGAAGGCCCGAGAGGGGGGTAGTGCTACAAAGAAGAAGAAGATTTCCGAGTCAAGAATTTGAATGAAACGAAAATTAAACTCATGACTCAAATGAGGAAGAACACTCTAGTTCGAAAATACCTCACCGTCGGAGATTATAATCTTGAAAGTGTGGATAACTTTGTTTATTTTGGAGTCAATCTAAATCGAAGAGGATCCAAAAAGGACGAGTTCTCACGCTGAACAAACGCCACAAATAACGTCTATTGCTCCGTACTTTCCATTCTATTAACATTTAGTCAGTCCTGTGCTGTGGCATGGAAGTCAAACATGGACCCTGACGATTGAAGCCGAAAAGGCGGTGAACATATTTGAGCTCAAACTGCACGGGAAAATCGACGGCCCAGTAAAACAAGGAAGATTGGAATCTACATTTCAACGATAAGTTGTGTGAACTAATGGACGAACCATCTGTATCTCCTTGCATAAAGTTACGCAAATTGCAATGGGCGCGCCATGTCGAAAGACTACCCAAAAGAAAATTAAAGGATAGAGCACAAGGTAGACGTCCAGCGAGAAGACCGCTATTTTATGAAAATAAATTTAGTACTTTAAGAACTATAGCCTAAACGTCACGGAGAGGGAGGAGTGGAGGGTTCCGCCAAGTCTCTTTGACAGCAGGTAAGGGTTGAATTGTGACTAGCTGTTAAAGCATTTTTTAAACATCGGCTTATTGCTTGAAATATAGTTCATTCTACTATGCTGTACATAATGTAGGGTTTTGCATTAGGGACATAATAATTTCGTATCTTGATATGAACGTACCCTTAAACTTTTTAATGAACTGTCAATGTCAAAACATTAGTTAAAGTCAACATTTTCAATCTAGAAGAACAGGTGAATATGTCTAAGAGTCTGGTGTGTATTGTGACGTAATGAATTCGCACAGGCCTAAAAGCGGATACATGTCATCAAAATGCGTACCAGGCACGTAGTTCATACGGTGACGTCATGTTTGTTAATTGTTTTCCTTTCAGGTCTGATTAAGCAGGGGATTGTAGTGTTTTTAAGATCTCTTGGTGTACTATGACCTGGAGGCCTACTGGACGGAGCTGGCCATGCTGCAGAACGGCACGATCTGGCTGCGACAACTATGTGATCATGATCCTCGGCATGCTGACTGCTTACATCTGCATGAGCAGTTCTGCCACTTAACCGACCAGTTTGCCTGCGCAAACCAGGTGCTGAGGATCAGGTTATGGCGAGGAGCAATAAACGTAGTGGGCGGACTAGCCAGGTCGTTGTGCGGGGTTCTGGACGAGGAGTACGCTAACCAAATGGCTCAAATCATTAAGGCGATGCAGGGGGATCAGAACAAGATGCACTCCCTACTCAAAAATTAAACATCAATCATCGACTCGACATCAAACCTCCTCGGAAAAACGGAACAGATGGCTCAAAAACGTTTCGCATCCATAGAGCACGAACTGGCAAAACTCTCCAATGAGATCAAGGGTCCGTAACTCGAAGGCATCACAGCTCGAGTATCAAACTTAATTTCAATGCTAACTTTACAGATGACCTTGACGACTCTCAATCTGCAACGTATTCAATCCAGCATCTTGGACGTGATCACAGAAACACAGCATGGGAACTTCAATCCTCTGCTGTTGTCTCAACAGCAGCTTAATGCAGCAATGACAGTCATCAGGGATCACCTGCCGGAGAATCAGCGTCTTCCTGTTGGCCGAGAAGACTTTCTAAAATTATTTGGGTTGACATCTATCAAAACAAAGGCAAATGCGGACTTCCTCCTTTCCGAGCTCAGGATGCCACTTATCGATGTATCAACCTTCGAGCTATATCGAATGCTACCAATACCAACGGCGAAACGTAACCATCTCATCGCCATACAGCCTACCGCTCCTTACCTGATCATCAGCCCACATCGCGACGTATACTATCCGCTCAACGAGATGGGTTAAGCTGCCTGTAGCTGGATGGTGCCAAACGCCCACATATATCGACAGTCTGTATCACAGGGACGCCAAGGTGAGCACTTGCGAGGTAACGCTGCTAAAGGGAATGCCGGCGGCGACCAATTGTCACCTGGTTGAGCTGCCTACATCCTTCTCGTGGACGAACATCCAATGAGTGGATCTATGCCTTCACAATTCAGGTGGTGGCCCATCTTGTGGCAACACATCCACCCTGACACTATACGGCTGCGAAATTCTGCAGCTGGCTCCCGACTGCAGGCTCAAGTCCGATGCAGTGATCATCCAAGGTCACCGTAGTTATGAATCCTCAATCAAAGCGACTCATCCCAGGGCCCATTATTCCACTGCTGACGACAATCGGAGCCATGTACAACAGCACATTGCGCCCACACCTTTCCGGGCGCACGCCTTGGAGATGAACGACCTGCGAAACCAACTCAAGGCGCAGGATTTTTCTTGGAGGGACCAGCTGGATGTACAATGTCCCCAGTTTCGCGATTTCACCTCGAGAGATCGTGGGAAAGCTGAAAGCTTAAGCTGAAAGCACTCTTTCGAAGTCGAAAGCTTAAGCGAAAAAAACTCTTTCGCTCAATTTCCCCAATTTCGCATATTCACCAGCCGGGCAAGCGAGACGAAGCGGGGAGGAAAAACGTTGGTGGAACGAGAGCGCACGTGTTTGGCTACTCAGCGAATTTTAAGAGAATTTAGGTTGAAAGAACAGTGTCTAAAGTTCTTGAGCGAGGTGGAAAAACCAGTTGGAAGCCGAATGTGCAACGACGCGCATCACAGTGAATATAAACACATACTTGGAAGTAACAAGCAAATGGTGAGGTGTTGGCATTACTAGCCGTGTTCCTACAGGCTTATAAGCGTAACCGCTGCTGGCCATCATTGCTAATCTTCCCTACCATTTCAGGCGTCTCAGGAACGACACCGTGGCAAAGCAGCCGACGCAGCAGCGAGCAGCACAAGGACTCCGGTAGTAAGGATTAGCAGCGTCTACGTGCCGCTCTATCCCCTGTCGGCCTGTGGTACCAGGCAGTTAGAAAAATCAACCCGTCCACAGCAGCCTCCCACTCGGAGTTTGGAGCAGATGCACAAGGAAGAGCCCCGACCCGGCCCCCGTCTCATTAGCAAGGACGAATATTTGTGGAGATTGAAGGTGGACACCACCGACAACACCACCAAACAGAGGCGTCCACGAGGAGGCCGGCGGAAGGTCAACGGCACGAGCTGTACAAGCTAAGGTGGTTAGCTCGCTTAGCCATCACACCCATGAAGCGGGCCTTCTTTCATCGTCAAGCACGGGAAGTGCGCCGAGGGATTCGACAGGAGATCGCGACCGGGCATCGCACTGCGGCACGTTCCCATCCTCCAACCACGGACGATATTGCAGTTACACGCCGAGAATCAATTAAGGAAAAAAGAAGAAAATAAAGAATAATCACTAAACAACTCTTGTGTATTAATTCCAAGGAAGTTCATTTAGTCCCTTTACAGATGCGTAGGTGAGTGCAGGAGAAACCAGTACCGTGGGGCTCCCCGGAAGAGGCCGGCAGGACCCCCGGTAGGGTATCAATAACACAAGGGCGTGGACTTGTCCTAACACTCTTTAATATTGCGCTAGAATACGTCATCAGAAAGACAAAAGCTAAAAGCTCATGTGCCCTAATATTCAAGTCCGCACAATTGGTAGCGTATGTTGATGACGTCAATATTATGGCACGTTAAATCTCAGATACTAAAAGTGCATTTCTGAACTCTGCTGTAGACAGTCCAAGCCCGGTTGCGAAAGGAGGAGAGAACCCCTTGTTTCCCCAACCCACAGCTTCCATTATTCCTCATTCCAAACCCCACGACTAAATGTTAGTAAGTGTTCTCGGGGTTGCTCATTGGGTTTACAGTTCCACGATAATGAGACATTGAATGCCGGGAAATGCTAATAACTGTAAATATATCTACAGTCTGCTAATAAATCCTACTTACAACTCCTTTTTGGGGACGCAAGAGCATGAAGGCGAATCAAAATGATAACCATGCCGCCAGAATGGAGGTTGGGCAACGTGCTATCTCCCCGTCCCTGTAAAACCCTACAATGTTTCGAAACCTGCAGAAGGGCCTCGGAATGGATTGGAATTACGGCAACGACCTCGCAAACGGAAAAAGGACTATGGCATTGGATCCTTGAATGTCGGATCACTCAATTACCCTGGCGCTGTTAAGGACCTTTTACAACAGGCCAGTCAATATCAATCAAAAATACTGGCAATCCAGGAAACGAACTGAACTGGAAATGATATTCAAGACATGAGATCGAACACAATATCCAAAAGTGGGAAGCCTACTGGAAAACGAGAATCTGGAGTGATCTTTATTGTGAATTGGGAGTTCAAATCGCATGTTATTGATTTTAAGACAGTCAATGAACGGTTGTGTGCGATCAATATAAAAGCGAAATTCTTCAAAATCTGGCTGATAAATGTTTACGCCCCGACCGAAGAAAAAGACGAAGAAATGTAGGCAACATTCTACAATCACATGTAAAGACTAGCCATTGCCTACAAATGGCACAAAAATAATTCTGGGTGATTTCAATGCTAAGGTTGACAATCGCTATATCATGGGGGAACGATTGGAGGATATAGCCTTCGCGATGAAACAAATGACAACGGCCAGCACCTGATTCACTTTGCATGTAGCAGAAAATATTTCGACTTGCTTCCCGCATCAAAACATCGATAAAATGATCACCGGATGGCAACACACAAAACCAGATCGACCATGTTCTGCACGTGACCCCGTACATACCGAGGAGCCAATTGTAACTCAGATAATTACTTGATCAAATTAACCTATCGATATCGTATGTCAAAGGAGTATTCGGCGAAGACCAGTCCGCCACAAAAATTTGACATCGATAGGCATTTGTGGCCAAAAATTTCACGGAGATCCTCGACAATCAGCTGGCTCCCATCTTATCAGACGTATCGCTAAATAGAAGCAGTGAACTTGTCCGAACTTGGTTCGATGATAAGTGCCAGAATGCGTCAGATAAAAATAACCAGAAGTACAAAGAATACGTAGGTAGGAAAACCAGAACGAAGAGAAGACATTATAAAAATCTCAGAAAATTAACGAACAGGGAAATTAGAACTAAGGAAAGAAAATACTATGACGACCAATTGAGACAAGCATACAAAATAGTGAAAAGCCTGAAACGTGATTATTAGGCCAAAATCACGCTCTGTCGTGATTTAATTCGGCAATATAATCGCTGATGAAACCAAGACTAAAGAAAGATGGGCATCATATTTCAAGAACCTCCTCAATTCTCCGCACAGCTCCAGAACACTGGAGCGAATCGAAGTTTGTGGAGAGCTTCCATTGGCCCCACCAACTCTGGATGAAATATGTTCCGTCGAGAATAATAAATAACAATCTAAAAAAATAATAAAGCGCCAGGCATCGATGAGATTACAGTGGAGCTCATCAAATATGTTGGCAGCAGTATTCATAAAGCTATTCACAAAGACATCAAGCACATTTGGCAACAAAAACATATGCCGAAAGAGTGGAGCCAACTAATTATATACCCTGTCTACAAAAAAGTGACCAACTATAGTGCGAAAACTATAGAGGCATATCACTACTTTGTACGGCGCACAAAATATTTTAAAAGATCTTAAAAAATATAATCCGATCATACGCCAACTTTATTATTTGGGAGTATCAAAGTAGTTTTAGAGCAGGTAGATAGTTCACTGTCAAGCAAATACAGGTAGATAGTTCACTGTCAAGCAAATACTTGGGAGTTCAACATAAATATCTGTCGATACACGAGGTATATTACTATATAAGTCGAGTCAAGGAGTAGCCTATGCAGACGACATCAACATTTTGTCACGGTCGTCAAACAACTGCCAAGCGCCAAAGTAACAAGAACTAGTAATTAAAGAGACCAAATATGCCGAAGAATGCTGCTTGCAAATAAAATATTTTATTCAGTTTTGATGATCTTGGAGACCAGCTGCATACACAGGAAAACAAAGCTCCAAGTAAATAAATCTGTGATAAGACCTGTGTTATGCTATGGATGTGAAACATGGACCCTAACCCAAGCATCCGCAAATATATTGAACGTCTTTGAGCGATGGGTCCTGAGGCAAATAATCGGAGTGAAGTTAGATGGGAACCAATGGCGTATTTGATACAATCATGAGTTGTATGAAATTTTTGTCGAGCCGGAAGTCTCAAGGATTGTAAGACTGTGGAAGCTGCAATGGGCTGGCCACATGAATCGTATGGACGACCAACGGATACCCAAAAATGTATTCATTGGGACAACTGAAGGCCGGAGATCAGAGGGGAAACAGAGGAAACGCTAGTCTGACTCGGCCGACGAAGACAGTTCTTCGTTATTCGGATCCCGAAATTGGAAGATGCGGTCAATGGACCGAGACAGTTGGAGGCCCTATTTGCAGGAAGCGAAGGCCCGAGAGGGGGGTAGTGCTACAAAGAAGAAGAAGATTTCCGAGTCAAGAATTTGAATGAAACGAAAATTAAACTCATGACTCAAATGAGGAAGAACACTCTAGTTCGAAAATACCTCACCGTCGGAGATTATAATCTTGAAAGTGTGGATAACTTTGTTTATTTTGGAGTCAATCTAAATCGAAGAGGATCCAAAAAGGACGAGTTCTCACGCTGAACAAACGCCACAAATAACGTCTATTGCTCCGTACTTTCCATTCTATTAACATTTAGTCAGTCCTGTGCTGTGGCATGGAAGTCAAACATGGACCCTGACGATTGAAGCCGAAAAGGCGGTGAACATATTTGAGCTCAAACTGCACGGGAAAATCGACGGCCCAGTAAAACAAGGAAGATTGGAATCTACATTTCAACGATAAGTTGTGTGAACTAATGGACGAACCATCTGTATCTCCTTGCATAAAGTTACGCAAATTGCAATGGGCGCGCCATGTCGAAAGACTACCCAAAAGAAAATTAAAGGATAGAGCACAAGGTAGACGTCCAGCGAGAAGACCGCTATTTTATGAAAATAAATTTAGTACTTTAAGAACTATAGCCTAAACGTCACGGAGAGGGAGGAGTGGAGGGTTCCGCCAAGTCTCTTTGACAGCAGGTAAGGGTTGAATTGTGACTAGCTGTTAAAGCATTTTTTAAACATCGGCTTATTGCTTGAAATATAGTTCATTCTACTATGCTGTACATAATGTAGGGTTTTGCATTAGGGACATAATAATTTCGTATCTTGATATGAACGTACCCTTAAACTTTTTAATGAACTGTCAATGTCAAAACATTAGTTAAAGTCAACATTTTCAATCTAGAAGAACAGGTGAATATGTCTAAGAGTCTGGTGTGTATTGTGACGTAATGAATTCGCACAGGCCTAAAAGCGGATACATGTCATCAAAATGCGTACCAGGCACGTAGTTCATACGGTGACGTCATGTTTGTTAATTGTTTTCCTTTCAGGTCTGATTAAGCAGGGGATTGTAGTGTTTTTAAGATCTCTTGGTGTACTATGACCTGGAGGCCTACTGGACGGAGCTGGCCATGCTGCAGAACGGCACGATCTGGCTGCGACAACTATGTGATCATGATCCTCGGCATGCTGACTGCTTACATCTGCATGAGCAGTTCTGCCACTTAACCGACCAGTTTGCCTGCGCAAACCAGGTGCTGAGGATCAGGTTATGGCGAGGAGCAATAAACGTAGTGGGCGGACTAGCCAGGTCGTTGTGCGGGGTTCTGGACGAGGAGTACGCTAACCAAATGGCTCAAATCATTAAGGCGATGCAGGGGGATCAGAACAAGATGCACTCCCTACTCAAAAATTAAACATCAATCATCGACTCGACATCAAACCTCCTCGGAAAAACGGAACAGATGGCTCAAAAACGTTTCGCATCCATAGAGCACGAACTGGCAAAACTCTCCAATGAGATCAAGGGTCCGTAACTCGAAGGCATCACAGCTCGAGTATCAAACTTAATTTCAATGCTAACTTTACAGATGACCTTGACGACTCTCAATCTGCAACGTATTCAATCCAGCATCTTGGACGTGATCACAGAAACACAGCATGGGAACTTCAATCCTCTGCTGTTGTCTCAACAGCAGCTTAATGCAGCAATGACAGTCATCAGGGATCACCTGCCGGAGAATCAGCGTCTTCCTGTTGGCCGAGAAGACTTTCTAAAATTATTTGGGTTGACATCTATCAAAACAAAGGCAAATGCGGACTTCCTCCTTTCCGAGCTCAGGATGCCACTTATCGATGTATCAACCTTCGAGCTATATCGAATGCTACCAATACCAACGGCGAAACGTAACCATCTCATCGCCATACAGCCTACCGCTCCTTACCTGATCATCAGCCCACATCGCGACGTATACTATCCGCTCAACGAGATGGGTTAAGCTGCCTGTAGCTGGATGGTGCCAAACGCCCACATATATCGACAGTCTGTATCACAGGGACGCCAAGGTGAGCACTTGCGAGGTAACGCTGCTAAAGGGAATGCCGGCGGCGACCAATTGTCACCTGGTTGAGCTGCCTACATCCTTCTCGTGGACGAACATCCAATGAGTGGATCTATGCCTTCACAATTCAGGTGGTGGCCCATCTTGTGGCAACACATCCACCCTGACACTATACGGCTGCGAAATTCTGCAGCTGGCTCCCGACTGCAGGCTCAAGTCCGATGCAGTGATCATCCAAGGTCACCGTAGTTATGAATCCTCAATCAAAGCGACTCATCCCAGGGCCCATTATTCCACTGCTGACGACAATCGGAGCCATGTACAACAGCACATTGCGCCCACACCTTTCCGGGCGCACGCCTTGGAGATGAACGACCTGCGAAACCAACTCAAGGCGCAGGATTTTTCTTGGAGGGACCAGCTGGATGTACATGATGTTCACCAGTATGCGCTGGGATATCTGAGCTTCATCGCAGTCATCGCTATTGTCATTTTCCTGTAGTGCAAGGCCTAAAATGTAAGCTATCAACCAAGATCGCAATGACCGAGATCAGTTCCACTGCCCAGACGTCACAGCCTGCCACACACACTGGAAGAGGTTGGATGTTAATGCCCACTCGGCCAGCGGTGCGAATTTAATTTAGGTTGAATTTCGAATTTAAGCGCGAATGTAATTTGGGTTAAATTTCAATTTCCGTTAATTCAACTAATTAATGTGGCTTTGACATAATTTCCCTTTAGTCAATTTGTAAATGTTAGTACTTAATTCAATTCAAACAATCTTGTAAATTTTGATGCACAATTAATTTTGTCATCTTATGTGACTCTAAAACTTTTGGAAGTTGAAATTTCTTAGCTGACGCGCACAAGTCAGTAAAATATTGTTCAAGCGTTTTATCAGCATGCATTGTAAGCTAGATTCGGATCATTATGCTGACGCGCAGGAGTCGGCAAAATGTATTGGGATCTTATCTTGGAGCATGCAAGTGGAGGCGCTGTTACCGAAAAACGATTCATGGGAATATGTTAATGGGAGTGCTACCCAGTGAATCGGATACAGCCGGACTGGAAAAATCGCGGAATAAGGACAGTAAAGCTAAAGGGGATTTGATATTGTCCATTCGTCCGTCAGAATTGAAGCAAATTCGTGGATGCGAAACTTTAAGGGATATTTGGCTCAAGCTGGAGTCAATTTATGCGTCTGAAGGGCCCGCCTTTGATGTCGTGGATAAATTAGAAAATATGAACGTGCAGATCAACGGTGATTTATTGGCGATTATGCTGTTGTATAGTCTTCCTTCCTCATATGAGAACTTCAGGTGCACGATTGAGTCTCGGGATGAGCTTCCAGCGGCGGAGACACTGAAGATAAAAATTATGTAGGAGAGTGAAGCTAGGAAGCTATGGCTGCTGGGAATCGCGCAAATTCGCGCAAAACCACGCAAAGAAAGGGAAGGAGAAAGCGACATTGGGGTACAGTGGAATAAATTGCTATAAATGTGGTACAGTTGGACATAAGGCGAATATATGCCCGAAAACGTCCGAAGGTGTCCGGAGAAATAAATCATAAAATTCTGTTGATTATTCTTACGCGGTGAATTATACAGTGATTCCAAATGTAAACAACGATGTTTGCAGTGCGAAGACCGAGATGGCAACTCGTGCCTGGTTACTGGACAGTGGTTGTACCACGTACCGGTGTGGTGATAAAGGACGCTTTAAGTCGTTGTGTGCGTCAAATGGTGAAAAACTAAATTTAGCCTGTCAAGCGTCGGGAGAAGTTAAAGGAAAAGGCATTGTGCATGTGTCGATGTCAAGTGACCATGGCGATAAATAAATTGAGTTTAAAGCTACGGTTTACTTGCCTGATTTGCGCAAAAACCTTGTATAGGTTGTAAACATTACCAATAAAGGACATGAGGTAGTTTTTTGGAAAAATGACACATATATACCTGATGAGTGCGGTAATATGTCGGTAATCGCGGATCGGCGAGGCGATTTACATTACGTTCCGGAAAAATAACAATTGTCCGGAAGCACTTTTCCAGTTCAAATGCTCCGAACGGTTGAAGTGGCATCAGAGACTGGGTCATTTAAACGCTAAAGACTTAGTTAAGCTTGTAAATGACGAAAAAATTCCTGCGGTTAGTATGAAAAACATTGAGTGTATTTCGCGCTGTGCAATTTGTTCAAAGGGAAAAATGACTGCGCTACCATTTCCCAAGGATTGAGAGCCTTGTTCAGAAATTTTAAAAATTGTACACTCTGACGTAGTGGGTCCGTTTCGAACTGAATCGAACGAGCGGATGAGATTTTTCGTGACTTTCATCGACGATAGCATGAGATGGAGTGAAGTTTATTTTCTGCGCTAAAAAAGCAGTCTATTCGATGCGCTTAAATTGTATCAACGTGTAACTGTCGTTGGATGGCAGCGAAAAGCGTCCCGCGATATTTAGCTGGTACTGCTAATGTCGATTGGAGCGGAAATTCCGTAGATCGGCATTCATTTACGGGATACACATTTTCATTCAGCGGCGTAACGATCACATGAAAATCGCAAAAATAATGGATAATCATCAACAGAAGCGGAATATGTCAGTTTAGCAGAAGCGGCAAAAGAAGCGATCTACTTGCGCAGTTTACTATGTGAGCATGGTTTAGAGGACTCGACAGACATTTTATTATATGTGGATAATTGTGGAGCTCAGTGTTTAGCAAGTGATAATGTGTTTCATGCGCGTACAAAACACATTGACATTAAGCATCATTTTGTGTGCGAAGCAATAAATGCTGGTGTGCCAGCGCTAGAGCATATGCCAACCGATCAGATGATCGCGGATATACTGATAAAACCGTTGGATAATTTAAGTCACGAAAATTGTGCACATTGAGAGGGCGTATTGGAAATATTCACGCTTATTTCCTTGCAGCAGTACGCATTTGTGTGTGTGTATGTGATTGGAGACACATACAAATATTTGTAATGTCCAAACGAGAGCGAGATTGTATCGGCGTAGCAACCTCTATAATTGTTGACACTTGTCAGTTGAATTAAGAAGAAGAACCGTCGTGTCGTATATAGACTAATTATATATTGTGGCGTATTCTCAAATCGTTGTAACATCTTCTATATTATTAAAATAAAGCTCATTTTACTAAACAAACAAGATGCCTTAATTACTATAATTTCCTCTTGTTCCGTGGCATCGTACTTATGTGGTTTTACCTCAATATGACTTCCATCTTAAGTCTTGAGCGTTAAGCCTTCATCACAGTAACAAACTTACCTATGACCCTAAAATACTGCAAAATGCCTATTTTGGTGAAGCCATCTACATTTTCCTGTATTTTATCCCTTGTAACAGGAAATACATTGAAATATCGGTGCCAGAAAATCTCCTAGGCTACGTTGCGAAATTCTATTAAAATTTTGCAAACTATAGACCTCGTCATCATCTATGGCGCGACAGTCCAAGCCGGGCTTTGGTTCCAGGATTAATCTACTCAAATCATCACGATTCCGTGATTTCATCCGCCAGTTAGACTTCCTGATGGTGAACAAATCCCCTACAGTCCGATATTCAGCTGACCAACGTGTAAAGGAAAGAAGGTTATCAATTCATCACGTATTTTTTTTTTGCATTTTTTTATTCATGCATAACTTTTGATCGGAGATATATAGAAGAGTCCGGCAAATGAAACGTCTTCCTTTCTGTTAGGCCCGATTTAAAAGACAGAAAATTCAATTAACGGTAAAGGGCTTTTTCCGTTAAAACTAAAATATTTCCGACTTTCACCCCGATTTTTCGGCATAACTGATCGACGCGTGTAAGGATTTTCATTGTAGAGGTTTCAAATAAAGAATAACAGATTGAGCTTAAATGTTTCGGTACAGAAATATTAAATATTACAGTTCAATAATATACATTGATTTCGATAATATACATTGATTTCGAGAAATTGCATTTAAATGATCTTTCGTACGATAATGCCAATTATTTTGCACTCTTAAAGGATTTGATGGAGATACCGATTCCATGGTGACGAACGCTAACTATGAGACGAATGATAACTATGATGAGTATCCTTAATTTCCTGCATAAACGGTGCATTTTAACGAATTATTTCTACCAGAAATTACCAAAGAATATTTCTGAATGCAGCATAAATACAATTCAACATGATTTAGAGCGATTTCATTGGGAAAATTTTCAGGATGCTTCTCTTTCCGCATTCATTCTTCGCCTGTTGATGAACTTATTGGAAGATCCTTCTTACATCCTTAGGCGTAAACGTTACACAAAAGATTTATAAAATTCTCCGAAGAAATAATAAGGACTGAGTGATTGCAAATGATAGAGTTGGTCGGTATTTGAAAAATGACTCATTACTTTCTAGTTTACAAAATATTGTACAATATATGCCCAGAAATCTAAAAATAGCGACGAGAATCGGGACGTAAAAAGACGATACTTTCCTTCTATACCTGATCATAACTTTAAAGATAAACATGATATTGCATAGTCGAGTTTTCATTTAACTATAGACATGATTTTCATAATGATTTCATGAAGTTTATGCGCCATAATTAACTGAAAACAGAGGCGATGGGTATCAAATAAACGTGAACGAGTGATACGGTTATCGAAGATCTTTTTAAGTAAATTTCTTGAGATTGATTGCGCAGTTCACTTTATGGTTCCATATACAATATATTGTTACATGTACAAATAATTCTGCGAGCTACTGTCGCAATTTTTTTCACAACCATTAAGAACATCAACAAAATGAATTTACTCGAAACCCCGAGAACCCACCAAGCATGATCAACATTTGAAAGTGAGTCACTGCTCCATTCATTAAGCTGCTCGAATATACTAGATACCTCTCCGCAGAACATTCGCCAATGTACAAGAAATGCATTGAACGGCTAGAGACCCTATATAAATGCGAGCCGAATGAATGGGGGGATTATTCATTAGAACCGCGATACTAAAAACTGCGAAAGTGTGGGGTGCGAATTGAAAAGCGATATTGGTCGAGTAGCAGTAAAGTGATTTTCGTTGATTGGGAAGTGATTTAAGTGAACAGTTGAAGTGAAAATTGATAGACGACTTGTAAAATAGTGAAAATTAAAATTGTGAAATAGTTAAACGAGTGATTGTGCATTTTTTTGTAATTAAATGAACTCTTTTAACTTAAATTAAAAAACATTGTGTTTTCACTCGGAACATTAAAATTATTGGCCGCGAACCATAGCACGCGACATTGGTGTCAAGAAGTGAGAAAAAAAAAACTTCAAAAGTGAAAACTTTTAAACATTTTTAAAGTGCACAATGGTGTAATTTAACGTGGACTGGACTGGTGGAAAAAATGCCAGGAAATTTACATCTAAAAATTGATCAATTGACCATAGCGGAGCTTAAGGAGGAGTTGGAACAGCGAAATTTGGCTACTCAAGGTACAACGGCCATACTGATTGCGTGCTTGTGTGCCGCGATCGAGTCAGAAGGCGGGTATATGGATTCAGGTGAGCTCTCAGATGCAGGAGAAGGCGCAGAAGGTGGAGAAGCCGAAACACTAAAATCATAAGAACCAGAAGATGCACTGATGCAAATGTTGATGCTGATGCAGCAAGAGCAGCGACAGCAGTCATCCAGTTTAACTGCGAAGCTAAATGAGCGGTCATCAGTTTAACTGCGAAACTAAATGAACAATCAGCCAAGCTGGACCAACAAGCGATCGATATCAAGGCGGATTTTCAAAAACAGTCAACCAAAATAAAAGCGGAGCTCGGTAGTCTGACCAAACAAATTAAATGCGTCGAGGAAAAGGTTTATCAGGTTGGGGAGAGAATGAACCATGAGATGGAGAAAATGTAAAGGAATTGGAAGCGGCAAAGGCAGCAGTTACCACCTCACCAGCCCCACTTGCAACCGCAGCGCAAAGCTCTTCCAGAAATGTGCAAGCAACAATATTCGACGGGCAAACGGTCTGGAGTATTTACAAAACCCAGTTTGAAGCTGCTCCTAGGGCAAATCACTGGAATGAGCAGGAACGAGCAACTGGCACTTTTGGCTTAGCCAGCGTACGACCCAGGACATCGAGATGACGCAGCGACAGAAGCATTCATCAGCGCATTGAAGGACCAGGAATTACAGCAAGCCGTGCTGCGGGGTCGGGAAACATGTAAGAGCCAACTTCGTGGAGCAGAGGTTGGCTAGGAGGATCGACGTTCCCAGCACCACCATCACCGTGTCAAGACTACATCGTGGAGAAGCGGACTCATGCCTTCCGGGTCAAGTTGACGGAAAACATTGCACCGTAGCAATCGACACTTGTGCAACCCGATTAATTATCCGCGCAGACCTAGTGAGGCAGCAACTACTGCACAAGGGCAGCATTTTCTCACTGTGGACAGCTACGGGAGAAACTGCACCTGTTCATGGAGAGGTCAACCTCCAGATACAGTTGGGGGACCTTGCGTTCCGACATAATTTTCTGGTCGCAAACATTATGGATGACTGCATTCTCGGAATAGATTTTCTGCGACCACATGGAATCACGTTGGACTTGGGCAAACGTGTCTTGAAATGGCAAAATGTTGAAGTATTGATGGAGGATCCCAGCGTCCAAATTCCCAAGATGAATGTAGTAGTATGTGCCGACACTGATGTACCAAATTCTTCCGAAAGCATTGTATGGGCCAAGCTTGATGGTGATTCTGATAGAGCCAACGAAGGCATCTGCATTGCGCAGATTGATTGTAGGACGAAACCTTGTAAGATCTAGAAGGAACGGATACGTGCCGGTTAGAGTCCTTAACACTGCAGACTCAACCACGAGCATCAAAGCGGGAGCAGTCATCGGCAGCTGCCAGCCTGTTTCCACCATCACCTCCTTGGAAGCCACTGATGACCATCATGGGAAAAGGAGGCAAGACGCAGACAAAACCCGGAAATCTACGTCTGCAATATTGAAGCAGGTCAAATTGAGAGCGCAGCTATTCAATCAAGCCTCTGGTCTGGTCCCGAAGTACAGTGACATCTTCTCAACAAGCCCAGATGATCACGGGCGAACGAGTATGGTAGCTCACGTCATAGATACACAGGGAGCCAAGCCAATTCGACAAGCGCCGAGACGTCTTCCTATAGCCAAACAAAGAGAAGTGAGCGCACTGATCTCGGACATGGAAAAACAAGGTGTTATCGAACCTTCTGTCCGTCCATGGGCTGCGCCTGTAGTTCTAGTAAAGAAAAAGGACGGTAGCGCTCGTTTTTGTGTCGACTATAGGCAGCTTAACGACGTCACTAAGAAAGATAGTTACCCGCTCCCACGCATCGATGACATCATGGATACTTTAGCCGACGCAAAATGGTTTTCTACACTCGATCTCAAGAGTGGCTACTGGCAGGTAGAAATCGACAAGAAGGACCGAGAGAAGACCGCATTTTCAGTTGGGACTGGATTGTGGCAATTTGTGGTGATGCCATTTGGGCTTTGCAATGCTCCAGCCACTTTCGAACGCGTGATGGAATACGTGCTACGTGGCTTAACCTGGTAAACCTTCTTGGTGTACCTAGCTGACATCATTGTCATCGGGAAAACGTTCGAAGAGCATATGCGGAACTTAGAAGAGGTTTTCTCCCGATCGCGACTGGCGAATTTGAAACTTAGTCCCGACAAGTGTACCCTTTTTGCAGCTGAAGTAAAATACCTGGGACACTTTGTATCAGCAGAAGAGGTAAAAACAGACCCTGAGAAAATTGAAGCCGTGAAAAGCTGGCCAACACCAAACAACAAGCGCCAACTACGAAGTTTTCTGGGTCTGGCGACCTACTATCGAAGATTCGTCAAAGACTTTGCCAAAATAGCTAAGTGTCTCCATCAGCTAACCGAGAAAAATCGTCCGTATGTCTGGAATGAACAATGCCAGACAGCCTTTGAGGCCCTGAAGGAAAAGCTGTGTAAATCACCCGTGCTGGCGTATCTGAAACCCGGAAAAATGTTTGTAGTTGACACCGATGCGAGCAACGGCGGTAGTGGAGCTGTACTCTCCCAGCAGATCAATGGCGAAGAAAGAGTCCTCTCGTATTACAGTCGAGTTCTCTCAAAAAGTGAGCAATTGGCTATAATAGAGGCCACCAAGCAGTTCCACAAGTACCTATATGGCCAGAAATTTGTTTTTCGAACGGACCATGCATCGCTGAGATGGCTACTTAGCTTCGAAAACCTCGAGGGACAAGTTGCAAGATGGATTGAAAGATTGCAGTCATACGACTACGAAATTGTTCATCGGAAGGGCGGAGCTCATGGAAATGCTGACGCCCTATCTCATCGTCCATGTCCAGCTAACTGCAAGCATTGCTAATGGATTGAGGAAAAGGAACCGCCCGTTGATCTGCGATTGATAGCGGCCGAATCCGATGAAGGTTGGTCATCGGAGGAGATTCGAAATGCCATGTTAGCCGATGAAGACATCGAACCATTGCTCGTATGGAAGGAGACGACTGGGTGACCTGAGTGGAAAGACGTTTCGATGCATGTCGCAACCCTGGAAAGTTATTGGGCACTATGGAACTCCCTTGAGGCGGAGGGTGGCGTACTTAAGCGGAAATGGGAAACGGCGGATGGCAGCTCCTATAGGATGCAAACTATACTTCCCAAAAGCCAAATCCACGATGTGGTTAAGCAGATGCACGAAGGATCCTCGGGAGGCCACCTTGGTGTTAACAAGACCTTAGCGAAATCGCGGGAAAGGTTCTACTGGCTCCACGCTCGAGAAGACGTAGAGGACTGGTGCCGCAGATGCACAATTTGCGCTTCTGTCAAAGTTCCAAAGCGACGACTGAGAGGACAAATGCAAACCTATAACGTGGGGGTACCGTTTGAAAGGATTGCTGTTCACATCACAGGACCCTTTCCTGAATCTGAATGGGGAAATTGATACACGCTGGTTGGTCTACCCCATTCCCAACCAGGAAGCAACTACTGTAGCCGAACAGCTAGTGTTAAATTGGGTCAGTAGGTACGGCGTACCTTGCGAACTACATTCGGATCAAGGCCGAAACTTCGAGTCACTAGTTTTTAAGCGAAATATGCGAGCTGCTGGGAATACGGAAAACGAGGACAACACCACTGCATCCCCAATCCGATGGAATAGTAGAACGTTTCAACGGCACGCTCAATAAACATCTGGCCAAAATGATTGACGAGAACCAAAGGGGCTGGGACCGACATATTCTATTTTCGATGGCGTACAGAGCTGCCGAACATGCATCGACGGGCCAAGCCCCAGCCAAAGTCATTTTTGGAAAGACTATTCGTCTGCCAGCTGATATAAAGTTCTGGACACCCCTTGAGAAACCCCAAACGATCTCGGAGTACGCAAGTAAGCTAAGGCAACAGTTGAACCAGACACATCGGACAGTGCGAAAACACCTCGAAACGGCTACTGACCGCATGAAGACCAGGTATGATCTAAAGGCAAATTCTACTGGCTTCCAGCAAAATGACTTGGTGTGGCTATATAAACCGCAACGGCGAAAGGGTAGGTCTCCAAAGTTGCAACATAAGTGGGAGGGACCATACCGAGTTGCAAAGCGAATCAACGACGTCATATACCGAATACAGGAACATCGTAAGCCAAGAGCCAAAATGCCATTGAAAATAATTCAAAGGAAAATTATTAAGATTTGCTTAAAGAAACCGAAAAGATATCCAACTGATCTAATATATAAAGAATTTAAAGTAATGAGTCTGCATGATTTATACCATCTAAATTTACTAAAATTTGTACATTTAAATCGTAAAGTTTTTCCATTTGTAACCCATTCAGTGCATGCAACTCGTCGCCAGGTGAGCCAGATTCTTTACGAACCTCGTTATAATACAACTGCAGCCTCATTACACCCTTATTATTACGTACCACGTCTTTTTAACCTACTCCCCAAAAGCATTTCTAATTTAAATAACATCAACTCATTCAGATCTAAACTAATTAACTATCTAACGGGATAGTGCATAAATGTTCGCGAATAGAATACAGAAGTAATTTATCCTCTGTTTACTTGTTTTTCTTTTATTTCTGAAAAAAGTTATTGTAAAATAATACACATGAAAATTAAATAGGCTGATAAAAATTGTAAGCAGTGATGCTGACATAAGCAAGCCATTTCCTCGACACGAGCAGTGCTCAATGAGGAATTTGCTCATATAAAGACTATAGATATAAAGGTTTTTGAATTATATTTTTGAATAATTGTTACTTCTTTTTCTTAAATAAGATAACACATGTATTATATTTGTATTTTTTTTTTGAGCAATAAATAGAAATAGAAATAGAAATAGAAAATCGTGCACCTGGACCGTCTTGCCCCATATTATATCCAGGGAGAATTGACTACAACTGGCGACATATCTTTTCGGGGCGAAAAGAACTGAGGTGGGGGCAGTGTTACATGTACAAAAAATTCTGCGAGCTACTGTCGCAATTGTTTTTACAACCATTAAGAACATCAACAAAATAAATTTACTCGAAACCACGAGAAACCACCAAGCATGATCAACATTTGAAAGTGAGTCACTGCTCCATTCATTAAGCTGCTCGAATATACCAGACACCTCTCGGCAGAACATTCGCCAATGTGCAAGAAATGCATTGAACGGCTAGAGACCCTATATAAAGGCGAGCTGAATGAATGGGGCGATGATTCATTAGAACCGCGATAGTAAAAACTGCGAAAGTGTGGAGTGCGAATTGAAAAGCGATATTGATCGAGTAGTAGTAAAGTGATTTTCGTTGATTGGGAAGTGATTTAAGTGAACAGTTGAAGTAAAAATTGATAGGCGACTTGTAAAATAGTGAAAATTAAAATTGTGAAATAGTTAAACGAGTGATTGTGCATTTTTTTTGTAATTAAGTGAACTCTTTTAACTTAAATTAAAAGACATTGTGTTTTCACTTTCCCGGAACATTAAAATTATTGGCCGCGAACCATAGTACGCGACAATATTCATATATACATCTATATATATATGTATATCTATATACATATATATTTATATATATATATACATATATATATATATATATATATATATATATATATACATACATATATATATATATATATATATATATATATATATATATAGTCACATGCACGAATAATTTTGTGAGGTACAGTCGCAATTATTTTCACAATCGTTAAGAAGATTATGATCAATAAAACGAACGCACTCGAAAACCCACCAAGCATCAACATCTGAAAGTGAGTCACTGCTCCATTCATTCACGCTGCTCGAATGTTCCCGCTAATTCGCCAATGTACGAGAACTGAGTTGAATGACTTTCCCGGAACATTAAAATTATTGGCCACGAACCATAACACGCCACAGTGGTGTCAAGAAGTGAGAAAGAAAATTTTGGAAGTGGAAACTTTTAAACATTTTTAAAGTGCACAATAGTGAAGTTTAACCTGGAAAAAGGTGGAAAAATAACCGAAACAATAAAAATGCCAGGAAACTTTCATCTAAAAATTGATCAATTGACCATATCGGAGCTCAAAGAGGATTTGGAACAGCGGAATTTGGCCACACAAGGTACAAAGGCCACACTGATTGCACGCTTGCGTGACGCGATCGAGTCGGAAAGCGTGAATCTGGATTCGGGTGAGCTCTCAGATGCGGAAAAAGGCGCAGAAGGTGAAGAAGTAGAAACACCAAAATCAAAGGAGCCAGAAGACGCGCTAATGCAAATGTTAATGCTGATGTCATCCAGTCTGACTGCGAAGCTAGATGAACAATCAGCGAAGCTAAATGAACAGTCATCCAGTTTAACTGCGAAGCTAAGTGAACAGTCATCCAGTGTAACTGCGAAGCTAAGTGAACAGTCATCCAGTTTAACTGCGAAGATAGATGAACAATCAGCGAAGTTAAATGAACAATCAGCGAAGCTGTACCACCAAGCGATCGAAATCAAGGCAGATTTCCAAAAACAGTCAACGGAAATAAAATAAAAGTGGAGCTCGGTAGTCTGAACAAGCAAATTAAATGCGTCGGGGGAAAGGTTTACCAGGTCGAGGAGAGAATCAACAATGAGATGAAAAAAGTGTAAAAGGAATTGGAAGCAGCGAAGGCAGTAGTAACCACCTCACCAGCCACGCCTACAACCGCAGCGCAAAGCACATCCAGAAATGTGCAAGTACAAATATTCGATGGGCAAACGGTCTGGAGTATTTACAAAACCTAGTTTGAAGCTGCCGCTAGGGCAAATCACTGGAATGAGCCGGAACGAGCAACTGCACTAATTCTTGCCCTAAGAGGCCCAGCTGCTGAGCTTTTGCAGACGATCCCCGTTGAATTGCACTCAAACCCGGCTGCTATAATGAATGCGCTCGACATGTGTTATGCAAACGATCATCTCAAGCAGAAGTCTGGCGAAACCTTACAGCAGCCAGCCCAAGACATTGAGTGACTGGCACTGGCGCACGACCCAGAACATCGAGACGACGCAGCAACAGAAGCATTCATCAGCACATTAAAAGACCAGGAATGGCGGCAAGCCGTGCGTTTAGCTCAAAAGCAAACAGTTAAGGACGCATTGGCTTATAGTCTGAATTTTGAGGCAGCAAAAAATGTGACTCGTACCACTGCCCGGGTTCGCCAGGTAGTGACAGACGAGTGCAGGTGTGAGCGCGTCGAAATTGAGCGAGACGTGCATGCAAATGGTGCGCCTGGATGCTGGGATTGCGGAGAGAAAGGGCACCTGCAAAGAGACTGCAAAAAGCGAAGAAAACCGAGCTATTGTCCAGGGTGTGCAGCTAGGAGAAGACCTAGACCTAGTCAGGAGTCCAGAATGGAAGCCTTTCATGCTGAGGGGTCGGGAAACACGTAAGAGCCAACTTCGTGGGGCAGAGGTTGGCTAGGAGGATCGACGTCCGTAGCACTACCATCACCGTGTCAAGACAGCATCGTGGAGAAGTAGACTTATGCCTTCCGGGTCAAGTTGATGGAGAACATTGCACCATAACAATCGACACTGGTGCAACTCGGTCGATTATTCGACCAGACTATGTGAGGCAACAACTACTTTACAAGGGCAGAATTTTTTCACTACGGACGGCTACGGGAGAAACTGCACTTGTCCATGGAGAGGTCAACCTCCAGATACAGTTGGGAGACCTTACGTTCCGACATAATTTTCTGGTCGCAAACATTATGGATGACTGCATTCTCGGAATGGATTTTCTGCGACCACATGGAATCACGTTGGACTTGGGCAAACGGGTCTTGAAATGGCAGAATGTCGAAGTATTGATGGAGGATCCCAGCGTTCAAACTCCCAAGATGAATGTAGTAGTATGTGCCGACACTGATGTACCGAGTTCTTCTGAAAGCATTGTATGGGCCAAGCTTGATGGTGATTCTGGAGGCCACCGATCCTATCAGAAAGAGCCAACGAAGACATCCGCATTGCGCAGTTTGATTGTAGGACGAAGCCTTGTAAGATCTATAAGGAACGGATACGTGCCGGTTAGAGTCCTGAACGCCGCAGACTCAACCACGAGCATCAAAGCGGGAGAAGTCATCGGCAGCTGCCAGCCTGTTTCCACCATCACCTCCTTGGAAGCCACTCCCGACCATCATTGGAAAAGGAGGCAAGACGCAGACAAAGCCCGGGAGTCCACGTCTGCAATATTGAAGCAGGTCAAATTGCCAGTGCAGCTATTCAAGCGAGCCTCTGATCTGGTCACCAAGTACAGTGACATCTTCTCAACAAGCCCGGATGATCAAGGCCGAACGAGTATGGTAACTCACGTCATAGATACACAGGGAGCCAAGCCAATTCGACAAGCGCCGAGACGTCTTCCTATAGCCAAACAAGGAGACGTGAGCGCACTGATCTCGGACATGGAAAAACAAGGCGTTATCGAACCTTCTGTCCGTCCATGGGCTGCGCCTGTAGTTCTAGTAAAGAAAAAGGACGGTAACGCTCGTTTTTGTGTCGACTTTAGGCAGCTTAACGACGTCACTAAGAAAGATAGTTACCCGCTCCCACGCATCGATGACATCATGGATACTTTAGCCGACGCAAAATGGTTTTCTACACTCGATCTCAAGAGTGGCTACTGGCAGGTAGAAATCGACAAGGAGGACCGAGAAAAGACCGCATTTTCAGTTGGAACCGGATTGTTATTCCAGCCACGTAGCACGTATTCCATCAGGCGTTCGAAAGTGGTTGGAGCATTGCAAAGCCCAAATGGCATTTTCCACAATGGACTGGCTTTCTATTTCAATTCTATCGTTTTATTCCGCGGTGGAAGGAGCAGTAAACTCATGAATTATATCACTGTCTTTGAACAACCACTGTAACTTTTCATTTCAAAATTCAAGCCCGTTATCACTCCGAACACGTTTAATTTTATTTGACGTTTGAGTTTCTACTATATTTTTATACTCGACAAACTTCACGTATGTATCACTTTTATGTTTAATAAAGTACACTGGACGATATGAAGTACTACCGTCCTTGAACAATAAAAAGTAGTTCGCACCACTGACTGACGAATGTGTCGTCATACCACACAAATCCATGTGTACAAATTCACCTAGTTTCGCTGCTCTTACTTGCAAGTTCATTTGAAATGGTCATCGGTGGAGTTTATCAAACTGACACACTTCACAGAATAAAACATCAAGATTATTTGTCTTCAGCCCTAGAATGAGCCCACTTTCGGCCATTTCTGTCAGTGTATGGAAGCTTGTGTGACCCATTCTCTCATACCACAATTTAACTGGTCTCCCACTGTCACGGTAGCCATCTTCTGGTTTATTCTAGATTTAAACATCATTTTATAACACCGATTTTTCTTTCTGTCACAAACAGCAATCACTTGTGAACCGTAAATTTCTAGTTTTTCATAATCAAAAATAGCTTTAAAATTTTTACTAGTTAATTTACCAATTGACATCAAGTTTTTCTTTAACTCTGGAACAAACAGAACATCTTTGAGAGTTCTTGGTTCCCATTTTCAGTTTACTAGTTCTTGAATACATACTTAAGCAAACCATTCAACTTTCAACCGCGAATTGTCACCAATTTGCACAAAACTGCCACCCACATTTTGGTTAAACACTGTAAATCATTCTCATCAATGAGATATATGTTTAGAAGCCCCGCTATCTATTAACCACTCGTCTTCATTGCTTGTTTGATAGAGATTTTTCATTTCGATGCACGTTGCAATTACATATCTCTCATCACTGCCTTGTTTTTGTTTTGCTAACCATGCTCTACATTCTGATTGACAGTGCCATTTATTCTTGCTTGGTGTACCTAGATGACATCATTGTCATCGGGAAAACGTTCGAAGAGCATGTGCGCAACTTAGAAGAGGTTTTCTCCCGATTGCGACTGGCAAATTTGCAACTTAGTCCCGACAAGTGTACCCTTTTCGCAGCTGAAGTAAAATACCTGGGACACGTCGTATCAGCAGATGGGATCAAAACAGACCCTGAGAAATTTGAAGCCGTGAAAACTGGCCAACACCAAGCAACAAGCGCCAACTACGAAGTTTTCTGGGTCTGGCGACCTACACTAGAAGATTCGTCAAAGACTTTGCCCAAATAGCTAAGTGTCTCCATCAATTAATCGAGAAAAATCGTCCGTATGTCTGGAATGAACAATGCCAGACAGCCTTTGAGACCCTGAAGGAGAAGCTGTGTGAATCACCCGTGCTGGCATATCCGAAACCCGGAAAAATGTTTGTAGTTGACATCGATGCGAGCAACGGCGGTATTGGAGCTGTACTCTCCCAGCAGATCGATGGCGAAGAAAGAGTCCTCTCGCATTACAGCCGAGTTCCTTCAAAAAGTGAGAGGACTTACTGCATGACCAGGAAGGAGCTATTGGCTATAATAGAGGCCACCAAGTAGTTCCACAAGTACCTGTATGGCCAGAAATTTGTTCTTCGAACGGACCATGTATCGCTGAGATGGCTGCTCAACTTCAAAAACCTCGAGGGACAAGTTGCGAGATGGATCGTAAGATTGCAGTCATACGACTACGAAATTGTTCATCGGAAGGGCGGAGTTCATGGAAATGCTGACGCCCTATCCCGCCGTCCATGTCCAGCTAACTGCAAGCATTGCCGACGTTGATCTGCGATTGATAGCGACCGAATTCGATGAAGGTTGGTCACCGGAGGAGATTCGAAATGCCCAGTTAGCCGATGAAGACATCGGACCATTGCTCGTATGGAAGGAGACTGGAATGGAAAGACGTTTCAATGCATGGTGCAGCCCTGAAAAGCTATTGGGCACTATGGAACTCCCTTCAAATGGAGGGTGGCATACTCAAGCGAAAATGGGAAACGGCGGATGGCAGCTCCTATAGGATGTAAACTACACTTCCCAAAAGCCGAATCCACGATGTGGTTAAGAAGATGCACGAAGGATCCTCGGGAGGCCACCTTGGTGTTAACAAGACCTTAGCGAAATCGCGGGAAAGGTTCTACTGGCTCCACGCTCGAGAAGACGTAGAGGACTGGTGCCGCAGATGCACAATTTGCGCTTCCGTCAAAGGTCCAAAGCGACGACTGAGAGGAAAAATGCAAACCTACAACGCGGGTGTACCGTTTGAAAGGATTGCTGTTGACATCGCAGGACCCTTCCCTGAAACTGAATGGGGAAATCGATACACGCTGATTGTAGCCGATTATTTCAGCAAGTGGCCCGAGGTCTACCCCATTCCCAACCAGGAAGCAACTACTGTAGCCGAACAGCTAGTGTTAAATTGGGTCAGTAGGTACGCCGTACCTTGCGAACTACATTTGGATCAAGGCCGAAACTTTGAGTCACTAGTTTTTAGCGAAATGTGCGAATTGCTGGGAATACGGAAAACGAGGACAACACCGCTGCATCCCCAATCCGATGGAATGGTAGAACGTTTCAACGGCACGCTCAATAAACATCTGGCCAAAATGGTTGACGAGAACCAAAGGGGCTGGGACCGACATATTCTACTATTTTTGATGGCGTACAGAGCTGCCGAACATGCATCGACGGGCCAAGCCCCAGCCAAAGTCATTCTTGGAATGGCAATTCGTCTGCCAGCTGATATAAAGTCCTGGCCACCCTTGAGAAACACCAAACGATCTCGGAGTGCGCAGGTAAGCTAAGGCAACGGTTGACCCAGATACATCAGACAGTGCGAAAACACCTTGAATTGGCTACTGACCACATGAAGACCAGGTATGATCTAAAGGCCAATTCTACTGGCTTCCAGCAAAATGACTTGGTGTGGCTATATAACCCGCAACGGCGAAAGGGTAGGTCTCCAAAATTGCAACATAAGTGGGAGGGACCATACCGAGTTACAAAGCGAATCAACGACGTCATATACCGAATACAGGAACATCGTAAGCCAAGAGCCAAAATGAAAATCGTGCACCTGGACCGTCTTACCCCATATTACATCCAGGGAGAATTGACTACAACTGGCGACATATCTTTTCGGGGCGAAAAGAACTGAGGTGGGGGCAGTGTTACATGTACAAATAATTCTGCGAGCTACTGTCGCAATTATTTTCACAATCATTAAGAAGATCATGATCAACAAAACGAAGTTACTCGAAAACCCATTAATCATGATCAACAAAACGAACGTACTCGAAAACCCACCAAGCATCAACATCTGAAAGTGAGTCACTGCTCCATTCATTCACGCTGCTCGAATGTTCCCGCTAATTCGCCAATGTACGAGAACTGGGTTGAATGACTAGAGACCCTATATAAAGGCGAGCTAAATGAATGGGGGGATTCATTACAACCGCGATAGAAAACTGCGATATAGTGGTGCGCGAAGTACAGGCGATATTGATTGTTTGAGTGTGAAATGATTTTTAGTGGACAGTTGAAGTAGAAATTGATAGACGACTTGTAAAATAGTGAAAATTAAAATTGTGAAATAGTTAAATAAGTGATAGTGCATTTTTAAGTAATTGAATAAACTCTTTTGATTTAATTTAAAAGACATTGCGTTTTCACTTTCCCGTAACATTAAAATTATTGGCCGCGAACCATAACACACACACATATATATATATATATATATACATATATATATATATATATATATATATATATATATATATATATATATATACATATATATATATATATATATATATATATATATACATATATATATATATATATATATATATATATATATATATATATATATATATATATATATATATATATGTATAGATGTATGTATATATATAGGATATAACGAAATTTGTGCCTGGAGGTCGTAATTTTGCATTGATTTTCACCAAATTTACAGAAATTAAATATTGGGACTAGTTTTGTTAATCATTTAAATTGATTAGGCGAAAACAAAATAGATGCTTTTTAGATAAAAACCCGTAATTTATGTTCTGACCAAAGTATAGCTCCGATTTTTACCAAAATCCTCCTTAAAATATTCAGAGATCTTAAAATATTCAGAGTAATCGAAAGTTTCGAAGACTGCGACATACTGCAAAAAAATCATTCATCTTTAGCTCTGAGGTGCAGCTCCAGTTCTGTTAATCTGAATATTTCTAAGTATCACCAAATGACTTATACGTACAAAAAGACTCCTCTGTTATTTCGCTATTCCATTCTTTGTGAGACCTTAGAAAGTGTTTCAAGTTTTAAAGATCTGGGCGTAGTGTTCGATGTGAAACTGAAATTCGAACAACACGTTATGATGGTAGTCTCAAAAGCCTCCCGCCTCGCTGGATTTATTCTAAGATCATCGAAATCCTTTCACCATGTTTCGACCTCGGTCAAACTCTTTGTTTCCCTAGTTCGAAGTATACTTGAATACTGCTCCCAAGTATGGAATCCACATAACAAATATTTGATTGATGCTGTTGAATCTGTCCAACGAAGATTCACCCGAATATTATACTACAAATTCTCTATGGTCTATAGCCCATACAGTGAACGCCTTAGAATCCTAAATCTTCCATCTTTAGAGAAACGTAGGTCCTTTCTTGATGATTGTCTTCTTTTTAAGCTCCACAACAAACTTCTTCCTGACGATCTCTGCAATCTAATATCTCCCATTAATCCGTTTCGCACAAATCGTCTCCAACTTGGTTTTAATGTTCCCTTCGCACGTACGAATGCTTACTATTTCTCACCGCTTGTACGCCTACCACGTGTTCATAATGAATTGCATCTTGGTCCTTTGCCACAGTCATTTTTTGTTTTTAAATCAATATTAAGAGATATACTTGAATTACCTAATAATTAGTTTATCTTGATTAGCACTTAACTTGAATTTTGAATCTATTGTGAATTAGGGAATTTAACTTACTTCTAATTATATAATAATACTATTTTTTATTTGCTTTCCTTCAATTTTCTGTCGCATCTTATCAGTAACTGGATGTCTATGTACTCTGTTGATATTGATGTAAATAAATAAATAAATAAATAAATAAATAAATAAATAAAATAGGTACAAAGATTCATTCAAATGTGTGATAAAGTTCACAATGAAAAATCCAGAGTTGAACTATCCGAAACCAAATGGCGGCCGCTGAAAAGTTGAAAACAGTTGAACTGTTAAAGAATACTTCACGGCAGCTATGTTACGAGCGAACACATAAAACATGCTCGGATATATTCCCGCTTCATAACTGCAATAGTAGCGAGCAAACAACACCTATGTACTCGCACTTCGCCAATGAAAATAAGCCAAAGAAGCACATACACAAGTAAATGAGCGTGCAGCTAACTAAACGAGAAAGTTCAACCCGCAATGATATTCACATCATGAACGAACGGGGTGCTTCGTAGAGAGGTAAGCGGAAAGGAAAACCGAAAGTTCCGGCATAAACACTCTTTCGCTCAATGTCCCCAGTTTCGCGATTTCACCTCGAGAGATCGTGGGAAAGCTGAAAGCTTAAGCTGAAAGCACTCTTTCGAAGTCGAAAGCTTAAGCGAAAAAAACTCTTTCGCTCAATTTCCCCAATTTCGCATATTCACCAGCCGGGCAAGCGAGACGAAGCGGGGAGGAAAAACATTCGTGGAACGAGAGCTCACGCGTTCAGCTACTCAGCACCTTTAAAGAGAATTTAGGTTGAAAGCTCACGAAAGAATAGTATTTAAAGTTCTTCGGCAAAGCATTCGGGGGAGTCTTGTTCAAATCCAAAAAGGGGAGCATGCTGCTACCCATTATTTAAGTACGTAGATTAATTACGCGGTTGAAGTTTAGGACGTAAGTGCTGTTCAGTGTACGACTAAGTGGTAAGGGGTGAGGTGTTGGCTTGAGCCGCGATCCTCCATCGGCCTTTCGGCGTTTCACGCTGTGTGGCCACCCCGATCCACAAACCCATCTTCTTAGTTCCCTGTACAGGCTGGCGCTCACGTGTGAAGCGTGACCAGCCAAATGAAAAATGCTTGACTCAATATTAATATAGGTTTTCCATAACTTAATACGTGTAATTTATAAATGTTTCGAGAAAAGTGAACCGAGAAATAAAGTTAAACCCTTTAAAATAAACGCTCATATTTTGTTGTTCTAGTTCAAATGGATACAGTAGCTGGTAAGTGGTGTTACAGTGAGTTCTTTCCCCAGGAGCCTTGATGTTGTATATAGGATACGCATCAAGTTGAGCTCCCAGTTCTTACCAGTATACATAGGGTATACTGGTTTGTAACAGCTATGCAAAGTTTGAGATTCTAAAAATTCTTAAAGATACAATTTTTATTGGATTTTTATGAAACCTTAAATCAAGGTAGACGTTGATGAGATCTTGTAGTAAAATATATCAGAACTAAATTCGATTCTAATGAACGCTGCAGATTTTAACAGTAGTGAGTTTTGTATTGCAGTCAAAAAATTATATTTTAATACACATGGTATAACGTACTCAAGAAATTAAGTTTTAATGAAATAAATTAGTTAGATAAATTGGTTTACGGTAAGTTTATTTAAAATCTCTAATTGCACAATCTTCCTAAAAGATAGAAAAGATCAAAGAGCACATTTCCAGCATTTTTAGAGGTTACCTGAGCTCAACGCCATTGAATCCTACTCTTAACTCAGTGAGAAAAGATGCCAATTTTGTAAATGGTCACCGATTAATTCTTTTCACCTACATATCTGCATTACAATAGGTTCTCCCAGTGACGAGCGCACTCTAGAATCAGGCAATTATATAGAGTGTGATAGATGATAACCTAGATATCAAGAACTGGGTGCAGTCATTAACATTGTTTGCAGACTTACGTTTTCGTCAATCATCGCGTTCTTCTCGGGCAAACAATTTTTTCGTGCCACCGTATGCCCGTACAAATTTATATTTTCACTCTCCCATTATACGAATGGTAAGGAATCATGATAAGCTTGAGCTTGGCCCTTTTTCCGACTCATACCTAGTTTTTAAATTGAGATTAAGAAGCCTGATTCTTAAAACTCAACTGTAGTAAATATTAGACTTTATTTTTTTGTGCTTTAATTTAATTTTACATGCATATCTATGATTGTTAGTACCATTGAATTTCTTTTTTATATTAACTTTAACACTTAATTCTAATTTTCATTACTTTTCTTTCCTGTTTGTTTTGTTCCATTTTGTAATGGGATTATGTTTTTATCTGTTAAATGGAATTTAAATAAATAAAACAAGTTGGGTAAACAGACCTACGCTCATGTCAGAAGGGTTTTTATATTTAATTTTCAAAATGCAGTCACCAGATTGAATAAAGTCAAGAAGCATGTCAATGACGATTTTATTGGAGCAACTATGAAATTCGAAGACCATACTATTATTAACAAAGTTGAAAGAATTTAGACTTCTGAGGTTTTTGTTATTGTTATACTCAGAAATATCTCCCTTGATAATTATTTCAGATGTCCATTCGCGAGGGAGGAAACACATTTTTCATGTATTTCCTTCTGTGCCCCCACTGAAGCAAAAACTGACAGTTTAAGAACTGTTTTGAAAAGCTCCCATGAAAGCTATCATTTCATACTCATATCGGCTACGTTTGATGAATTTTTTTTCAGGGGCCACTCTCCTGTACTGTTATAATCGATTAATAGCCAATTTTTTCGAATCCTAGAGTTGTTACAAAGCCCTTTTGTTAGAAGCTCCCTCCCGCCTCCTTGACTTGTTTCACTTATGAGTATTAATTGTAGGTACTCAGCTTCAGTCATTCATGAAATTGAATCAAGTGTTCAAAGCATGCACGTTTAAACGTTGAAGTTGGGAAAAAATAACTCAAAGTTATTCAATCTTCGCATTTAAAACAGCCACTATTTTGTTTTACGATTACTGATACCACTAGCTGAACCGATTCTCAAAGTTATTCATGACACCTATCATTCCTGAAATTTTCATGCAAATCCTAGCAAAACTGTAGTGTCTGAGTCGGTAAAAAGCGCATGTTGTTCCACAGCCATATGTTGCCATAGTAATACATGCAGCGCATATTGTTCCATAGTAATACAGGAAAATTCAAACCGCTATAACTTCGCTAAATATGAAGCAATCTTTATGAAACTTGCAGGGTTGATCAATCTTATAAATGGACATCTGTGTATGAATTTCATTGAATTTAAGGGTACCATTAACATTTTATTCAAGAAAATATAAAATCAATAAATCATACTACTACTAACAAAGTTGAGTGAATTGCGACTTCTCACGTATTTGTTGTTGTTGTACCCATCAAGGCCTACATTCGTGATTTTTTTCAGATTTTTCGGATGGAAGGTGTCCAATCGCGAGGGGGGGGGGACAGAAATTTTTCAAGTATTTCCCCTCCCTGTGCGCCCCTCGAAGCAAGCTTTGCCAAAATAAGACCTGTTTTTAAAAGTTCTCATCAAGACCTTTCATTTGATACCCATATCGGCTACCTTCAATGAAATTTTTTTTTCGGGGGGTCACTCCCCTACATGGGGAGACCCCCCTTAAATACCTTATAAAAATTTTTTTTGTTGAACTTTGAAGAGATCACCACTTTACACCTACACACAAAATTTAATGTTTCTAGCTAAAGTAGTTTCCGAGGAAAAACTGCTGTGACACACGGACGGACGGACGGACGGACGGACAGACAGACAGACGGACAGACAGGACGCGATTTTAGAAGGGTTTTGTAAAATTATTTTACGAAACCCTAAAAAAGAGCCTTAGAAGAAAGTACACAATATTACAGTGACCCGGCACGCAGTTAAACTGGAGCTAAAGTTTGGCAATAGGTCTTGTTTTGCCAAACAATTCCTTTTTTAAAAAGGGGCCTGAATCACCTACACAGCAGATAGTATAGAGTAGTTGTTGTTCAACCTCTAAAAATCGCCAGCAATGAACATTGGCTCGAGAAATCCAATCTGGTATCCAGAACCTTTCAGGAACAAGATAAAACCGGAGTGGACATCCATACATCAAGATTATCGCAACAACACTGCGACCGCCTGCCTAACTACGTGTCTTTGTGCACCTACCCCTACGACCTTGCTTCAAAGCTCGTTAAGAAGAATCCAATGATTTGTCACGAAAAAGTAAACAAACGTTTGTGCAGTCGTAAATATGATTTCATTTCAAAAAACACCACTAAATGAATATGAATAAAACTTTATAGTTACTTGGAAAAGAAAACACTTTCATATCGATAACCCATCGTCTTCCAGCATTGACGCTCATTACACTTTTTATTGGGTTCCTCACTCCAATTTACAATGTCACTGTGTAAAGTATTAATATTCATAACCCAAGTGCAATTTTCTTTTCACTACAGTCAACCTGTTGCTTCGGACACACTGAAAAACGACTAAATTTCGAAACGTAGCTTACGCACTAGTGAAATTTCGGGTCTATGTTTGGTTGTCAAATTGACAATCGGACTCGCGAGAGGAGAAATTGGAAGTTTTGGGAACTGAAATTACAATCAGCCTCA
This sequence comes from Odontomyia ornata, assembly GCA_963969285.1. NCBI lineage: Eukaryota > Metazoa > Arthropoda > Insecta > Diptera > Stratiomyidae > Odontomyia > Odontomyia ornata. The sequence continues at coordinate 675,113 of OZ017743.1, forward strand.
GGAACGCGATCATATCATTTCCTATGCAATTAATATGAGCATCGCCTCTGCATTTGTTCCGTCCCTCAAAGTCAATGCAGAGCGTATGAACTATCAAGTGAGTTCACATAGAATAAAATCCCAACCTAACGGTATTCAACCTTCAAAGACCAATTTGAGTTTGTACGAGTATAAGCGCTCACAAACGCTTTCATGGAGAATGCCCCGTCGGAACGGCTTGAATGTATTTCTTATTTGGAGTCTGTTCAACAGAAAAATGTTTGGCTTTGAGAATCACTTTTCGATATGTGAAACATGATCAAAATATCTTTAACCTAGGAAACCAAATGATTTCGAATCAGTAAACAGCCTGATTTGGAATGTGTCTAATTACTTCGTAAAGTTTACAGCGATTTATATCAAATATAATTTTACTTGATACATAAAGAAAAGCGACTTATCTCAAGGCAACTTCGGAACCGCTGGTATGGAGGAGTCCCGTCGTTGGAGGAAGCCGGAGAAACGTCAAAAAGTAGACTGGTTACTATTATCACGAAAAGAAAACATGATCAAGAAAACTCCGTAGATAGCGGATTTAATTTACAAATAGTTGCCAATAATGAAGAAATGTATAAATTCCGCAAAGAAAATGATGAACTAAAGCTACGAATACAGTCTCTCGAAGAGGTTATCAAGAAAGGCACCAAAATGTTAAAAACTGCAGCAGTAAAAATAAGATGAAAAAAAATGTGAAACAAACGATTCCGGGAGAAATTCTAAGTACTGGCGGCACTAATGATAGTCAAAACGATTTTGCTGCGCTGGAAGGACAGACAGAAGAGATACTGATGTAATATAAATTTTATTCAATATTTAAAAATAAGGAGAAAAAATCAATTTCCGGTTTCGGTGGTTCCTTGAAAAAGCCAGCAACAAGGCTTAAAAAATTCCCTCAATAAATGTATTTCAACAAAGCGGAAGAGATATGTTTCGGCTATTGGCAAACAAAAATAAATTAAACAGCTTTGAAATGAAAAGAATAAATGCAGGGAAATTAATAATTAAGAATAAATGCTGGGAAATTAACAAATGAAATGAAATCCTTAGTTGATATCAAGTCAGCTAAAGATGCTCTGAATTCTAGTGAGGTTCCACACCTCACCAATACCCAAAAAAACGAAAAAAATCAGACTTTTCTGGTGGAGAGCTCGGACTACGGGAAGGATACAGTCGATCTCCTTCAAGTGCTCAAGGGACCTGCACCAGAAATTGAATTCATTTCAGTTAAAAACTTTACGGCATGGAGATCGATCACAGAGAAAAAGAAATATTACCGCTTTATTTAGTACAAATTTCTAATAAAAGCAGTCTAAATGTTCTTCAACAGATAAGGTAGTTGAATCTCAGAGTGATGTGGGAGTGTCTCTGAAAAAAAGAGGAGTCAGCTAGTGTTACTGATGTCAACGATTTGGCCGTCTGGCCAAATTGGTAACACTATATATCGAATCGAAAAATTTATCAAACTGCCAAAGTGATGGGAGACGATGCATTCATTTTGAAGCTTGTTCGGAATAATATCGCTAAGTCTGTAACTGTGCATGAAAATCCTTGAATTTCACAGCCGTTCCACCCTACCGACGGGTACATTCAGACTTGTCTCACCACTGGCTTCATACCTCCAGAAACATTCGTGTGTTCGGACATGAATCGGTGCATTTTTGATTCTGATGGTGCTCCGATTATATATAATATATACAGGTGGGCCACATATAAAAAAAATGGAATATCCTCCAAGTTTGAGTTCGCGGAGTCAACCGTTTTGATAGAGATACTCATTTGCGAGATATATTGAGGCTGGTCGAGCTGAGATAGAGCAGTCTAGGTTTTGGTGACTAAATGGCAATTAATGAGTTATTTGTGGTTTTTCGTTTTTGTTTTTTATTGCAGCTCATTACTGCTACATTAATTTTAATTGTGATTTGCTAAGTTTAACATGTAGGTCAGGAATACTGTAATATATTTCTTTTAGGAATAGTTGATATTTTTTTAACAACATTGATTAGAATTAAGTTGTTACTTATTAGTTGAAAGCTCAAAGTACACGTTTTCGCTGTGTTATTTTGTAGTTGGTTGGTTTTTTCTTCTTTTTTCCTATTTATTGATAAAATTTTGTATTTCTCATTTGATAACATATGATATTGTTCTTTATACCTAATTTTTTGACTGAATATTGCTTAAACTTAGATTGCTATGTTGGGCACTAAGTTTTTGAATACTCTAGTATTTTAGAACTTGCTCTAATTTTTTATAAAGTTTAAAACGAGTGAATTGTACTTTTAGCTTTGCGTGGTTATTGTTGATTTCCGAAAAAGTAATATTTATCATCTTCTATGCCACGACAGCTCAAGCCGGGCCTTGGCCTCGGGGATTAATTTTCTTCAATCATCACGGTTCTGCCACCTTGTCTGCCAGTTGTTAACTCTCAACAAGGATCTGCTGTCAGCTTCTATTGTGTCTTCCCATTGAGTCCTCGGTCTTTCCGCTCGACGTCTACCTTGTGCTCTACCCGTCAATGCTCTTTTGGGTGGCCAGTTTTCTTCCATTCTTTCTATATGGTCAGCCCATTGCTATTTACGTAACTTTACGTAAGAGGAAATAAGTGGATCATCGAGGAAATAGGTGGATTGTCAAATACTTAATACAACTCATCGTTGTAACGTACTCTCCACTCTAGTCCTTGTTTTACTGGGCTGTAGATTTTCCGAATTTCTTTTCGGATTCGCTCGTCAGGGTCCATGTTTCACTTCCATTTAAAAGTACAGGCCTGACTAGTGTTTTGTAAATGCGGAGCTTATGTTGTCTGTGCACAACTCTGGACCATAGAATGGGAAGTACGGAGTAATAGGCTGTATTTGCGGCGTTTATACGACATCCAATCTCATCGTTTTTAAGCGCCTCTTCTATTTAGGTTGGCTCCAACGTAGATCAAATTATCCATAATTTCAATGTTGTAGTCACCCATTTCTAGGCTGAAGTTTTCTTCCTCGTTTAAGTCATGTATTTAGTTTTAGTTTCATTGACTCACAGACCAATTCTGTTTGCTGCAGATTTTAGACTCAGAAATGCTCCTTTGGCATCTAAGATTGAACGTACCATAATATTGACGTCATCAGCATATACTACCGATTGTGTGGACTTGAAAATAAGTGTACTCGAGGTTTTAGCTGATGTGTTCCTAATGACGTGTTCCAGCGCAATATAAAAGAGCGTTGGGGCAAGTGCATCCCTTTGTCTTAAGCCTGATTCCGTTATAAAGCTGTCCGTTAGTTGACCATTTACCCGGGACCTGGGACTCTGTGTTTAGCATTGTGACCTTGACCATGTGGACTAGTTTTGTTGGGACGCCAAAGTCAAGCATTATTTTGTACAGCGCATTTCTTTCAACACTGTCGTATACTTGCTAGAAAACTACAAAGAGTTGGTGGGCATCGGTGTTATATTTCCAGCACTATTTAGTCTATTGTAGATCATCCACTTCGAACGCTTCCCTGATACTCTCCTATAATATTTCCATAGTACGGTTATAATTTTCTTTACATAATTTTGGAGAGCTCTTTATAAGACGTGCACAGTAGAGCGGTGCGTTATAATTTTCACTCCTTAACTTGTCCCCTTTTTTGTGTACAGGACATATTATACTTTTCCGACAGTCCTCTGGTAACTACTCCTCTGACCATATTCTGTATATTTAGATGGAGACCCCCCGCTCTGGAGCAGTTCTGCTGGTATTCCATCTATTCCAGGAGTCTTATTTTTTCTAAGGTCCCGTACTACTACCTGTACCTTGGTGGTGAGACTGGGACCTCTTGCTCTGCTTCTGGAATGTTCAAAGGTTTAGTGGTTGTTAGGGACCTGTGAACAGCTTCTGGAAATATTGCAGCCATTTGTTTTTAATATCGACTGGGTTGCCTATGATTGCTCCTTGTACACTTTTGCAAAGACTTGTTTGTGGACCGAAGCCGCCTCCTAGTTATTTGATAGGGAAATACGCCAATCTGAGTTCATGTAGAGCAATGTTTTCATTTATCTGTTGGATCTTGGTCTTAATGGTCAGTCGTTTCTTTCTTCGGCACATTTTTTCGCTTGATGTCGAAGGTTTATATGTTGTTCTTTTTTCGCTCGACTTGGTCATTGGGTGCATTCTTTGTGCGCATGGTTTAAATACGGTGTGCGTTCGCATGTTAAATATACCTCCACCGTGCCATCTGGTTTCTTGCACTACGAGGATGTTGATTTTATATTTCTTTATTGCACCCACAAGTCACAGTGCATCTGGCTAAGTTCCAAAAGAAAAGTCCTTGATACGTTGCGATAGTCGTTGCCGTTTATCCAATCCAATCCGAGCCTAGTTCACGCTTCGACTTAGTCGGTTTTGGTCAACGAGTGGCATTTTATTTCCCACATATCCGCCGGCTAACAGGTTATAACACCTTCTATCCGCCACCTGAGGACGCGTCCGATGGGGGACCGGAAGCCCCACATAGAAAATAGTAATATTCGTTTGGAGATATTTCTGAGGCGACAAACTGAATGAAATATATATTATCCACCTTACGGTCGGACAATTTTGAACGAAAACTTTTGAAAAAGTTATAAAATCTGTGTTGCAACAATTACTGCATTCAAAGGGTTTTTCAAACCTACACTACCCTGCATCCAGTTGGAAGTTTTAATTGATCAAACCTTGGCGTTGATATTTTTCAGTGCATCTGATGTTATTACGAGTGTAACGGGACTTCAGGAGACGATATGGTCACAATTACACATGGATATGTAGTATTACTTGATGATGAATGAATGTCCATATCAGCATAGTGGGCTCATATTTAATAGGAATGTTTGCGATAATTAATGAGATAATCAAACAAACTGTTGCACCATTGTAATGAATCATGCGACGCCGCTGGCTACCACTACTAACACACTTTGCTGCCAGGTGGCTCGTCATTTCAAGTTGGTTGCGACGAGCGCACATCCCCCGTCAATTTTGTCGTGGGATGTCAAGAAGATTTGACAGCAACATGGGAGGAAAGTGTGGAAGTAGTGGCCGTCACACAGGAAGAAGAACTCTCCCACAAATAGGTCATCACTGATATCCATCGACTATTCCAAAAGTAGTAAAGATATCAGAAATTGGAATTGGTAAGTCAGTGAATGCAAAGTTTGTTTTTCCGCTTCGAGTAAAATAACGTTCTGTGATGTTTAGGTTAACCGCGGACATCATCAATCTATCCATGCAGAGATGCGCAAATGCGATGGATGTCCGTATTTGCCTAGATTAAAGTGCCACATTAAGCAACAACCGGACAATACGAATGGGCGATTGCCTGCCGGAATGTATCCCCGATTTGGAGTCAGTAGTTCTTACTGGGAACAATATTCAAGAGTTGGGGGGCGATTTGGAACCACTCACGCACCTCAAAAAGCTGGAAACATCGTGCTTGCTTGTAAACCCCGTATCTACAAAGCCATATTACAGTGAGTATGTTTCATATAAGTTAAATCCGATCCAATCTGAAGGACTTATGAAGTAAACTTGCCACTAATGTAAAGAACGATAACATGTCGGAAGTCCCGCGGAAGAGTTCTTTAGTTGATATCGGGAAAAAACATGAATTTATTGTTGCGTTTTCAACGAAGGGGATAAGAGATTCGCGTCTTCTGACGAGTTGGTCCTTTACGGAGGATGTAAGGTACTTTGGTACTCGAGCCTCACAAACAGGAGCAGTGGAGTTGTGTGATACACACTAGCAGTCGCTTCACGTGAGTTGTAGCTTCCGCTCTCCTTTGTTTGATTTTTTTTTTCGCGACAGAATTCTTCCGATGTGTTGTCCCAGGGTAACCCCTGTAAGGACCTTCTATTTTCTTGATGGAACTGTCAGCCAGATGGGGTTTCTCCTGTTGGCCTGGGCTCTCAAGAAAATAGAAGGCTACCTTGCCTTTATGTCGCGGAATGATTCTACTTATTTCGTATGCGTGATAGACGAGTGGTATCGGTTCAACGTTCGGTGGCGTATGCTGGAGTTGCAGAGCCCGGAATGCTCACACGCGTTGGCAATTTTGACCGCGTACTAAGCTGTTACGGTAGCTCTACCACTTGTCTCGTCGAGTCATTTAGCGTAGTTTAGAGACGGTTTTTGTGATGTATGTGGGTTTAGGGGATAAATTTTGTAAATCGACCGAAAGCACCCTTTCTTCGGCAGACTACCACGCACTCTCATTTCCCTTTGGAGGAGTCGACTGCTGGAAAGGAAAGTGTGTATTAAAACAATTTTTTTTTCCTATTTTACCGAAATAGCTCGCCACTTTCGGCCACTAATTTATTTCTAAGCTTTCACATATATATTAGGTTAGTAGTAGGAGTAATTTACCTTTCTTTTGTTTAGTAATACCCATTGCCAACACACATATTAAACATCAACATGGCGACAAAGCGGACCCCAGATAAGCGTTGGACCAGATCCAAAACGGTCCAACCAGCTAACTGCGGGATCTGCTTTGAAGACGTAGTGGAGGGCGTACACAGCGCGCGATTGGAGTGCGGGTACCTGTTCCATCGTGCCTGTGTCCAACAGCTCCTCCTAACGTCTGAGCTTTGCCCACTATGCCGGCGACCCATAGAGCGGACCGCCGTAGACGTCCCCCTCGGAACGCCCGTCCCCACGCGTGGAGCAGTGGCGAAAGGGGTTCCAGATGCCGAACCGCCCCAATCACTCATGGACTTGCAAGAAGCCGTGGGCGGTGAAGTTCCTGCTGCAGTTGTCGCGGCCGAGGTTACACCCGCGCCTTCCACCCACTCCATTGACACCCTCGTGGCGTTAATGCGAGATATGTCGGAGAGGATTGGCAACTTAGAGGGAAGGCTCCAGAACCTCCCCACGAGCCAACCACCCAGCCACGTGAGAACTCCGCTTGGCTGGGAGCCCAATCCCAGTGTGGCTATGCCCCACTCTCGACCATCTGATCAATGGACCCTACCTCCAAGGAACTCGGGAATGGATCCCAGAGCTCCCGAGTATAGACCACGACACAGCACCGCACCTCCGTTGGTACCTCCAGTCCCCGAGGCAGTTCCTTACAACAGATCAATCGAAGATGCGATTCCCCCCGGGAACGCATTGACACCTTTCCGAGACCCGACGCCTCGTATCATGGAGAGTTGGCGCCTGAACTTCACGGGTTTCAACTCGATGGTATCAGCGGACCGGTTCCTTTTCAGGATTCAGGCGTTAGTATCCAGCACCCTGGGAGACGATTTCTCGGCCTTCCTCCGGCATGCACACCTTCTGTTCAGCGGAGATGCTGCCGACTGGCACTGGAGTTTTAAGGAGTCGACGCCACGTCCCAATTGGGATTCTTTCAGTGCAGCCCTCCGCAATCGATTTGATGACGGCTTCACTGAAAGAGAACTACGGGAACAAATAAAGAAACGGAAACAAGGTGCTCACGAACCGTTCGACCAGTACTACACAAGTATAGTGCGATTGAGCACTCGCTTACGAACAACCATGCCCGAGGACGAACTGGTAGAAATTATCAGGGAGAATATGCATTGGGAGCTTCAGAACAGCCTTCTGCATTTTCCCATCAACACCATACAGGGATTACGCCTCCATGCCCGTAGGCAAGAACAGCTGGATGAGCGGCGAGGTACCTTCCGTCCACAATCTCGCATAACGGGACCAAATCCACGAAATCATCACACCGCGGAGTTGATGGCAGTGGACCACCTACTTGCCGACCCAGTACCAGTACCGAGGAGCGGAGTACTACAGGAGCTTGAGGACCAAGCAATGATTGATCGACCACCCCTTGAAGCAATTACAAGTCCGACGATCTGTTGGAACTGCCGACAAACGGGGCATCGGTTCTATGCATGTCCAGCGGAACCGACGACCTTCTGTTACCGATGCGGGAAGGCCGACACTTACGCACCTGATTGCGCAAATTGCGAATTCCGAAAAAACTTGCCAGCGAGTGCCGCGACCACCCGTCAGCACTCCTAAAACCCGGACGAAACAATACTGATCCCATCACTAACTATGACCAAGCCCCAGACATGACTCAAATTCTGCTGACTCGCACCGCCAAACACAGTTCTCCCGAAGTTCCACAACCGACGCCATCCTATGTCGAGGCGGACGCGCAGGGAAATGATAGCGAGGTGAAAGTTCCTTGGCATGTCAAACCCTTCCACGTCAGACTGCGGAGTTATTTGGCTACTCGACAGCGCATCTTCCATGAGGAGTTGGCTACAACTGTCTCACCGCGAAGAAAGCGAGCCACGCGTCGGATGCGGAGCTTCTGGAGAAGGGTCAGGCAGTCGAGGAAGGTGCTGAAGGACATACACTTAGACGAATTATTGAGGGATGACGTTCGACCATATGCGTCAGTACACCTCCTGCAAAAACGTTTGTCAGGCTTAGTCGATACGGGAGCCAGTGTGAATTGCATATCAGCCGATTTTGCAGGGGAGGTACTGGCAATGCACGCGGACCAAATCCACCATTTTACCACCTGGTTAAGCACGGCGGACGGAACTCGTCACTCTGTAGTGGGAAAAATTACGACAGATGTCACCTTTAAGGGAGTAACTAAACCTCTGGAATTTTAAATCATACCTCAATTAACCCAGAATGTTTATCTAGGGGTGGATTTCGTTCGAAAATTTAACTTGGCTCCGGCACTGTTTTCCGGTACGACCCTGGAGTCCGTCACCACGGTTCCTGACCAAACTCAAACCACTCACTTATTACGACATACACTGGATGTGAATCAGCAACTGCGACTTGACTCGGCTATATCGGCTTTTCCATCGCATGAGAAGGAAGGTCTCGGGCGGACGGCCCTGGTGTTACACACAATAGATGTGGGGGATGCTAAACCCATAAAACAGAGACATTTTGCCATATCTCCGGCGAAGGAAAAGTTGTTATATGCCGAAGTTGATTGAATGCTAGCATTAGGCGTGATCGAAGAATCGCAGAGCGCGTGGGCTTCCCCGGTCACCTTAGTTGTCAAGCCGAACAAGGTCCGGCTATGCTACGATGCCAGACGCTTGAACGCCGTCACTGTCAAGGACGCATACCCTCTACCGTTGATTGAAGGCATTTTGAGTCGGTTGCCTAAAGCCCATTTCATCACGAGCTTAGACCTCAAGGACGCCTTCTGGCAAATTCCTTTAGACCCTGGCTTAAAGAAGAAAACAGCCTTTACAGTCCCAGGTTGGCCCCTGTATCAATTCGTGACCATGCCATTCGGATTGTGCAATGCCCCTCAAACAATGACGCGCCTTATGGATAAGGTGATACCGCCTCGTTTACGGCACCAAGTTTTCGTGTACTTGGACGATCTGCTGCTTATAACCGAGACCTTTAACGAACACATCGACCTGCTTCAGGAGGTGGCTCTACACATCCGGAGGGCAGGGTTAACCATCAACATACAGAAGAGTCAGTTTGTGATGACGGAGGTGAAGTATTTAGGTCACATCATTGTGCATGGCAATATCAAAACCGACCCGGACAAGACTCAAGCGATTGACGTTTTTCCATTACCCAAGACCACCAAGCAATTACGCCAATTCCTAGGCTTATGCGGACTATGCCACCATTACCACTCCTTTGACCGACATGCTGCGTAGGGGACGTAAGTTCATCTGGGAAGAGCCCAGCTTGCGAGCCTTTGACGAGCTAAAGAAGAGTCTGACTACAGCCCCCGTACTGCACAGCCCAGACTTTGACAAACCGTTCTCAATCCATTGTGACGCGAGTCAACATGGGGTGGGAGCAGTCTTAGTCCAGGTTACACAAGATGGCGAGGAGAGACCTATAGCCTTCATGTCCCACAAGCTGAACCAGGCCCAGTGGAACTATATGGTCTCGGAGCAGGAATGCCTGGCGGCTGTGCTGGCAGTGAAACGTTTTCGAGCATATGTAGAAGGACATCCTTTTGAAATCGTCACTGATCATGCGTCACTGAAATGGCTGATGAGCCAAACGGATCTCCACGGCCGCTTGGCCAGATGGGCCTTGAAATTACAGGCGTTTGACTTCACGATAAGACACCGCAAGGGAAGTCAGCACGTGGTACCGGACACATTATCAAGGATGTTCGCCCCTGAAGGAGCCGAGTTGGCCCAGGAGGACGACAGCCCCCTATGGATCGACTTGGACCATTCGCCTTAAAGTCAGCATGTTATATCCAGCTGATGAATACGATTCAGGACCAGTTGATACAGCTGCCAGAGCTACGGGTGACGGAGGGATTTATATACAAGCGGACGAAACACGCCTCCGGAGACCACATTCAAGAAGAGGAACAGTGGAAGTTATGGGTGCCCGAAGAACTGACAGGCGAATTGATTCAGCGGGCTCATGACCACCCATTGAGTGCACACGGCGGTTATGGTCGTACGCTTCGGTGACTGAAGACTCACTTCTTTTGGCCTAAGATGGCGCAGCAAGTGAAAAAGTACGTAGCCGCTTGTGAGCTGTGCAAATGCACTAAAGCGCCCAATACTGTTCTTCGGCCCCCGATGGGAAAATTCGAACTACCGGAGCGGGTGTTCCAGCGCCTGTATATAGATCTCATCGGTCCGTACCCTCGCTCGACTTCGGTTTACACGGGAGCTGTCGTGGTCCTGGACCACTTGTCCAAATTTCCGATTGTGGAACCCCTTCGAAACCTGCACACCGGCCCCATAGACAGTTTTCTGGAAAATCGTGTTTTCCATATATTTGGAGTACCGGAGAAGCTGGTCTCCGACAACGGAGTTCAGTTCACCTCGTCTAGATTTCGGGAATTAATGGAAAAGTATGGCATTACGCATCAGCGGACTGCCGTTTATTCCCCGCAAGCCAATGCGTCCGAGCGGTTGAACCGCACCCTCATAGCCGCCATTCGGGTCTACGTCCAACCGGATCAGAAGGATTGGGACCGCAGGATTTCCGCCATCACCTGTGCTCTGCGTTCGTCTTATCACTCCACCACAGGCATCTCCCCATACTTTGCCGTGTTCGCCCAGCATATGATCTGACACGGAAACTCGTACCGGCTATTGCGGCAGTTGAAAGGTCTGGAAGACCCAATGGTTGTGCTGGAGCCGCACGAGAAACACCAAATTCTACGAGAACAAATCCGGGAGAGGATTGAAGGCAGTAGACGGGTGGGGGAGGAGCGGTACAATCTGCGATCCCATCCTTCTGGCTTCAAGGCAGGCGACAAAATCTACCGACGGAATTTTAGACAAAGTGAAGCAGGTCGGCATTACACTGCCAAGCTAGATAAGAAGTTCGTGAAGTGTCGAGTCTTACAAGTTTTAAGTCCCACGCGGTACCTCATTGAGGACATGTCCGGAAAGGAGCTGGGAGTCTACCATGCCAAAGACCTACGACGCTGAGAGAAAAAGAAAAAAAAAACATCATAGGGCCAAGCAACGTTTCCTTCAGTCTCCCCATGCCTGGTAGGCATCGTGGACACTGCCCTGTAATGAATCATGCGACGCCGCTGGCTACCACTACTAACACACTTTGCTGCCAGGTGGCTCGTCATTTCAAGTTGGTTGTGACGAGCGCACATCCCACGTCAATTTTGTCGTGGGATGTCAAGAAGATTTGACAGCCACATGGGAGGAAAGTGTGGAAGTAGTGGCCGTCACACAGGAAGAAGAACTCTCCCACAAATAGGTCATCACTGATATCCCTCGACTATTCCAAAAGTAATAAAGATATCAGAAATTGGAATTGGTAAGTCGGTGAATACAAAGTTTGTTTTTCCGCATCGAGTAAAATAACGTTCTGTGATGTTTAGGTTAACCGCGGACATCATCAATCAATCCATGCAGAGATGCGCGAATGCGATGGATGTCCGTATTTGCCTAGATTAAAGTGCCGCATTAAACAACAACCAGACAATACGAATGGGCGATTGCCTGCCGGAATGTATCCCCAATTTGGAGTCAGTAGTTCTTACTGGGAACAATATTCAAGAGTTGGGCGATTTGGAACCACTCACGCACCTCAAAAAGCTGGAAACATCGTGCTTGCTTGTAAACCCCGTATCTACAAAGCCATATTACAGTGAGTATGTTTCATATAAGTTAAATCCGATCCAATCTGAAGGACTTATGAAGTAAGCTTGCCACTAATGTAAAGAACGATAACATGTCGGAAGTCCCGCGGAAGAGTTCTTTAGTTGATATCGGGAAAAAACATGAATTTATTGTTGCGTTTTCAACGAAATTCGAGTATTTCCATAATCCTAGGTATATACATGTCATGTATGAAAATATGATCAACATAGACGGTGCAAGAAATAAAAATAACAAAATGAATTGCTAAACCAAAATAACGACTTTCCTTTCCAGTGGTTCTTCTTTTCTGCGGGAAATAAGGCGCAGGGTAGGTATGCCGTCGCGAGGGTAGGGTTTGAGAAAATCCGCTGAGGTCAGTTTCGCGTCGCGCGCGGTACGCGGTAGCTTTGTTGTTTTGCCTTTTTATTAGAGTAGCTTTCGTCGGGTTGAGTTAACGTAGTATACTTTTCGGTATCGCGTCGGAAATTCGGGAACGCGAAGTAAAAATTAGATTTTGTTCTTTGACTGATTGATGAAGAAATACGGAGTAACGTAAAATAGGTTTCCTCTCCGTATGGTTTTGTTTTGTGACGCGTTTGAAAACGGGCATGTATTGGTGGCTGAATATTGTAAATGAGCGTAACCCATTCGGAGACCCGCGACCGAAATCCTCTCCGATCTAGCTGGCCGACAAGCAGCCACCGCGTGAATGGGTTACGGTGCACGTATTGGTTGACCGGTTGGTACCATCCGTTGGCACTACTCAGACTTAACGTCTAGAACCGATGAGAGGTCGGTTCCGCGTTCGCACGTAGACGTAAAATCATTACACCATCGAAATTTGAATAAGGGAGCCACTGCGTAAGACAACAGACTATGCAAACTACTATTTAGTCGGGCAGCTCACAGTTCAACAAAATAAATAACTAACTATTCTGCAGTTGATTATCAATTATGCCTGCTATGCAGATGTTCGATTTTCTCAATATGTGCCGTAAGTATCAAGCTGTTAGTTATCGTGTAATTTGCATGTTACTATAATTTTTACTTGCAAGTAAAGTTTTAATCTGCAAGAAAATTTTAAATGGTCGCTTAATTTACTTCCACGAAATGTAATGCAGCATTAAAATTTGACTGACCCACCGCACTCTTCATTGAATATATGTACTCGTGTTAACTTCAATCGATTTTAGATTTCCTAATGGTATCTTTACATTAATGCATACTAAGATTTCTTTCACCAAATAGCAGATCTGCTTGATTTGGAATAACGTTAGCACACACACTAACTGCAATATAGTGTTGTAAATTAAACATTTTTCGTATCGTTGGCTTCTACGTTTCACCTAGCTCATAGGCGAGTTACAGCTATAGTTTCCTTACTGCTGACCCTTAATTCAATAGTAAAAACACTTTCCATTTTAAGACAACTTTAGAGAAGCGCTGGAAAGAGCGTAATAAAAACAATGACCCTTGGCTAAAATATACAAAAGAAAGGACTCTCCCTCATAATTTGACTGTGTAGTGTTTTCTTGAAATTATAAGAACAAAAGAGCACGCAGAAGTTCTACATAATAAGAATTTGAACCCATCTTGAACAATAGGGTAAGTTAAATTTCGAAAGTAACGTCTCTTTTGAGCACAAATAAAACTATTCGTTGTTTTTCTTTGAAAAAAAAAACCTAGAGACTTCCTTCCGAGAGGCAACATACCGTGACCACTAAATGTTATTGTTCAGCAAACATGGCATACACAATTCTCTTAGTTGAACATTACCCTCTTCGTACTACAATGAATGTGAACTTTTAATTTATCCTATGGAATTTTTTTCTTCAAAAATAATAAATCCATAAGGCAATGATGAAATCTCATCTTGTTGAAGTTTAGTGATTGCTTCCTAGACCTTCAAGATATGTTTTTGTGAATAAAAAAGACTGAACTGATTTACGTAAGTGTGCTAACATCTAGAGTCCAATTAAAACTCCCATTCAAACATTCTAGAGACTATTCTTACTTCAGTATGTGCATGAAAACGTTATCATGAAAATTTAAAACACCATAACATGAATTTTTTGTATTTTCTGAAAAGTGCGAGAGATTTTCATCCCAATTTAATGAAGAGTTGGCGCAAGCCGTTTGCGTTTTATTCGAATGGCTCGTGGCGTTACGCTTCGCGAATTTTCTGTATCCACCGAAGCGCGCACGTTCCATGTTAGATAGTTTTAATGTGTATTATGATTTTTAAACACATTCTTCTAAATGTATCCATGGAAGTCTATAATGACATAGAATACACTCCAAGAGTACTTACATATGTAGATACATATGTGTGTGCAGCTGTTTGAATGAAAATAAATTGAAAAGGCTTTGCGAAACTTCTATGTATATACTATACAAACGCATTACAATGATCATAACTTCTTAATGAAGCTCGATTTTAATCAAAAAACCTTCGATTTATTCACATATTTTCTATATACAAACATATGCATTATTTTAAGCAATGATAAGTAAATTCTCATGCCAACGATATTGCGACCCTGTTTTACAATTGAACATATCCATATATGTAACGGCAATTACATATCGTTAGAGTTAAGACTTTACTTTCCGGAACTATGATCTTCCCATGGACAATGTACCCTAGTTGGGTTGACAAACTTTTCGTTGATGAAAAAGTCGTGGATGGGATTTGAATATGGTGCGTCTTCAGTAAGGGTCGATCGGTCTACCCAGAATATATATATATATATATATATATATATATATATATATATATATATATATATATATATACATATATATATGTATATATATATATATATATGCATATATATTCATATATACAAATGCATATGCACCGTATATATACATATCTATATATATAAATATATATATATATATATATATATATATATATATATATATATATATATCTATATATACAAATATGTATCTATGTCTATATATGTGTATATATTATATATATGTGTGTGTATGTGTATATACATACATATATGCACATCTATATATATATATATATATATATATATATATATATATATATATATATATATATATGTATATATATATATATGTATATATATGCATATACATATATATATATATATGTATATATATATATATATATATATATATATATATATGTGCATATATATATATATATATATATATATATATGAGTATGTATATATATATACATATATATAAATATATATGAGTATGTATATATATATATATATATATATATATATATATATATATATATACATATATATAATATATATATATATATATATATATATATATATATATATATATATATTGTGTATATATATACGAGTATATATTCTTCTTCTTCTTAGCACAACAGCCCCTTTCGGGCCTTCGCTTCCTGCAAATAGCGCCTCCAACTGTCTCGGTCCATTGACCGCGTCCTCCGATTTCGAAATACGAGTAGCGATGAACAACGAATATCTTTTTGGGTATCCGTTGTTCGTCCATACGATTCATGTGGCCAGCCCATTGCAGCTTCCGCAGTCTTACAATCGTTGAGACATCCGGTTCGTCAAAAGTTTCATACAACTCATGGTTGTATCGAATTCGCCATTGGTTCCCATCCAGCTGCGCTCCAATTATTCGCCTCAGGATCCGTCGCTTAAAGGCGTTCAACATATTTGCGGATGCTTGGGTTAGGATCCATGTTTCACACCCATAGCATAACACACGCCTTATTTGTATACTTGGAGCTTTGTTTTCCGGTGTTTGCAGCTGGTCTTCAAGATCGTCAACAATGAATTAAATATTTTATTTGCGAGCTGTATTCTTCGGCGTATTTCGTCTCTTTCATTACCCGTTTTCATTATTTTGGCGCCTAAATACACAAATATGCTAACATTTTCGATACTTTATTCGTCAAGTGTCATATTTTGTGCACTTGAGGTATTTTTCCTCGACTGCGTCATGAGCTTTGTTTTATTTTCATTGATTTGTAGCCCTACTAGTTTTGCTTCGCTGTCGAGTTTCAGGAAGAGTTCTTTGGCAGTTGTTAATGACCATGATAAAATGATTATGTCGTCTACTTGGCTCGACTTGAATAGTAATGTACCTCGCGTATCGATAGATAGCTTCCTTATGACGTACTCCAGAGCCAAATTGAATAGCGATGGGGCCAGTCCATCTCCTTGCTATATTTGTGTCAATGGCATCGGTGAGTTGTTTATTGATGCGGACTTGGGAGGTCGTCAACGTCATTGTCATTTTGGTAAGATGGACTAATTTGGGTGGGATGCCAAAGCAAAGCATTATTTGGTGCAGTACGTTACGACCAATACTGTCGTTTGCTTGCTTAAAGACAACGAAAATTTGGTGAACGTCTATTTTGAGCTCCCAGCTCTTTTCAAGTACTTGCTTGACTGTAAACAATTGGTCTATCGTCGATCTGCTTCTCTAAAACCACCTTGATACTCCCCAATAATACTGTTGGCGTATGATCCGATTTTATTTTCTAAGATTTTAGAAAATATTTTATAAGCCGTACAAAGTAGTGATAAGCCTCTATAATTTTCGCACAGTAGCTTGTCGCCTTTTTTGTGGATAGGAAATATAATTGATTGCCTCCACTCTTTCGGCATATGTTCTTGTCGCCAAATGTGCTGGATGACTTTCGAAGAGCTTTATTAACACTACTGCCACCATATTTGATGAGCTCCACTGGAATCTCATCAATGCCCGGCGCTTTATTATTCTTTTGGGCTTTGATGGCGGAACAAACTTCATCCAGAGTTGGTGGGGCCAATGGACGCTCTTTGCAAACATCTATAGGCTCCAATGTTCTGGAGCTGTGCGGAGAGTTAAGTCGGTTCTTGAAATATGATGACCATCTTTGCTTAGTCTTGGTTTCATCAGCGATTATATTGCCGCTGTCATCACGAAAGAGCGTGGTAACCACGTTTCAGGCTTTTCACTACTTTATATGCTTGTCTTGTGTTGTTGCTCGCCAAACTTACATCTATACTTCCCAATTGGTCGTCATAGGATTTTCTTTTCTTAATCCTAATTATCTTATTCGCTACTCTTTTGAGATTTTCATAGTGTTCTCTATTCGTCCTGGTTTTCCTACCTGCGTATTCTTTGTACGCCTGATTCTTTTTATCTAACGCATTCTGGAACTCATCATCGAACCCATCATTCCTCTTGCGCCGGGCTTGATGTCCGATCGTCTGTTCTGCCACGGTTCTGAAAGCCGCTTTCAC